>OZ020269.1:104359985-104677485 GCA_963971225.1 Melieria omissa
CTACTTGAGCACTCAGGCTGTGCTCTTGACTGACACCATTAACGACTATTCATGTTTTGAGGTCACACCACTGCTCATACTGCTGACCTCATTGTTCGCATAGGGACAGTCCCTGAGTGCAACGCTTCACCTCATGTTACACATTTTGAAAGATTTTGTGCGCTTAGAGGCCCCACAGCCAGACGTAAAGTTTTAATGTGTAACGACCTTAAGACTTAAAAAAAATTATACATCTTCAAAATTTCGAAAACAAACTCTTCTATATGCATTTTTATATACAAGTCCGATTACAGTCCGATTACATCGATAAAAATCGTTTTGTCAATCGATAGTCTCTCATCTAAAAATAATCTAAATATCCGCACCGAAATATTCGCATCTAACCACTCATCAACTGTGACAATTATAATTGTTTTGACTGTCAGCAATTTTATAGAATTCAGAGTATTTAGGGGGTGAGTCGTGCCAGTACGGAGTCTCAATTGTCCCATGTCACAAGAGGACAAATAGGATCAGCTGAATTTAATGATAGATCAGGCTCAATATTTACACATCTGTGCACAATCCATTGAGTTTCTAATTTGACAATATTTGCGAAGGTTGGTCGCCTTTATTTGACAAGTTAGTTTGAAACGCACTAGAGAAACCAGTTAAACCATAGTTTAACATTTCCGCTTGAAAGCATCGTTGATGCATAGCCGAAATCGGTCCGTGAAACTAAGAAAAACTTATTTTCGATTCAAAATCGTTTTAAAATACTATAAAAACTAATTTGTTTCCAGTTTCGTATAAACATCAATAAAAAATTCTCTGTTGCTGATGGAAAAATTTGTTGCAGATAGCTTCGGAAAATCAATTACGATTGCTAATATATTTGAAATAGAGGTTTTAATGGAGTTTCGATAATACACATACACTTTGATTTTTTCTTAGTACAAACCCAAAAGTTGATAACCTCACGACTTTGTTCGTATGAGAGACACCGTTTGGTGGTGAATTTTTGAACATTAATGAAGTGTTGAATAAAACATTCATGATTTCTCGCTTACTTTACTACATTTCGATGTGGAAAGACAATTCCATTGAATATTACAAGTTTTGTATGACACCCACCTTAAAAGTTGGATATAGCGCTTAGGTGGTATATAGAGAAAACATTCGGAAGGGATAATAAATGGGGTCAGTCTTACATATGGAAATAACGTCAGAGCAGCGGGAGCCCTTTTTATAAAAACGATGATTTTTTATGGCAGCCCCATTAAAGGTTTGAGATAGGGGATTAGTGGAGGAGAGTCATAGATTTTAACCCTCTAGGAGCAACTTCTAAACAGCTTCAATCACTTTTGAAATTGGCACATTTTATTTATATACACATTTATATATAAATCTTTATTAAAATACAAATACTATTAATGTAGCTTCTGTGAAGTTAGATAACACTGCACAACACAAAAAAAATAACAAGGTTCTGACAATGGATTCTGGTAGAGGGGGCAAAAAAAAAATATACGTGTATCGGCGTTTTGAAAGTTTACGTCTGATTTTTTTTTTAGGGGGGTTCAAAGTATTCCCCTTTCTTATGGTGAATCGGCATACGAAAACCATGTTACCTCACATTTTAGGCGTCTGATGTGTTCAATTTAAAGTAAAATACTACGAAGAGCATTTTTGTGGAACATTTTAACCCTTTAGCTCCTATTTGTATGGGTCAATTTTACTCTTTTTTCTAAAATGCCAAAAATGTCCTGTAAACCAGGACTTTTTAAGAACAAAATGTACCACGAAAATATTTGCCATAAAATTCTACTATAGGTCTCTGAATACATCAAAGCTCAAATATTAACTTGAACGCCAGAATTAAGCCAAAACTGAAAATGTGTTGAAGTATTTATTTCGTACTTATTCAAAATTGGTACTAAAATGTCGTCAATGTTATAAAACTGTTAAGACCTAAAATATTTCATCCCACAGGTAGTGTTGTAGTACTGGTCAAGCCTCAAAAGTCGCAGCATGAAATTACTTGCAATTCTTGTTGGCCTATCGACGGTGTTGTTGGGGAATCTCAATGCATCTGTGAGTACTGCACATTGCTTACACATTATGTATGTTTTTTTTCTGTTTTTCTGTATGTTTAATTCTGTTTTTTTTTCAATAATTTTATTTGACAGCCCATTGCACTGGAGTCATTCGATCGGCCAATTGTTTCCAAAATGTATTCGCCAGCTTTAGTTGAAAAATTACGCGAATACGAAAATAACTGCGAGGCCGAAATGCACGTTTCCGATTCGATGCGCGATAAGTTGAGGAAAGGCGACTACATCAACATTGACGCGTATGACAAGTGCTACATTAAATGCTTCCTGGAATCGATGGGCATCTTCGAACACAACGACATTGCCATGACCAAATTGGCATCGGTGTTCGGAAGTCGGGCTCTCGGTACGCTGCGAACGAAATGTGCCAGTCATCTCGATATGGACAGACCATGTGAAGCGGCGTATATATTTTTCGTTTGCTACATGCGAGCTAAGGAACTGTTGGATCAATACCAAAAAGAGGACTTGTCTGCAGTACAGGATGCCGTTTAATTACAATATGTTTCCGGTAGCTTTTGCATATATAATTTCACGTTTTTCGGTTATATAAACATTATTCAATACATAACATTTGCACGATTCGATTAGGACTCGTAAGTGCTGTGAAAAAGTATATAAATGAACTTGTGATAAATATGTCATTGGCAAAATCATTGGCGTAGGGATTCTTAGATTCAGATTGGGGTTCCACAGCATGTTTATTTTACTAGTAATTAATTAATTAATTGATTGGCACGACAGCCCGCTCACGCGAGACTAAGGCCTAGCTTCCCGCAACCACCCGTGTTGTGCGTGTGAATTTTGTACGCAGGTGGAAGGGACCTACAGTTTTATCCCGGTTCCGAACGGCAGGTTGGGAGCTCTTTCATAGGCAATTTTTACTCTCAGAGGTTTGCCATTTCCAACTGAGAGGACAGCCACCGAAAGAGAAAACGAGTTTCCCGTTATTTTTTTTAGGTGTTACTACATGCAGAATTCGAACTTGCGTCGCTCTGCATGCGACTCGTTGGACCGCGCACTAACCAACTGAGCCACGGCGGCTGCCAAAAATGAATCCATTCAAAAAAGTAAACAACCAGAAGTTTCTAAAAACATGCAAGTTAAAATCTTCTTTACACTAACTTGACTTGTCACATTCACAATACACAGGGAAAATGGTATAAATAAGAGGATTAAGAAAGAAACATGTAATATAAAACCATCATTTGAAAAACTATAGCGAAACTTGAATTATGCCTTTTCAGCAGGTTAGCCAGGTGATTTGGCAATTAAATGCGTTTTTAAGTTATTTGTCATAAATATTTTATTCCTAGTTTTAAATTAAGTCCACAGAATTGTATTGAATACATAGTTATATTTTATTTGATTGAAGAAAAGTCTGAACTAGTTCCTTAAAGTAATAAATTCAATCCCGAAAAAGTCTCGGGATCCCGGGATTGTGTTTTTCAGTCCCGAAAATCCCGGGATTGCAACCCCTACTGGTTATCCCCCGATCAATTGACCCGCAACCAGTTTGGTCACATTGTGATTGATGGAAGACATGCTTCTAGCATTCAAGATGTGCGCACGTTCTGAGGACACAACATCGACTCGGATCACTACCTTGTTGCAGCCAAGGTACAAGCTTGCCAGAAAATAGAAATTGTTTTTCAATTTGAGCCTTTCGCCAGCGCAACAACAACAACAGCATATCGTTTTAACCTCACATCGGATACAAAATGCTTGGCTTTACAATGTGAACAAAGCCACCGATGTGGTTAATTTTTAATTATAGCAACAAATTTCCTCCCTTCGTTAAAATTTTGTTTCTTCTTTTTGTAGTTGATGTTGCCATTTTTCAAAAAGAACTCTAAGTTCTTTTTGTAAGATTTGAGTTGGATTCTTAACCCTTCGCTGCATGATTTAATTTCAGTGAAGGAAACATATTTTTGTCACATAATTCTTGTTGCTTGTTAAGTTCTGAAGGTAAAAATTAAATTGTTTTGAATTCCTGTATCTATGAAAGAAGTTTTCCGTATCCTGGTGAGAACGCTACCATCGAAATGAAAGTCGGTTTTATCTATGTTTTAGTATTAGCTACTACGAGGAGTCGAACAGTGGTCAGACGTCACTGTATACTCGTTATTTAACGCACTAAACAGCTGAGCGACGACCACCGCCATATCACCATCGTCACCTATAACCAAAATTATTTCACCAAATCGAAAAGCTTGTTGTTTTTCGATTCTCACATGCTTTCAATGTTATTCGTAAAATTCCGTTAGTAATCAAATGTTTTAACATAAAAGACACAGCTGAAAAATGTATGAAGTCAAAAGACCAAACAAATTCTTAACCCTTAATTTACCACGATAGATTTTGATTTGCAAAAATATGAAAAGCACATTTTAATTATTTCCCGATTGAAGTGCTTCACGTGCCGTCACCTTATTGCAACATCATCTTATATAAGGAATTAATTGGTTTTTTCACTCGCTCCAACAAAATATTTTCCCAACCATCTTCTTGTCCATTATTATCGCTAAGTATTTGTTTTGGGGTTTCAAAACCAATGCAGAGCTATGAATCCTTGGTGGTGATCGCAGTGGAACTTGTATCTTCTAATGAGGAGCGGATCATTGATTTTTTCGCGTACACATGCAATACCGATTGTGTTACACATAAAGGGTGACCAGATAGGTTGTGCGGCAGGACCGCACTTCCACTCGGAGGCCACAATGGCCCATTGTGAATCCCTTCTTATGGTGTTCTGGAGCTAACCAATAGTCTGAGGGAAACCAATTCCACCTCTTAATGAAGGAGAGCAGATTCCAAATTTCGACTTTCGGCGCGCAATCCAGGTCTGTCAGGAATCTTGAACCCAAGGTGCGGAGTCGGCGTTCCTGCAGAGCCGGGCAGTGGCACAGGAAGTGTTGTGTCGTTTCTACTTATTCTACATCTCCACAGCTTCGGCAGACATCACTGGAGAGAGACTGGTAAGCATAGATCCAATAGCGCATTATCCGGTGATGATTCCAACGAGCTGTCGACTGCAGGTACGACTCAGGGACAGTACGAATCGTGTTCGTCAAGGAGAGGGAGGGCCACAGTGTCCGGCAGGTGCCGCAGTGTGTCCTGGTTCGCCATGATGACTCAATTTCCTTTTTGGTCAACCTGTCAATATACATGTACAGGGCAGATCGACGGAAACACAGAGGTATCCACTTCGGTGGCAGACAAGGCGCCCCTTTTCTTGCCATCTCGTTCGATGCTTCGTTCTCTGCCACTCCTGAGTGGCCTGGAACCCAACGGAGAGTGACCTGGTGGTGCCGAATGCCTTGAAGTGCGGTACGACACCTTTGCACTACCTGTGATTTCACAACAATTGATTCCAGCGCTCTGAGCGCCGCCTGACTCCACGAAAATTGTGACATCTGTGGGTGGTAGCTCACTGCCACGGATAAGTTCGGCAGCCTTCCAAATTGCATAGATCTCTGCTTGTAAAATACTGCAGAGGTCCGGCAGTCTGAATGCCACATATCATTCAGACTGCAGTACATCGGAGTAGAGACCATCTCCAGTACCTTCCTCCATTTTGGAGCCGTCGGTGAAAACGGAGATGGAAGCGTCTCTCGTCGCACCTGTCAGCTCCCATTCCTCCCTTGTGGCATATGAGGCTTGTGCGCGCGTGTCGAAATCCAGGTATGGGATCAGATAGTCCGTGCAGGAATTCAACTGATATCCGATATCCGGCTTCGCGAAAAACGTAAGAATTCCATAGTGTCCCTAAACGTGTTACCTCCACAAGTTGGCTTCCCTCAGTCTGAGAGCGCCTTTGACGCTTAATGAACAGCTCAATGGAATGAAGGTGCAAGATCACATCCAGCCCAGCCTGGGGGTGCTTTTGACAGTGCCTGCTTTTCCATAGCCACTAGTCTCTGCATCTTCATCGGTCGCGTTACCAGGGACAATGGCTCCGTGTCTTAGGATCGGCCGTATGATCGCGGTATACATACAATGATCAATAGTCGGCTGCAATCCCCACTTTTCCCGAAAGCCCTTTAACAAATGTTAAAAGCATTCAGGTTCTTTTTCGCCAACTCTTGCGCTTACAAGAGAGCTTGGAGTGGAGTATGGGAGAGTAGTGCCACCAAGTTTAAGCAGCTTAAACTTCGGAAGGAATTTTTCCAGCAGGCATGTCTCAGCAACTGTCAAAGACATTCAAGTGTTCAAATATTCAGTGTAATTTGCTATTTCACCATGCATTGCTTTACATTTGCCGAATGTGTGAAAATTTTAACAAAATGAAATTCCAGTTGTAAATACAGGATCAGCCAGTATTCTTTGGTTGTTGAATGACTGATTCATTGAATAAATCCTTCCTTTTCATTCATTCATAAACAAATTTAAGCCAAAGAACACTGAGTGACAGCATTTGCGAAACCTTCTACAACGTTCAAAAGTGGATTACTTTGGCGAGTGGGTCATCTTATGGCCAGCGTTTATTAATTTTAGCTGCGATCATGCATCTTGCCAGCCGTCGATTTTTTTCTCTTGGGTCAACGTCAATATCGTAACTTGAATGAATTGGACCGACCACTTGCAGCACTGGCAGCTTCAAAGTTGGAACAGTAATTTTAATGATACATAACTAATGCCTTCCATGAAGCTCCAAAATAATGCCCGAATAAAATTCATATTTGATATTATTGTTGTTTTATTTAAAAGTAATTTTTTATCGTTTTTATCTGGTCACGCTTTGTTCTCAAGGTCGCTGTTATGAGATTGCTGCCACTTCTACCCGTTGTTACTGTAGCAATATTGCCTGCATATGCCACCAGCTTGGGCGCTTCGTCCTCAAAGTGCTGCGCAGCCCCACCCAAAATGATATTCTGCATTGTTGCCCGGTGTCAGTAATCTCACTTCGAGTGTAACGAATTTTCGTTGATAGGCGGAAAGCGAAAGAACGTATAAAAGGCCAGTGCTGATTCAAGCAATGAACACTTCCAGCGAAAACTGCCGCCACCGACGTTACTCACTACATCGCAACTCTAGCAACGCCATGAAAGCAGTTTTAGTCTTTGTGTTTCTGTCGCTACTTAGCGCTTCACTCGCCGCGAGCGATCTAGACAAAAAAGTAAGTAGATCCGTTTTAACGAATTTATCGTAATAATGTCTCCCGAATGTCATTCCAAACTATATTTTATCAGCACATAACCGCGACGCTGACCTTCGATGGTATTTGGTCTTGTGCCACGTCGAAATTTCGTTTAGCTAATTTGTTTTTTTTAAATGTCACACAACTACTTGAAACCTTTCCTAAGCGTTTCACATTGGTAGTACTGATTTTGATACTAAATTTGTATTGATGCTCGATACTGCCGAGGATACATTTGTTCATAGGAATTGGTGGTGGATCGCGGTTATTTACGGATTGATCTATTTGTCTTTGTATTTGTATTTTAAGCTTGCAGAATGCTATGTAAAGTTTCCGGAAGCCGCAAGACATGTATCCGGAGAAGATCTTAATCACATTGAAAAGGAGTTCACTTTGTGTATTCTGAAGGTGATGCGATTATACCACGACGGCAAGTTTGACATGATCAAGCTGCCTGTGGAAATAAAGAACCAGATGAAGCCCGAAACGTATAGTCTATTAGAGAACGTAGTAAGCAGCGTCAAGGGCACAGACGATGCCGATACGGCGTTTTTAATTATCAATGCAATTGCACAGCTGCTTGTTCCAGATCTCTAGAATAATAATAATAACATATTACAGTATGCAACACGTGTAACTTATTCTATATGTTCGAGTTTTTACGGCCTGTTTGGGACAAACATGACTGAATTGAAATTTTTACGGCAATATAACGACTCGGTTACAAATAATTGTGTTATTATTTGTAAATTACAACAATTCGTTCTACACATTACACAATTTCCTGTGACGCAATTTGTCACGGACTTTTATATAAACATGACATAAGTATATATCTAATGGCATACAAATAACAATCGTTGTCATTCAAAATCTTTGTCGAAACGATTTTTGCATCGAAGCTTAAACGAACAAGCCGTGATAGATTTCTACCTGTGATCCTAATTAATTGAATAGTGGCCTGCCTTATTGAGATATGTATCCAACAAGGTTTTCTGAAGCAATCTATATCCATACTAAACTTGATTTGGTTGTATATATATCGAAGAACATGCTTTCTACACACACATGCACACTTGTGCTCACAATTGATGTTGATAGTGATGCCATAAATACATACATAATACGTCTAGCTAACTTATTAATCCTTTTATGAATTTCAGCCTTTGTCCAAGAGATCCTGTTCTACTATTCCCACTACTTTGTATCTAAATGATGTGACTGCTAAATCTCCCTACGAAGCTGCCAACCTGTTTGCTGAGTTTTTCCGCTCTAATTCTGTATCCGACTGCAATAGCAATGTGAATGCACATGGTGATATTTGCTCTTCCAACAATTTTGGTTCTCTTTCACTTTCCTATGTTGATGTCATTGAGGGTTTTCGTCAACTTAAACCCACGTTTCAACCTGACGTTGATGGTTTATCAGCGTCCATGTTGAAGCGTTGTCCTTCCCTCGTCAGTTCGCTTCTACTGATTTTTAATAAATCTCTTGCTGCTGGGGTTTTCTTAGATGCTTGGAAAGTAACTTCAATCACTCCAGTTTTTAAGAGTGGCAACAAAAATAATGTTACCAATTATCGTCCTATCTTTAAGTTGTCCGCTGTGTCCAAGCTCTTTGAATGTATCATTATAATGTTACCAATTATCGTCCTATCTCTAAGTTGTCCGCTGTATCCAAGCTTTTTGAATATATCATTAAAAATAAACTCTATTTTGCTGTCAAAAACATTTTATGTCCTAATCAACATGGTTTCATGTCTGGCCGGTTAACTGTCACAAACTTGGCTATTTTCACCGAAGACTGTCTATCAGCTTTTCACTCCGGTTTCCAAGTGGATTGTGCTCATACGGATTTTTCGAAGGCCTTTGATAAAGTTTGCTAAACTTGGTTTTCATTCTGTCTTCTTACACTGGATTACCTCCTATCTTAGTAGTCGCAGTTGTACTGTTGTGATTGACAATGGTTAATCGAACATGCTCCCATGTTGCTTACTCTAAGTCTCATTGTCCGCCGCAAACGCCCTTTTAAGTCTTTTAGTGAGATTAGGGACCTTGGAGTTATTTTTGATTCCAAGCTCACTTTTTCCAGTCATCTCAACTTTACTATCTCTAAAGCATGGTTGGTTGGTTGGTTGAAGTGGCTGACTCACAGTCCCCCTGCTAGTCACAATTAGCGCATAGACGCCGTTTTGGTACCACATGCTCACCGAAAACTAAACCTGGTTTCTATTATGACTACATCCACCTGGTGGAATTTAGGTATCCAAGAAGATTCCCCAGACTTACTGTCGAGCAGTCGGTCGAACAAGTAAGGAAGTGTTTCCCTAGAGACTTAAATCTTGCCCTTGCCAAAGCTGGGCAGTGATAGAGGAAGTGATTGGGGTGTCTCTTTCTCATCTAAATTCCCGCAGCTCCTACAGTGGGTATTGAAGGAGATGCTTAGCCTCTCCGCATGTAGACCTATGGTCCAGTGGCCTGTGATGACCGCTGTAAGCCTGGCGACGTCCGTGCGAGATTTCTTGATAAGGTCGCCGGATCTCTGCTAATTGTAGGAGGGCCACATCTCCCGCGAGGTACGACAGGAACGACTTCCAGCGACTTCCACCTCCGATTGGCAAGACTGATATAGTCTCCTCCTGATAACTTCCAAAGGCGTCGGAACCGAGACACCCAGTGATGCATCAAGCGAGGCACCTGAGCGCGCCAATTCGTCCGCCCTCTCATTCCCTTCAATGTTCCTATGGCCAGGAACCCAGATAAGCGTGATATCAGCACAACGACTTAGCGCGCTTAGCGCCATCTTACACTCCTCGACCAGCCTTGACTGGAACGTGGTAGATTGTAGAGCCTTTATTGTTGCCTGACTGTCAATGAATATTGCAACCCTGCACCTATCAGTGATATGTCTCTCTACCAGTCGGCAGGCTTCCCTGACCGCCAAGACTTCTGCCGGAAAAACTGTGGCATCTCTAAAGCATATTCTATGCATGCTTTTGTTAGGCGGAACAGTGTTGACTTCACTGATCCTTACACCGTAAAAACGCCTTTTAACCCTTTTAGTTAAAGGGAAAGGGTTAAAGAATTGAGTTGGATGGGCGGTGCCACGCCCAGCATCCCCTGCCGAAGGACACGACTAAATCGTAAGTTTGTGCCGAGTGTCACTGATGTGAATGCTATAGTTTCACGGGAATTTAAAAAGTGCCACGCCCCTAGTCCAACGCCCATTACATTTAATCGATGGAACGAGACGTGTACGTCATGACACTGTACCAAATTTCAATGCTGTCCGACTTATAATTTCGATATATACCGTATTAAAAATTTAGGTTGTATGGGTGGTGCCACGCCCACCTTTTGTACAAACATGTTGTATAGCTATAAACCTCCGTAATGACATCTACTATGAAACACAAAAAGAAATGTTGCCAAAAGAATGAACCGTTTTCGCGGTGTTCTAACAGATGGCGTAACTTGATTTTGTGAACAGTGATTCACCTTTCCAAATATGTGTTGGAAAGCTATTGCCATATAGTTTTAGAATCAGTATGTGTCATTTAGCTGAAGCGTAAACAACAATACCTGTTTTACTCTGAAAATGTCGAATTTTGTGCCGAATAAAGTTTTTTTGGGGAGTACTTCTTCATTACTTCAATATGAAGAAAAAGGCTGCTGAAAGTCATCGGTATTTTGGTGGAAGTGTATGGTATGCATGCTCTAGCTGAGCGTACGTGCCAGAAGTGGAGGACGATGAACGGCCCGGACAGCCAAACAAGTTTGAAGATCACGAATTGGAGACATTGCTCGACCAAGATCCATCTCAAACGCAAGAAGAACTTGCAAAATCACTAGGCGTCGCTCAACAAACCATTTCCGATCGTCTAAAAGCAATGGGAATGATCCGGAAGGTAGGCCATTGGGTGCCGTATGAATTGAAGCCAAGAGACGTCGAACACCGATTTTTCACGTGTGAACAACTGCTTCAACGGCACAAAAGAAAAAGTTGTTTGCATCGAATTGTCACTGGCGATGAAAAGTGGGTCCATTACGATAATCCAAAACGTCGAGCAACGTATGGATACCCCGGCCATGCATCATCATCGACGGCCGTTCAGAATATTCATAGCCTGAAGGTTATGCTGTGTATTTGGTGGGACCAGCTGGGTGTGATCTATTATGAGCTTTTGCAACCGAATGAAACGATCACAGGGGAAGTCTACCGACGACAATTGATGCGTTTGAGCCGAGCACTGCGCGAAAAACGGCCGGAATATGAACAAAGGCACGGCAAGGTAATTTTGCAACATGACAATGCTCGGCCACATGTTGCACAGGTCGTCTAAACCTACTTTGAAACGCTCAAATGGGATGTCCTACCCTATCCGCCGTATAGTCCAGACCTTGCGCCATCCGATTACTATCCCTTCCGATCAATGCAACATGGCCTGGCTGACCAGCACTTCTCCAATTATCAAAGAAGAAGTAAAAAATTGGATCGATTCGTGGATAGCGGAAAAGCCGGCCGAATTTTTCAGAAAGGGTATTCGTGAATTGCCAGAAAAATGGGAAAAATTTATAGCTAGTGATGGACAATACTTTGAATATAAAATTTGTAACTATTTTTTCACAATAAAGGTTAAATTTTTACAAAAAAAACCGCACGAATTAACCAATACCCCTATTATTTTTGTTTTGTTGTTTTGCTTTACTTATGTACCTGTTTTTCTATTTTTTAATAATTTCATCCAATGTAAAAAACTTCGATACACAGATAAAATATATTTTTAAATTCATTATATTCGATACTAACTATTTTTGACCAGGTGAATGCTTTGAATTGTCTTTGTATGTAGACTTTTGCTGCCGAGTGTATGTAATCGTGAGGTGTGTTTGCCAAAATGTAGCGAGTAACTATCGGAACCGGAATGTATTGATCTTCTCTGTTGGCCAAGCGGAAATTACGGCATTACAATCATAATAAGTATCTTTGACACATTATGCTGGAATGTCTTGCGAAGCTACACGTGCTTCATAATCAGGCATGGGTTCTTTGGGTTCCTGATCACACTGGTATTGAAGAAAATGAACGACGAAGCGATGAACCAACTTGCAAGCCATTCTTTGGTTTTGAAAAAAATAGCTTTCTCTCCAAAGTAAGCAGAAAGGCAGCACCCTACACCTTGTCTGAAACCTCGAACAGTACCGGATGCTCAAGTCTCTCGAGCTTCCAAGTTCGTACAATGCGGCGTATAAGCGATCCTCTATCGGGCCATCGAATGCTGGCTTCTACTAAGACATGGTGACGATCGATTTGATTCTCTACTCTCATGGTACAACAACGTGTTGTACAGTGGCGTGCGCAAGGAGTGCTTGGGTATACAAGTCCTCCCTACATTATGGTTTCAAATGGCATTGCGTTTGAAAGTGGTGTGCGGAGCCCCAACCAAAATGACATTCTGTGTGCGCCACTGACGTTTTAGTCGTCGCTGTTGCCTGCTGTCAATACTCTCACT
This sequence comes from Melieria omissa, assembly GCA_963971225.1. NCBI lineage: Eukaryota > Metazoa > Arthropoda > Insecta > Diptera > Ulidiidae > Melieria > Melieria omissa. The sequence continues at coordinate 104,372,731 of OZ020269.1, forward strand.
TCGAGTGTAACGAATTTTCGTTGATAGGCACAAAGCGAAAGAACGTATAAAAGGCCAGTGTTGCTTCAACCATTGAACACTTTCCTCGAAAGTTGCCGCCACCTACGTCATCAGTACATCGCAACTCTTGCAACACCATGAAAGCAGTTTTAGTCTTTGTGTTTCTGTCGCTACTTAGCGCTTCACTCGACGCGCGCGATCTACACGTAAAAGTAAGTAGATCTGTTTTAACGAATTTATAGTAATAATGTCTCCAGAATGTCATTCCAAACTATATTTTATCAGCACATAACCGCGACACTCACCTTTGACGGTTTTTGTCTTGTGCCACATCGAAATAGTTTTAATTAAGTTTAATTAATTTTTAATTTTAATCAATTTTCGCTAAATGTCACACGACTACTTGCAACCTCAACCTCAGCGTTTCACATTGGTAGTACTGATTTTGATACTAAATTTCGCGTATTTTTATTGATGCTCGATACTGCTGAGAGAACATTTCTTCATGGGAATTGGTGATGGGTCGCGGCTATTTACGGTATGATGTATGATGTATTTGTATTTTCAGGTTGGAGTATGCATGGCAGAGAATACTGTAAAGGAGTTTTGTTTGTGTTATTTAGAGGTTTTGGGGATATACGACAACGGCAAGTTTGACGCGGCCGGGCTGGTTAAGGAAACAAAGAGAAAAATGAAGCCCGAAACGTATAGTCTATTAGAGAACGTAGTAAGCAGCGTCAAGGGCACAGACGATGCCGATACGGCGTGTTTAATTATGAACGAAATTAAACCCCTGCTTCGTGTCGAGAATAATAATAATAACATATTACAGTATGCAACACGTGTTCTTATTCTATATGATCAAGTTTTTACGGCCTGTTTGGGACAAACATAACTGAATTGAAACTTTTACGGCAATATAACGACTCGGTAGCCTAGCAGCCTCGATAGCCTAGCGTGAGTGCACTAGACTGTCATCTCAGAGGTCGTGGGTTCAACTCCCGCCGTGTGCACGATCCCCGCCCTTTTCCAACCAATTTTTCCTGTTCTCTAAATTTTCCTAAAAACCCTGCAACATATCCAAGTTCATTGATTCCCAACGCAATGATTCCTATTCCACTTACTTCCACGCAATAGAACGCTCAATTATGCGCTGTGCGCCTGATAAAAAGCAAACAAATAAACAGTTACGCAAAAACATGCGCACGAGCGACATCTGCAAGGGGAAGCGGACAACTGCGAAAACAGCGCGCACCAACCTGATCCTAGCGAGTTCCCCAACCATTCTGCTGTAACCTCCTCACAACAGATGGCGCTACGAGCGGAGGCGACGTTCCTGAGCGGCATTAGATGATTCCATCACTTAGGACTACCTGCGGCAGGCCAATCACCTACCCTGGCAGAACAACACAAATGATTAATGTAACCAACACAAGGCTGTCTTGTGGAGGCCCTATGCTCCCGAGAGGAGTGAGCAAGGAACAAAAAATAACGAATCGGTTACAAATTATTGTCTTATTATTTGTAAATCACAACAATTCATTCACACATTACATTTATCAACAAACGTATACAGTTTCCTGTGACACAATTTGTCACGGACTTTTATATAAACATGACATAAGTATATATCTAATGGCATACAAAATAAGTCGCAGCAATCGTTGTCATTCAAAATCGTTGTCGAAACGATTTTACCATCGTAGCTTAAACGAACAAGCCGTGATAGATTTCTACCTGTGATCCTAATTGATTGAATAGCGGCCTGCTTTATTGAGATATGTATCTAACAAGGTTTTTTGAATCAATCTATCTAATCTATCAATCCATACTAAAGTTGATTTGGTTGTATATATATCGAAGAACATACTTTCTACACACACATGCACACTTATGCTCACAATTGTAGAAGGATGTGAGGGGAGCCAAGAAAATAACCTAAGGGATGTCATTATCTCAAGCACTCAGGCTTTCTAGCCCATTGTACTGAAGGCTCAGGAAAGAGGTTGATAGAGGAGATTAGATAGAAAAAGAAAAGAGATAGTCGGTGGAAAGGGAGAAAGGGTTATGAGATCTCTTGTGCAAATTACCCGGACTCATTAATGAATCTCAGGAGATGACACAGGGTGAGAGAATGAACTTCGTCCATTCTCATAAAATCTGAACCCAAAGTGCGCAATCTCGTTCTAGAGAAGGCAGGACATGCACAGAGAAAATGCTCTGTACTATCTAACTACTACTACTATCGGATCTTCGATGATGCCCATGTTGGCCATATGTCGCCCCCATGGATTGTGTCCTGATTAACCTGACCATTTGACGGCGGGCTTTCCTACTCAGCTTCTGGAGGACATTCCCTGCTTTCCTGTTCGGGCTTTACACAAAACACTTGGCAGTTTTACAGCTTCCCAAGTTAGACCAACGTTCTCTATGTAGGTTATTTACACAGGACTTGATCCAGTCCAGGGTTTCTGCTGGACTGTTCTGGATCTTACAAAGTGGATTTAAAATATCAGCGAATATTAACAAAGATAAAGATGTGGCACCAAAACGACACTTTAAGTGCTAATTATGCTTCTTAGCAGTGATAGCAACCACTTAGCCAAACAACCAACCAGAGATTTGTTGCCGAGCACTGAGCAAGTCAATTGGGGCATTTTGTTGGAAATTTTTGAGATCTTAAAGACATTATTCCTTTATTGCAATGAAGGCAGATAGAAAGGCGTGGGTCACTTGAGCCATGAAAGCCCATTGATCGAGGTTAAGACCGCTTACTCATTCAACCAGTTTGAGCTTCTCAAAAAGCCTAGTAGACTGTAAATAATGTTTCCCAGTTGAGTTTTCCTTTATTGGAATGAAAGATTGTACAGATTGATTGAAATAGTAAAGCATCGAAGTAGTAAAGAATCAAATTGTGTTGATCGAATTATGGCTATGATTTGGATTTCACTATGAAAGTTTTACAGAATTTTTGCAAGCCGTCGTAAATGTCAGGCAGCCGTTAACGCTTGGCGAAAGCAATTTCAATATAAGACTATAAAATATAGTTACTTGTTCTACTTATACATGGGTCACATGGGAGACGCAGGCGTCACCTTTACCACAGCCTATTTGCCGCTCTCCGCCCTCTCTCCAACGGCTCCATCAATAATAACCACATGGACCAACGAATGCCACTTGCATGCGTCACTTTTGCGGTGACGCGACACTTCCGCCGGAAATTGGCAATGCCTGCTGCATCTACAGCAACCAGCTCCACCCACCAATCGAACTGCGCGAGCCTCATCGCGAGGGGTGCGATCCGCTGCTGGCGTGCAGCACGAAGTCAGATAATCAGCGCCCTTTGTCAAAAGATTTAATTTAGATATCAAAATCCAATTCATTATAACTAACCCAAGGCGTAGTGTGATTGCACTCGCAGTTGTTGTTGCACGCTCGCAGAAAGAATGCACCATTTCCTTTTTTTTTGGGCATCGGCTCTCACCCATCCTTGTTGGCCGCTTAGGCCGCAAAATCGTTAAGTATGTCACTGGAAATGCGTATTAAATGCGCGTATCGTGTTTGGCTGCCGTCGTTTCTTCACCCCAGCACCATTTAAAGCCGCCTCCGCCTCCACCACCAACCTTCCGGCTCCATAATGCACAACGGTACAGCATCAAAGTCGCTTGCTGCATGCACACCCGATGCTTATCGCCTTAGCGTTCACATTTTTTCATGAACGCTTTTTGTATGTGGTTTGACTGGGGAGTGTGGCAGGGGAGTCGAGCTCATATCGAACATTGGGGTTTGATGTTGCTTTGTTGAAATATTGGTTAATGCTTTGGGCTGGAAGCGTTTCGGTAGCAGCGCTCACTAACGCTAAAGATAACCGAATGCTGAGAGGGAAGTGAAGCATGGGTGCAAAAGAATTCACTACTTTGAGATTACTCGAAACAGTGCGACTTCTTACTAAATATGTAAAATGGAGAGAAATTGAAAAATATTTGTCATTGTAGGTGACGCCATCCAGAATCACTTTGATCGCTCATTTTTACCCCTTGATGGTGGCTGAGTAACTGCGGGAATTGTGCTGCGCCTAAGGCAGACTGGGTTGTACTCGCAACGCTTTCCAATCCAATGTGATTCCTTGATTCACTTTAAGCCACTTTGACCTCTTAATGACGCCGAGTAGATGTGGAATCTGCATTCCCTAAATCATTCCGTGTTGTAGTCGAATCCCTTATCGACCCGTGTTTTCCTAAGGAGATACCAATTTAACTCTTTCGACCCCAAAGTTGCCTGAGAGCAACTTCACCTATTTGTTATCTTATAGCAAAAGCTGCGATTGATTATGGGTTTAATTTAAGTAGGCTCCAACATATTTTTATTTTGTGAAGTGAATTCAAAGCAAATTACAAACATTTTACTGTTATCCCCAAAATAATTTCCAATAATTTGCAGCGATATCAGGGAAAGTTTGTGTTCTAATTGAAGTCTACGAATTGGGCGCGTTTGATCAAAACCCTGTTTATTTAATAACTGTTAAAAAAAATCTAAAATTGATAATTTCGTATTTTTCCATAAATATTATATTTTTCTGTAATTAAAAACTATTGATACAAAATGTATTTAACCCGTTTAAGGCTAAAATTGTTTACAAGTAAACTAGCTCTAGAAGTCTAACAAAGAGGCGTGGCGACTTCAAATGTCATGTGCACACTTCTTAAACAAGTGTTTCATGATTTGAATATAAAAATGTAATATCGACACACAAGGTAAAATTCGGGATCGAAGGGTTAAACCACTTTGACTACTTTTATTACCTTAAGGATTTTCGTTCAAATCACTGCGACCAACTGTATGAAGAAGTTGAGAAACTATGAGCACTAGGTTTCTCCAAAAGTTAGCCCTCTTTTTCACATTCCCATGTTGAGTCCTTTGGTAAAGTGGTAATTGCTTTGGGTTTGAGGTTTAAACCACTTCACTTTGCTTAAGCCAGGAATTCAAAATAAACTTTAAGCTTCGTAGATGCGGTTACTGGAGAGTCTCTTGTATAGTCTCGCAGAGTCTCTTGTAGATCTTATGATCCATTGCACCTCAACTAATTAATAGCTTACAGTCTGAGGAGCAGATAAAGTGTCATGCTACTGGCATATGCCGACGATATCGACATCGTTGGCCTCAACAGCCGTGCCGTATGTTCGGCGTACTCCAGTCTAGAGAAAGAAGCGAGCATAGTTGGTCTTGCGGTGAACGAGGGCAAGATAAAGTACCTCCTGTCAACACACAAAGAGTCTTCGTGTCTTGGACAACACGTCACTGTTGGCAGCCGTAATTTTGAAATGGTAAAGGACTTTGTTTATCTTGGTACCAGCATCAACACCAACAATGACGTCAGCCTGGAGATCAAGCGAAGAATAACTCTTGCCAACAGGTGCTACTTTGGGCTCAGTAGGCAGATGAGAAGTAGAGCCCTCTCTCGACCTCTCTTATATGGTGCAGATTCCTGGACGTTTTCGACCACCGATGAACGTGCCTTGAAAGCGTTCGAGAGAAAGATATTCCGCAAAGTCTTCGGTCCGTTGCGCGTGGGTGATGAGTACTATGGAACAACGAGCTATACAGGGACATGGACATAGTCAAGCGCATAAAAATACAGCGGTTGCGCTGGCTTGGCCATGTTGCCCGTATGCCTGAAGATGCTCCGGCAAGGCGAGTCTACGAGACGGTACCCTCAGGTGGACGCCGCGGAAGAGGACGTCCTCATCTACGTTGGAAAGACCAAGTGTCGCAGAACCTGTTGGCACTTGGGGTCTCCAACTGGCGCCAGCAAACACAGGACAGAACCGGCTGGCGCGCTCTTTTGGATTCGGCCAAGACCGATAAACGGTTGTAGAGCCAGCTAAGTAAGTAAGTCTGAGGAGCAGAATATCTGACACACTTTGACCATTGGAAGACCTTTTGTGCCTAAAGACTATTGCGCTTAGCATTATGAGGTCTCTGAGCACTTGGTAAGGTTTTCGAATACTTTTAATTTTAACCAGTTAATAATTTTTGAGAAATAAAGAATATCCAAAAACATGAGTTTAACAATAATCTCACTGAAACTAAACTGTGTGCCGAACACCTTTAGAACCATTTGAGTGAATGGTTAGAGGATATTTTGTATGGTATTCACCATCTTATCGCTTCGACAGTAAATAAGTCAGTGAGTGGCCATCAAGTCAATAAACTTTTGTGCAATGTTTGATTCCAGATCCGCTGTTGTTGTATAATTTCCACAACCTTTTTGCGTCCGCAGTCATTACAGATATAGCTGAATGTCCTTTGGGCTGAAACACCCTTGCGCTTTCATAAAGCGATTCAACTCAGATCCGATATGTGTCACAAATGAGCGCTAAATTAGAAAATTGAGGGTATAAAATTAGTATTTCCTGTCTGACAATACAGTGTTCGTCTTGTACCAAATAAATACGAAAATATTTTCCAAAACAGACGCACACAAAATCCGCAATTTTATGGCGTAAAAATGTGTACGAAAAGCATTTTCGCAATTGGATCCCCTTTGATTTTTAATAAGGAACACGCGTATTAAAAATTCCACTCACATGTTGCATGCATACTTATAGATTTTATACGCCATGTAACAGCGAAAATTGTAAACAAGGACCACAGCAAAGCTAGATGCGAGTGTAATAATGTCGCGTCTTAAAAAGCGCATTAAATATGCATTAATATGCGTTAGATACGTTGATGACAAACAACAACGTTCAACAGCGATAATTTTGTCAGAATATAAAATCACATACAGTACACACGCCGAGTCCAAAATGGGTTTCGTCACGTTGCGGCATGATGCGTTAAATTTGATTGACGCTACATGTGTCCAGCTCTGGGCCGATTTGTATTTCGATGGCATTTTGCGCGGGCCATAAAAATTAATGCAATACAAATCAAAAATATTCGCAAGAAATCAATGCATACAATTTACTGTTCTATTTGGTATTTCTTGGCGCACTAATGCCAAATAAATTCAATGGCCGACTGACATCTAAATGCAAATTGCTATCTTTTAATAAATCTTCCAACGTGACATACTTAATACATGCATTCACATGGAAAATATGGCAACGTTTTCTTGTTATTGGGAGCAAAGCTGTGAATGCTGTGGGCCGTCCAGGAAGTGTAAGAATTTGATACGATTTAGCAGAATAGTTATCCCATTTACAAAATGAAGGATCCTGGAAATAGAGTACAAATGCCTGTAGTTTCCTTGAAACTTGGGGTATCTACACGGATGGGTCACTGATGGACACTGGCTCTGGTGCTGGATTTCACTCTGACACTGATAACAGTTGTCTTCCCTCCCGTCAGCAGTCACACTTCTGTCTTTCAGGCGGAAGTGTTTGTGATATCCAGCAGAGCTTGAGCTGACATATTTATATATATTTGCTCAGACAGCCAAGCAGCTGTAGAGGCTTGCTCAGCAATGCAGACAAAGTCCAAAATTGTGCTGGAAACTGTCAGCGGACTGATGTCGTCACACTTCTGTGGATTCCCCTGGGCATTCTGATGTCAAAGGCAATGAAAAGGCGGATTAGCTAGCCAGAGCTGAATCTTTGGACCTAAACCAGCGATTGACTGCGGCTTATCTGAGCACAAAGCTGCATTCAGTAGCACATTAGCATGACGACGCCTCCACCATTGGCATAGTCTTACGACATGTAGGCAGTCGAGGATGCTAATTGATACGCCTAGGCCTAACAGAACTAGGCCTAACTAAACTCGAGAACTATCTTAGGGCTCCTCACAGGGTTTATTTCTTGTAACGAGTACCTCAATAGGATTGGCGTCAAAGGCTTTGCCTTAAGGACATGTAAGGTGACATGTGCCTTGAGGACGATGCAACCACGATGCACTTCATTTGTGCCCGGCTTTCGGGTGGGTCAGGCATACGTGCTTCGGCAGTAAGATCCTCCGAGAGGATGAGCTCAGGAATCTCAAGTTGTCGGACGTACTCGTACTCGATGTATTTGCTAAAGCCACGCTCCGTCTAACTGAGATCCAGAGCTTATGGGAACTTTCTTAGAGCGACTGCAAACCTGAGTGCAATAGGTCACTAGAGACAGGTTCTGTCTCGTGACCGGCGAACGGGGGCGCAGTTGAGTATTTCTCTGAAATGACCTCTTCTGTCTTGGCGAAAAGAGTCGCCAACGGAAGTGGGTCCATTACTTGCTCGCAAGTAGGGAGGCGCAAGCCAGGGCACAAAGGGCAGATCTGCGTAAAAGGGCTCTTGCATTAGATTCGATTTGGAAAAAGGAGAGACCAGAGATGATCTCTTGTGCGCCCTACAATTTTAGAGAACGTCCCCTAACACCACCGACCTAATGAAGCTTAGTAACTACCCGGAGAGAAGTTGTTTGACGTTTTCTTCTGCAAGTGAAGAAGTGTCCTGCTGCGACATACCGCATCGCAGTGCAGTATGATGTGTTCAGGATTCTCCTCTGCTGTTCCGCCGAGTCTGCAAACGCTTACCTGTTCCAGTTCGATTGTATGCAAATGTTTTCTCAGTCTGCAGTGCCCGGTTAACAGCCCGGTGACCAGTCTGAGCTGGTTTTTCTCCAGGCTGAGGCATTCTTTGCTCTTTTAGGAGTTTAAAAAAATTTAAAAAAGATTTGCGATTGCCTAAGACCCGAAGCATTAGACCAGTGCATTGAGTTCCTGGTTCATTTCTCAAGTCTTAGTGACTCTGCTAGAGTCTTTTTGCTCAGCCCAATGATAGTTTCTGGCCCAAGGGGCATCGTGGCTGTCCCAGTCCTAGCAAGACTAACCGCCTCCTCATTTCCATCAACTCCTTCGTGTCCTTGAACCCAAAGAATTTTAACCTGATTATGTAAACCCAGTTTGTTTAATGCTTCTATGCATCCCAGCACCAATCCTGAGGTTATCTCATACGAGATTAGTGCTTTAATGGCTGCTTGACTGTCGGAACAAATAACTATGTTCTGCACCCTGTATGTCTTTCAGTTAGCGTTTCCGTTTAGCAGCAAACCCGAGGTGTTGGACGTTTTCGATATCCTCTTCGTCTTGTCATCGTCTACAGAAGGCATTCGAGAATAGAACCAGCCTTTTGATCAATGAGGTAGTGTTATGTGAGAACTTCATTGGCGAAAATAGGGGGTTTTGAGTGTTCAAACTCGGCCCCCAAACACAAAAATTGCTGGAACAAAATATGGGTTTGAAGAAAAGTTTTTGGCTAACCGCTCCCAAAATGAAATCCTGTGTGTGCCACTGGAGAACTTCAAAGATGATTCCTATCTGATTTCTTTGATAGACCCAATGACGTATACTTTTCTATTGGTAGAGTTAGGTTAGATTAGGGTATGATGGATGTGTTGGTAAGATACACACTTGAAGGCCTTTTATATGACCCATTGTGATACCACTAATTTCACCCGTTTATATGCTCCCCCACAGATGATTGATATAATTATCGGGACTGAGGGATTTCCGAGCCGTAAGAGGATTGATACTCTTACGAATCAGTATCCTGACATTGCAATACCAAGGAACACAATATCACTAAAGTTTAGTTGTGTCAAAAGATTTAAAACTGAACTTAGTAACAAAAGGAAGTGGGTAGGTAAATCGGAAACATATCTGATAGACCAGCATATGATATCCTTGAGGAGGGCGCCGGTATAGGCGTATACGGGCCGAGGATAAGATACTCGGAACCGACGCAAAAATACACCACTATCTTCCAGGTGGAAATATACGCTATTGAAAGATGTGCTTATTTCAATCTGGCGAGAAAATACCGAAACCGAAAGATTGCTATCCTCTCCGACAGCCAAGCGGCAATCAAGGCTCTAGGATCCTACCAGATGTCCTTGAAACTGGTTCTGGAGTTCCTTGAGAAGCTGAACGAACTTGACCGTTAAACCAGGTCTGGGTACTTTAGGTTCCGAGTCACAATGGCATTGAAGGAAACAAACGGGCCGACGAACTGGCAAGGACGGGAACTTTCACAACCTTGTCGGTCTTGAACCTTTTTTTGTGGGTTGGGAAGGACGAGACAACCAGAAGGAATCAATACAGGGGAAAATCAACCAGATCTAGAGCATTCGAAGCTGGTTATCGGGTCCAACCATAGAAAACGATTCGGGGAATGTATGATCTTGTCAAAAAATAATCTTAGGGTTATCAGGGAATGCTTACAGGGCATTGTAGATTGAATTATCATCTAGCTAAACTACGCATCCGTGAAAACGGCTGCAGTAACCGTTCTGCTTGCAGGAAAACGAGACTGCAATACATATACCAGGAGAATGCTCTGTACTCATGCTTACAAGAAAGAAACACCTGGGGAACCATCTTATACGAGTACCAGGTACAGACTGGGTATTCAGAGTTTTAGAAATTATACTAAAATTTCTCTTGGATACTGAACTGACTGACAGTTTTTGAAGTTCAAGAAGGGGGCATAATAGATCTACAGGTCGTAGTGCATTATCGCCATCAATAGAAATTTTAAACATCTTAAAAGATAGTTGGAAGTGAAGAAGGATTCGGTGGTAGGTAGTTGGCAGTGTTTCTTTCATACTTTGAAGTTTTGACATTGCCTATCAAAAGCGCCGTTGTGTCTTTCTTGTACCTAATTCTCATTAACCTCATGTGGATAGCAGTGGACGTTGTGACTGTTTAGTAAGCCCAGGCTAGGATTCGAACTTTTCTTGCCAGAGACCCGGCAAGAAAAAGCAGGCTTTCGTCCGCTAAACTATCGCTTCCGGCCTTTCTATGGTCAAATCATATGGACAAGCTAGAGATATCAGACAATGCACTGTGTTTTGTCTGCGGAATAGATGATGAGCCGGTAGACCCTCTCAACTCCAATTTCGATTCCTATCGATTCATGATGACATCATTAAATCGACGACTAGTTTTGAGTTATTAATATTAAAAAAATTAAAAAAAAAATTATTATTATTAGTTTTGAGTCAAACGGTCGATTAATGCAAGATATATTTTAACTTTAATTTAGTTCGTCGAAAAGTGCCATGAGAGATGCAGGTACAAGCTCTTGTGAGTCTGAATATTCGGGTAGATTTTTTAATATGTCAAGGTGTTTATTTTTTAAGAGGATATCTTCAGCTAAAAGTGCAGCGCGCGCTGAAGGCCGATCGTCTCCTACTGGTTCATCGTCTCCTACTGGTTCATAATAGCTGTAATCATATATTTAACCGATATACGATTTGTTTTACTAAAACCGAATCAAATCATTAACATTAAAATCACTGTAACGTACCGCAGTTATTCAACGCTATTCCGACACACAAAAATAGTATAAAGCAGAGTCGTCTCATCTTTGTTAGACAGCCGAAAAATGTCAGCAATTCACTTCAAAAATGTCTTTTTATACTAAAATTTTGCAAACAAATTTATAGTAAGTTACCATGGCTAAAGAGGTGTTTACGGTGATGAAACGGAATCAATTTCAATTCAATTCAGGAACAACGAGCGATTGTAGCTGTGTAGACGTGCCGCACACCCTGTAACCCAATAGCTTCTCTTACCAATATTGAAAGACAATTGAGAGAGCCAGGGGTGGATTCAGAAAGTAATTCTTTATGTAGTTTCAAAGTCGAACCCTAAAATTTCGGGGGGGGGGGAGGGCGCTGAGGGAGGCCAAACGCAACGAGCATGAAAACCTTTGGGAACTACGAAAGCAAGACGGCATGCTTTGAAATAAGGCAAACGGGGTACTCGAGAATCAACGAGAAGCACTTAAATGCAGAAGTTGTATACTGGCACCAGTGTTGCCAGATACTTGAAATGACTTTCCCCTAAATCTTAAAAAAATACTGAAATTTCTTCCCAAAAGTTACAAAGCTTAACAACAAAAACATAAACAAAATATATAACAAATGAATTAAACAAAAAGTGTAATTTCTAGCGAGATTTCATTGTGACAGCAATAAGTGAAAACGAAATAGAATGAGCTTACAACATGTAAGCATCAACATTTTTAACACAATAGGGTGCTTTGATTATTAACCGTAGATCGAGCTTTGTATCAAAAATGATACATTTGGTTTTTGTTTCATCATAACATTTTTCAGAATATAATTAATTTAACCATTATTTGTGACTTTCTTTATATTGGGATTATGCTTGTGTAAAACCATCTTTCACACTTCTTTAAGAAAGAAGTCTTGAGAAAATTGAAAAGTTTATAATTCTCTCCTTTGTATACATACATGGGATAGGATTGCTTAATTTTTTTTGAAGCTCGATCTACGGTTAAAATAGTTGTCAAAATATGTCTTGTTGGCAGTGTTCCTAATAGATCATACTTTCCAAAATCTTCCAAAAAAAAATTTTCCAAAAATCCACTGGCTAAATGAGTGCTGTCTCAAGTGATCTGTCGATCCCACCTCTAATCCCTTCCTTTCGTTGTCCCTTTGTACTCATGTTTCCCCCTCTTTTCTGCTCCCCGGCTTCGGCCGTTTGTGTCGTTTAATGTTTATTGTAATTCATTGTAACACTTGTTATTCGCATCCCGACGAATAAAGACCCCATAACCCGATACCAACCGCGTTTTATTTCCTACCGCTCCGCGCCGAAGCGATTAAACATGGTCCTTCGAGCCATTCGCGATCGAGCCGCGAATGTTTTTTTCTAACAAATAAAGAACGATATCACAATTTCAAATACAAGTAACAATTACAAAGTGAAACAAAGACTAAAAACGTGAAAAGTGACACAAACAAAAAAGAAAAAATACATTAACAAACAAAGAGTGACAAATCCAAACAGTGAACAAAACAATTAGTGAACAACAATTAAAATTACGCACACAGTGAACTAAAAAAGGGGAAGTGACAAACAAATCAAAAAATTACAATTAAACAAGAACCAAACACAAAAGTGAACACTTTATTTAGTGTTTTAGTGAAAAGCAAAAACGAAAAAAAACTAAAAAGTGTACCACAAATAGTTGAAACAGTGCGCAAATTCAAGAAACTAAAACTAAAGCAGTGGACAGTGAAGTGCACTAACAAGAACAAAAACGCGCACCACATAAAACCAACAACAAACACACCCACAAAAATTGAAATTAAAAACAAAAACACCGCGACACATTGGACAGTGCAGTGGTTTTGAAGAACACATAAGAAAACAGAAACACGGGCAAAAACAACATACACTCACATCACAAAGCAGACGAAGAGGGCCAAGCGCGGCAAACAACAACAGCAAACAACAGCAAGCAGCCAACAACATTAAAGCGCACAGTGCCGCACCGGAGCGGACACACTTGAATACAGAGGAGATCCCCATTCTCGGGCACTGGGCCCACGAAGATAAGCCCACACTTTTTATTAAAAATTAACAAATATAATCACATTCACTAACATAAAACACATTATTAAAAAAAAAGTATATTCCCATTCCCAAAAATCCAGTCAAAATTACATACTGGTACCCCGCTCATCGTAGTAAGCAATCCAGCTACTGCGCATAATTTTGCGTTTTGTGTGTTCGCATTTCCTACGCAGGCAAAGCTGCAAAAACTCCCGCTGCAGCCTGCTTTCAACCGCTTTTCTAATTTCCACACATTCCCCCACATTTCGCTTTGTGCATATCGCAGATCAGCAGCGACCACTCCAGCTGTTGATCTCGCGCTCTCCCACCTGTGCATATTTTCGCGTTTCGCTTTGTGCGATATACGCACGCACAAGCAGCAAGCACTCCCGCTGCTGCCTCCAAGTGCGATTACATATTCTTACTTCTGCCTAAGCATTTTTCCACTCTCGCTAGCAGAAGTAAATAAACAAGCACAGTGGGACGAGTTACTCATTTTCTGCAGCATATTGAAAAATTTTCTAGGACTTAGAAAATTTTCAATAGTGCTGCACATACTCTTTCACTGCACATTCGCTGCCATCCCAAGTGCATACAGTGGGACAAATATCGCCCACTCGCACACACAAATTTTTGTGCACAAAATTCTTTTGACATTTTTACTTACATTTACAAACTAAAACAAATAATCATACACACATATATATATTTAGACATACACATATTTATACTCATACACATACATATTTATTCCCCATTTGACAAAAATAATTACATACACACACATATATATATTCAAATATATATTTATACACAAATATATACACACATATTCACGTGATCACATACAAAAAAAGATCACTTTTTCAAAAATAAAAACAAAATTTCATACACATTTGACTACACATTTAAATTATATTTATATTATAATAATTTTTATATACATTCCCTATTCCCATATACAAATATCTGTTTATTACCCATTCACATTCACGAATTTGTTTGTTCCCATATATACATATTTATATATATATATACATATATATTTCCCTACACATTTACACACAAAAGTGTACAACTTTTTATTTATTTATTTATTTGTTGCTCGACAAGTGTGCAAATTCGTTTGAACGAATTTTCACATTCCCAACTCTTCCCATACTCAATTATCGTTCGCGCGGACGCGGTTAGACTACACGTCTATTTTACAATACCCTACATTTATATCTACTCAAACTTTTTACCCTCTGTCGAGCTTTTTTATACAAAATGCCTGTTGAGCGATCCCCTAAACGCCAACTTATCACAATGGAGACTCCTTCCTCCAGATCCCAAAGTCGACCAATGCACGTTTGACAGTTCCTGTCACTCGGGAGCCACCAAACACGCGCTCCAAACTTTCCATTCCCAAAGCAACCGATCCTAGTGTTGCAAAATTTATTTTCGAGTCCGATAGACTCGTGCAATTATGCACAAAGTTTTCATCGGCTCCCATTGACGATTTGACCAAATCGATGGTCGAAATTAAGCAAAAAAATGTGCAAGCTCAATGGGAGAGGCTTTTGTGCGCACATGAGGCAGTCTTCATTGCGGAAGACAACAGCCAGCCCGACGGTTTCAAAGAGTCGGCTAGGCAAAAGATCGACGCCTGCACAGACCAGTAAGAGTTGTGCATGGCTCAGATGTTGGACATCATTGAGATGCTCCAAATTCAGGCCCCCCAGCCCGCTGCGCATATGGAACCGGTTCGACCCCTAGAACCAGCAAATACCCCTTGCATTTGCCTACAAGTTCCGCCTTGTGATACCGAAACCTTTTTCGGGGGCTATGAGCAATGGCCGTCCTTTCGGGACATGTTTACCGCGGTTTACATCAACCACCCCCAGCTCACTCCAGCCCAAAAATTGTATCACCTCCGATACAAGACGCAAGGTAAAGCCGGTGCTATTGTTAAGCAATATGCATTAACCGATGAGAATTTCGGACTTGCGTGGGATGCCCTAAAATCCCGTTATGAAAATAAACGCATTTTGGTTGACACCCAAATCAGATCCCTCCTAAATATCGCTCCTGCCCACACTGAAGATAGTGAGGCACTTCAGCGGATCCAAAACACAATAAACAATTGTCTGTCTGTTCTCAATACTCAGGCCGTGGACACTGACAATTGGGATCCGCTATTGGTTTACATATGTTGTACCAAATTGCCCCAAGAGACACTTGCTCTATGGGAGCAATCATTGACATCCCGGAAGGATCTGCCACCCTGGTCGCAAATGGATGAGTTCCTGACCGGCAGATATGAGGTACTTGAACGGTTGCAAAGTATTCGCCTTTCTAAGCCGAAACCGTCTCAACCTTCGACTTCCAATGTCCTCCCAAATCGGCCACACAAATCCCTAAATTATCACACTCAAGTGAAAAGGGACTTCGCGTGCAAACTCTGCAACGCAAATCATCCCATACGGACTTGCCAGAGCTTCAAAAGACTCACCCCCCAGAGTCGATTAAAATACGTTAAGAAGCACAATCTCTGCGTAAATTGTCTTGCGACATCCCACATTGTTGAGTATTGTACAAGCAATTTTACGTGCGTATATTGTCAAATGAAGCACCATTCCATGCTTCATTTCCCCAAAGGCAATGCGCAACCCTCTCAATCGCCCAATCGGTCACATTCGTACCGATCACAGGTCGCAACAGCTCCAAAACGAACGCATAACAACTCTGCTACTCATTCTCCCATTTCGGATGCGCAACCCCGCACATCTCCCAGGCAAAGTACGCCCCAAGTACAAGCCTTACACTCCAATAATGGCACCCAATCCCTTCTGCCTACGGCACTGGTGTCTATCGAGCACGCAGGAAAGTTGTTTAAAGTTCGAGCGTTGATCGACCAAGCCTCTCAGCGTACCTTCATTTCCTCGAAGGTCCAGAAACGCCTCAAATTGCCAATCGAGAAAACTCCCTTCCAAATCTCGGGCATGGGCGGTCAGATTGTGCAAAATGCGAATCATACATGCTTCTGCACATTGGCAGTCCCCCAAACGAGCACGAAACTCCCCGTGCAAGCAATCGTGCTCCAAGAGCTTACGAAATTGCTCCCAACTTCTCAGATAAACCCCCCTAATATGAAACATTTCGCCATGCTAGAACTCGCTGATCCAAATCCCTTCGAGACAGCGCAGATTGATATAGTGATTGGCAGTGATCTCATCCCGCAGATCATGCTCGAAGGTATCCACCGGAATGTATGTGGCAGCTTACTTGCTCAGCATACAGTATTCGGTTGGGTATTAAGCGGTCCAGTACCCCCTTCTTCGCATTTGACATGTGCCACAGAGGTACCAAGTCGCCATATGCACACTGGACACGCCCTTCGAAATAATCTTCCTGCCCTAAAGGAAGCTCTTTCGCAAGTGATTGCCGCCCTCAATCCCGTAGGGTTTCCACCTCAGGAAATAATGGAAAATCACTTCGAGCCCACCACTCCTGCAAACTCATACTCAAACCGGCAAATTTCCCCCTTCGTTGCCAAACGTTTCGGCCCCGCAGGATGGCTTTCGCCTCTAATGAGGTCCCCCAAAAGGGTTCGACAACAACGGCCCACATTCACAGCAACTGACGGAAATTGCATTCCCCCGCAATTCCTCATTGAACCGACACCATCCCGGGTCCAAAAAGAGGACAGTCGCCACTCCAGTGCGACTTGCTCCAAACGCTGCAAATCCCGCAGACGTCGGACTGATCGGGTATAAACTCCAAGATCTACAAGATCTCACTCTCAGGTGGACCGGCTCCAGCAATGCCCATGCTCACACAGTTCCAACTCCGGATCAAAGAGCCGGCCACCACCCTCTCGAAGAGCAAACCGACATTCTCGTTCGGTTCTCCTGCTTCTCTCGAGCCCTACGTGTAGCCAATTATCCCGAGCGGAATTGGCTTATTTTATAAACAGCCTTCGAACCCTCTCGAAATTATTTTCACTTTCCCTAAAGAAATGGCAATGCAGCCAATAGCTTTAGCTTAAGCGAATCCCGCAGCTTTGCCACGCTTTCCCATACCCGTGATGTCAGCCTCCATACTCTTATTTACAAGTAAATGACATCGTACTCTATTTGCAGGACGTTTACGACGCGCCAACCGCTGCAGCAGCACTTTTCCAAGGACGAGACGTCATGGACGGCACCTCCGCACCCGCAAACGCTGCATCACTTCCTCGCCCGACTGGCCCATGGCATTTTTAAATTGCAATATGCAATGGCGGCCGCGATGGCTAAATGAGTGCTGTCTCAAGTGATCTGTCGATCCCACCTCTAATCCCTTCCTTTCGTTGTCCCTTTGTACTCATGTTTCCCCCTCTTTTCTGCTCCCCGGCTTCGGCCGTTTGTGTCGTTTAATGTTTATTGTAATTCATTGTAACACTTGTTATTCGCATCCCGACGAATAAAGACCCCATAACCCGATACCAACCGCGTTTTATTTCCTACCGCTCCGCGCCGAAGCGATTAAACATCCACTAAGGATCCAAAGAATCCCCTAACATAAAATATAAATCTTCTACACTTTCTCCTAAACAATTCTTTTTCAAAAAAATTCTCCTAAAAGGCCAAGAATCTCCTAAATCTAGGAGCAAATCTCCTGATCTGGCAACACTGACCGGCACGGAGAGTATATGTTGTGGTTCCAATTACGTTTTCCTGCAGTGGCGGATCCAGGGGGGGGGGGGGGGGGTTTGGGGGTTGAACCCCCCGAAATATTTGGATCGACTATAAAACTACATACAAATTAAAAGGCATTTTATAAATATTAAAGAATTACTTTTTAAAACTCATTCAAGTCTTTATTATAATTGATGGGGATATTTCACTGCGACTTAACCCTTTCGGGACGGAGTTTATTTTTGAAATGCAAAACTCTATCAGTAGAATTATTCTCATTCTATGAATGTTGGGGTTAGAAAATTATATTGGATGCTCTAAAATAATTCTTCTATGCCGGAACATCGAAATCGAAAACATAGATATTTTGTGTGGGTCGTGAGATTTCAATAATTGTTTTGAGGGGAATTAAAAACCTGCTGGGACGTATTATCCCAGTAGTCCCGAAAGGGTTAATAGATCTATCTTGGACCTCAAAGACTATCAGTGAGTCCACTATCCCGGAGGAATTTTAGTATAATTTCTAAACCTCTAATTCAATCTACAATGCCCTGTAAGCATTCCCGTGATAACCCTAAGATTATTTTTTGACAAGATCATACATTCCCCGAATCGTTTTCTATTGTGGGACCCGATAACCAGCTTCGAATGCTCTAGATCTTTTTGATTTTCCCCAGCATTGATTCCTTCTGGTTGTCTCGTTCTTTCTCAATAGGATGGAGGAATCTCCTTTTTCCAACACACAAAAAGTTTCTGGGCCGACAAATGCTGTGGAAGCTCCCCTCCTTGCCAGTTCGTCAGCCCGTTCGATCCCTTCAATGCCGGTGTGGCCCGGAACCCAAAGTACCCAAACCTTTTTGTAACGACCAAGTTCATTCAGATTCTCAAGACATTCCAAAACCAGTTTCGAGGCCATCTGGTAGGATCTCAGAGCTTTGATTGCCGCTTGGCTGTCAGAAAGTATGGCAATCTTCCGGTTCCGGTAATTCTTCACCAGATTGGAGTAAGCACACCTTTCAATGGCGTATATTTCCGCCTGGAAGATAGTGGTGTGCTTTCCCTTAGATTCCGAGTATCTTATCCTCGGCGCGTACTCTCCTATCCCGGTGCCTTCTTCCGTTAAGAAGCCATCTGTGTACCAGGACATCATGTGGTGGTCTATTTGATATGTTTCCGATATACCTACACAGTTCATTTTGTCTAAGTTCAGTCTTATCAATACTAACATTTTCAATTCATCACTTTATTTGCTGAACTGACAGATTAAAAGAGCTGTGTAGATCGAAGGCTCCATGCCTGACTGACTGACATGACTCCAGATGCAGCCTTAAGAGGTCAACGAGGTTCGTTAGCGCTTTCGATGTTCAACGGTATTGCTTTGCTACATTACACCAAGTCAAAGTTTTGTGTGAAAGGAACTGTTGACAAGAGGCAACGCAATGACAGAGCAATTTGTGGCTGCCCTGGTGATGCTATGAACTATTTTTAAACACATATTGTACCTAATCCAACGCTAGAATCCATCTATTGAAGGTATAAAGTAACTTGAAACAGTGCAAACAGATGAATTGCAAAAAAACATTAACGAGTGTGACAGTCCTCCCAACTCAGCTGACTACACCTCAGCCGTTGATTGTTCTGATCAGCTGATTCTTACACTAAGGCCAAAGTGTTTGATCGCTCGAACGAAGCTATATGCTGGCACATTATTTTGCAGCATAGTGTATTTTAGTGGCGTTTTTGCTGCTTGCTCCTATCGCATATTTTATCAATGCCAACAGCAACGACATCATGTGTGCGTGCTTTTGTGTTTGTGTGTGTTTTGTAAATGCCATAGTAATTGCAATTACAACGGTCAATATTTTGGAATAGTGCCTAAATGGCTTTTAGTCTTAACATACATGCACCTCGACGGACATGTGTTGTTGTTGTTAACGTTGTCATGTGCCCGAAGAGATTTTAGTAAAATTATCGAGAATAATAACAACAACAATAGTAATGACTTAAACAACACAGCTGCCCGATTATTGT
Organism: Melieria omissa; assembly: GCA_963971225.1. Taxonomy (NCBI): domain Eukaryota; kingdom Metazoa; phylum Arthropoda; class Insecta; order Diptera; family Ulidiidae; genus Melieria; species Melieria omissa. Next base: position 104,392,770 of record OZ020269.1, read on the forward strand.
ATGTTATTTATATATATATATATATATGTGTGTGTATAAATGTCATCATATGCCATCATATGTGTATATGGGTTGTTCACAAGCTTTAGCTCACCTTACGGCATTGTAAAATTCCAAAGACCCATCTCAAGGACTCAACATATATAACTAAAAGCACAACTATTCACAACTAAAAGCAGACAATTCGTTTGACTTGTGAACGTCTCATATTATAGTTAAACATATTTGCAAGTTTTAGTTGCTTTCACCTCTACGAAATATTGTCGCATAACCTGTGCCTGCAATGGTTGCAGAGAAATTAATTTTCTACACGATTGTTATACATTTTATGATAATTAGTACACGCACCGCCCACACGTTCAGGCAGTCGAATACGTTGTGTATCAGTGAAAAACATACATTCATATATATATAGGGGGTTTTTTTTTGGAGGTTTGTTTTTCGAATAGAGATAAAACTGGCATTTTGTGGTCAAATCTGGCAACTCTAATGTCATTTATGTTCAGTTTGGTCTGCCATTTCATCATGAACAGGTTGACAAAAGAGCAACGCTTGCAAATCGTGCAAATTTATTTCGAAAAAATGGTTCAGTTCGCGAAGTTTACCGCAAGCTCCGTCCATTTTATGGTCGACATAATCGTCCATCAGAGCAATTAATTCGGTTAACCATGGGTCGTTTTCGCACTACGTTTACTCTATGTGATAATACGCATCCGCAGAGACGTCGAACAGTGCGCACCGAAGAAACAATTGCCGCTGTAGAGCAAAATGTTGAAGAGGATCCGAATGAATCGATTCGCCACCGTGCACAGCAATTGGAGCTTTGTCCATCAACTTTATGGAAGATTGAAAATTGGACCTGTAGAATTGGCTTTATTCGAGCCAGCCGCGGCGGCCACATGCCCGAAATCATATTTAAACATTAATGGCATAAAATTATCCTTCCAATAAAGCCAAATTGATGGACATTAAAACGATTTTCTTGTGTTTTATTTCAATTCGAAGTTCTATACCTCTAAAAAAAACACCCTATATAATAGCTGTTTCTTTCTTAATCCTCTTATTTAAACCATTTTCCCTGTGTATTGTGAATGTGACAAATCACATGAGTGTAAAGAAGAGTTAAACATGCATGAGTTGCATGTTTTTTAGAAAATTCTGGTTAATTACTTTTTTGAATAGATTCATTTTTTGGAGCGAAAGCTTGTTTGCACTTCTGATGTTGGTTACTGGCAAAGTACCAAAAGAGAGCTAGATTGTACAAATTTCAAAAAAGTAGTGATACGCAAACAGATCTATTGTTGCATTAACACTAATTCAAACGTCACAGGCAATGGGCAATTTATTTTTTGTGTTAAATAAGAAGGGTTACATTTTTCGAAATCAACGTGACTAAAGCAAAAAGTAAGCTTTTGTTTTTGTTTCGATCCCGGGACCGGATTATGTTAATCCCGGGATTTTTCGGGACTGAAATTGTCCGGGATCCCGGGATTTCGGGATTCGCGATCCCGGGATTGCAATCCCTAGCATGTATATAATTACTGCAAATTGCAGTTCCAAACCATTTTAACAATCTCGGGATTTTGAAATATGCAGTTGTGGAATTTTAGGATTTTTTTCATTATTGAATATGTCGTATTACAGTTGAAATTTTGTATGACAAACTTCAATATGACGAAACTCTTTCTACTTTTTCAAAAATTGATTTCGAAAATACAGCTTTTTCGTTTTAGGTTAGGTGAAGCTGGTCAGCCGAATTGGCCACGCATAGATCTTGTTGGATCCTTAGCGGTACCAGATGAAGTTCCTTAATGTTAAGTAAAGTTCGTTTAGAATTTCAGAGTTTTAGCGCATTTGAGCAGAACCCAACTCAGGGTAATACGGGGCTCCCAATGTCCAACGTTCATCTTTTGTTCATGAGCTATGCTCAATCAGTACTCCTATGAGTTCACTCTCTCATTCAAAATTTTCTCTCTTCGCCTCTTCATTAAAAATGTGGGTAATGCAAAATTAAAAACATTTCAAAACTCATTCTTTTCAATGACCGAAAGTGATGCAGGCTTTTTACTACAAAATGGATATTTCCGTAGAATGCAGTGACAATCAGACTTCACTGGTAATGAAAAAAAATGTTATTTACAAAAATAATGAACAAAAGATATGATGGTACAAGTGTCTTGAAGAAGCACCCGAATTATTAGGTGCGCAAATAAGTTCTCGCTATTTGTCAATAGATGACTTCAGTAGTAGTTGATTGATTTTGACATATCCATAACGTCAGGAATCAGGCTTGCATAGACATATGGTAAATAAACCGCTTTGACACATTACTGATTTTATTGTTGTGTTATATACTTTCAGCCGCCGTAGCTCAGCTGTCTAGTGCGTCGGGCCGCGAGTTAAGACTCCGCGAGTTCAATACTCCGTTCTGTTAACACCGAAAAAAGAAAAACAACATTTTTTCTTTCAGTGGCTGTCCTCTCAGCAGGAAATGGCAAATCTCTGAGAATAAAATTGCCTATGAAAAAGCTCCCAACTCGCCGTTCCGAATCGTCATAAAACTGTATGTCCCTTCCAACCCTGTAAAAACATTCGCACGCACAACACGGTTGGTTGCGGGTAGCTACGCGTTAGTCTTGTAATCGGGCTGTCGTGCCAGTCAAGAAGAAGAAGTTATATACTTTCAATTGTGCGAAAATGTCTGATTTTGTGAAAAAAATCTCCATTTACGGAAAGTGTTGATTTTCTACTTTCATTCGAAGAGAACAATAGTAGGCTTCGTCTATTTGAGAGCTCCAAAAAGTTTAAGGAGATGCTGCTCTGAGTGAAACAATGTGTCGTGATTAGTTCCAACGCTCCAAAGACAGTGATTTCGATATTGATGATCGTTCGTGTGAACGACGCTCAATTGAGTCTTCGAAGGATTTTCCTTGCTTCCTTCACACGAACGATCATCAACATCGAAATTACCGTCTTTGGAGCGAGGAAGCATTGCTCCAACATACTTAACATGCTTCTACTTGAGTGTTACGTTGACTGCTCTTTCAAAGTAAAATTTAACTTTTTTAAGCGTAAAATAGCTTGGAGTAAGCTGCTGAACAGCTTGCAGTCGATGCTTTGATACTAAACTTAATTTATCTTTGAATACAACTCTGCATTAGCTCTATAACCGAGTTAAGGCAGGTTCTCACCTTGTGGATCCGAAAAAGTGCACTTTTTTTAGGAATTTTTTTTGAGAAAACGGTTAAAGATACAACGCTGGATATGAACACACATTTATTTAAACAATACAATTTTTCAAATTGAATGAATCAAAAAAGGGGGGGAGGTGGCGTCCATCAGTGGCGGCATGTCGTTACCGCTACCGGAAGTGATTCCGTCAAAACCCGTGATCTGAAACACAAAAATCGAACACATTCTTAATGTGTACCGTATTATCTATTGAATGAACTAAGATCATGAAAAAAAAATCAAAATTACAAAAGTTATGAGGTTTTGAAAAAAAATTACGATTTTCGCATTTTTTTGTTCACTTATTATTTTTTTAAATAAACAATTTTCAATATTTTTGGCTGATCGCGGTTCGTTTGTTAGAAAAAACCCTAAGGAACATTTAAAAAAATTTGGTGACGATTGGTTCATTCCAGCGCCTTCAATCACTTCCGTTAGGTCCGAAAATGTGGTTCTCAGAAAAACGCGTTTAAAGTTTAAAGCGCGCTTGGCCGGTGGTAGACACTGCTCTATGCAACGGCCTGTAACTTTTGTAATTTTTCAGATTTTTATCTGAAATTTCTGGAGCACATTTTTGAAACATATATTTACACGATAAGGCAAAAAAAAATCGTTGTTTTTTTCCCACAAGGTGAGAACCTGCCTTAAAGAAGAGAGCCAATCGGCTCGAAAAACTCTGGCTAAGGCATTTCACCAATCTTGTCCGATCCGTCTCGAAAGAAAACCAATTTCACCGTGGTGGAACACGGAGCTTTCTGAGATAAGGAAGGAGATCAGAAGGGTCTTTAATGAGTCCTATAGGACCAAGGCTTGGCAGCCATACAGGGAATGTCTGCGCAGGTATAAACGAGCTATAAGATCTGCCCAGAGGCAGGCTTGGCAAAACGTCTGTTCTTCGATTGAGAACGTTAAGGAAACGGCCAGGCTAAGCAAAGCTCTCGCCAAAGGGTATTCAGCCCCGACTCTTCTACACAGGCCGGAAGGGGCAGCCACGGAATCAGTGGCGGAGTCATTGGAACTCCTAACGTTCACTCATTTCCCCGGATGCGCTGTGACCGCACCTAGGGTGCTACCAGTTAGGAATCCTAGGGCGAGAACGGTAGCCCAGAAGGTGATCTCTAGGGAGGTGACCCGCTGGGCTATCAGCTCTTTTCCCCGTATAAAAGTCCCGGTCCGGACAGAATTCTGCCCATCATGCTACAAAGAATGGGATATGATGTAATTGACTGGCTTCGAGAGCTCTTTGTCAGCTGCATAGCATTGAATTATGCACCCAAATCATGGCGGAAAGCCAGGGTGGTATACATACCAAAGGCTGACAAAAGAGGGCATGTGCTTCCGAAGGACTTTAGGCCAATTAGCCCGACTTCGTTTATGTTAAAAATGCTCGAGCGCGTACTGGACACGTATATAAGAGGAAGCCTGGAAGACAACCATCTATCCACGGCCCAACATGCATACATCAAAGGTTAATCCACTGTGACAGCTCTTCACGAGGTCGTGAGGACCCCAGAGAGATCACTGTCGTTTAAGGAATACACCCTGACGGCGTTCCTTGACGTTGAAGGAGCATTTACTAACGTGAACAAAGAAGCCATAGTTAACTCCTTGTTAGACCTACAGGTCGAGGATTGCATCTGTTCGTGGATCTCGGCTCGCCTAAGTAGCAGACAGATTCAAGCGAAACTCGGCAACTCGAGGGTCACATGTTATGCAAAGAGGGGGACACCCTAAGGAGGGGTAATATCTCCATTGCTATGGCTAATTACTTTGAACCCCATACTGATGACACTGAACCAAGGTGGGGTCAAGGTGGTTGCGTACGCTGATGACATCATCATTATGGTGACCCTTCCTAGATACAATTAGTGGAATCTTGGAGGGTGCTCTGAGGACTTTGAGCAGCTGGGCCGCTCGATACGGGCTGGGAATAAATCATACCAAAACAGAGCTGCTGCTGTTTACTAGAAAGTACAAGGTTCCCCCAGTTCGACTACCAAAGCTCAACGGTAGTGAGCTCAGGCTATCCTCAGAAGCTAAATATCTTGGAGTCATGTTAGACACCAAACTCAGCTGGAAAACTAATATACGTGAGAAGGCCAAGAAAACACTGGTAGCGTACTACTCGCACAGCAGACTCTTAAAAAATGGGGCCTACAACCGAGGATGGTTCGTTGGACATATACACCGATAGTTCGACCAATTCTCACGTACGAAGCACTGGTGTGGTGGCCGGCGCTAGAGAAGATCCACAACATGAACAGACTTAGTGCAGTGGCCAATCGGTCTACACGCGGCAAGATTGAAAATCCCCCACAACCCTTTTTGCAGAAGCTGCAAGGAAGTCAATGAGGGGGAAACACTCGAACACTTCCTCTGCAGCTGCCCTGCCTTAGCTTTTAAAAGACTAAATTCCTTGGGGAACAGTCTAAATAGCTCCCTAGCTGATCTGTTTCAGACAAGACTGAAATGCATCAAGTCCTATTTGGACGATGCGGGTTGGCTTTAAGGCCCAGTATTTTCTCCTACGCAGGGAAGACCCAGTCGAGGAGACGACAACAAAACGGCACATAGTGCTACTTGAGTGTGCTCAGTGAGCACGCAGTCGCTGCTACCTACCTACAACTCTGATTTCAAGTTTAAAATTTAGTTCACTACTTCTTGGAATATGCTTGCTTTGACTCGAATATGAAGGTACCCGGGTACCTATGAAACCGCCATTCGGTGTTGGCCTACAACTGTAGGTCGTTGCCTCGCATGCCTGAGGTCGCACGAGTTAAGCGTAAATTCAATTAATGAACTGATTTGTCTAGACTGTTTTCTTTACAGGACCGGAACTCTCCTATCCTGTCTTGTCTCTCACGATAAGCAGAGCATATATAAGCAGTGCAGGCAGTAAGAAACCTGATTGTCGTTTAAGACACAAAGATGGAAATAAAGAGGCGAAGCACATTCAATTTTAAACAAACAAGTCGAGTTTTAATAAACATTTTAACCCGCGCACAGCACGACTGATTGCAAAATTCTTGGGCACATGATCCGATATCGGCAACTGTCACCATCAAATCGTCGCCTCAGAAAACGAATGTCGTATGTTCCATTAAGCCTTGTAAGACATACGACATTTGTTTTCTGAGGCGACGAAATGTCACCAAATAATTGCAATTGCAAAAATGGTTCAAGCAACGGTTAGCAATTTTAATGCAGTCACAAATATACAATGCACATTTTCGTAACTCTTTCGCCTACAAAGCGCTCTGACGAATTGGCGAAGCGCCTTGCCAAAAATTGATTGCGCATCAAGCACGGTGTCAGGTCAAGTCAAATCTTCGATAACGATCCAGAAAAAACGTTGCCAACACCTTTCGCCATGGCCTGAACCGTATTGATGGCTCTATGAATCGTCAGACCCAGCATGCGATACGCTTCATCTATTCGCAATTCCCTCGGTTCGTCGCTATCGATTTCGATGGCCTTGTCGTCAGGCATTCTCGGCACCGGTAGGTATGTGCGCTGTCGACATTGTGGGCGTTGATAGTATAGCGTATACGATTGCTGATATTGTGGAATTGGATCTCGGAACTGTAGGTATGGCAAATACCGAAAAATGGGGTCGTCAGATCTTACAAGTTCCTGCAAATTTTACCAGTTAGCAAAGCAGTCAAATGATTATCAAACGATTGTCTTCAATCGAACAGAAAGCAAGTCAATAATACTAACGTCGGTCAAATCGAGCTGTATGTACCACCCAAAACATAAAAGAAAAATTAGAACGTGAATCATACTAGCCGACTGCACGGACCGAGTATGAGCAGCAGGCGGGGACAAACCGAACTGGCACCAAAAACTGCCTGAGCCGAACTAAGGACTGCAACAAACGAGTGTGTGTGTTTTTATATCGCGCACACTAGCTCACGGCAACCGTTTTGTCCGTCCACTAAATATCAATTCAACTGAAGAAATGTAACATTTTTCAAGTTTGTATTTTTTCGGACTATTTCATGTAATAATAAATAAATAATTAAAACAAAAAACACAGTCTTTTTTAAAAACCCCCTTTAGAAGCATGAAAACGATATTTCGCATTGGCTCCGTTTACAAGCAAACATTTGCTACCTCACCCATGCATTGCAAATTGGAAAAGTAGCATAAAGAATCATAAATCAGTTTCGGCTGTCCGTCGCGAATTATTGAGTGGAATTGAATTGCAAAACGAATCTAATTATTGTGTAATCCGTATATCGAATGCATCATTTCGGCGAACAGATACGACGGCGTGTTGTAAAAGTGTCATTGCGCGACTGTGGCGACGCTTCAAATTGCAGGCTATGACGTTATTAGTTCCAAGTGGTTATGTGTGGAAATGATACAAAAATAGGTGCATCGAATTGCCGGACGGTCACGTCACCGTAGCAGAAAACCCAAACAATAAATATGTTTGATCGTAGAAAAACAACGTTTCTTATGACGGCTACCAAGTGCGCATTGTCCAGCGATGATATCCAAAGATGCCCTCTTTTCCAGTCGATACGTTGATCGCTACTCTTTCCCTTGCCAGCTTGCAGGTGCCCAATATTTGTCGAGTTCGTTCTCCTCGCTGTTCCCTGAGATATCTGGAGGACCAGACAGCTGACATGCAAGTAGGAAAATCTAAAAACCAGTAGCTAACTAACTAACTAACTAACTTTAGCAATGCCAAATGTTATCAGTGAAGCGATCACAGTGAATTCCAGCGCCAGGGCCAGTGTCCACTCATTCGTGTACACCACTGCCGAATCAGGCCTGAAGCCCTTCCACCAGATGTTCGTCCATTCCGATCTGAGAGACAACGGTTTGATACCTGCGACGCGACATAACCTCAGAACAATGGGCATCAACTGCCCCCCCCTACCCTCTCTCAGGTGGAAGACTTTTAAGAAGACCTCTTCCAGGTTCCCCCTGTTTCCAGCAAGGAGAGTTTTCTGCCGAGCAGCACTTCAAAGCGCTATGCCGCTAAACTAGTCTCATCTTCTGTAGCTAGAAACCAAGGAGGAAAACACAAAAGGGTCTCCATGGCTGCCGTTGGTGTACCCTTGGTATCGCCGGCTATCCAACTGTTTTTATATAATAACATCTATACGAGCGAACAAACAAATATTCATTTTTATATACATATGTATATAGTTGTAGATAGAAGGTAGCGGTTTTCCAAAGATTTACTTTTTGAGTACTGAGAAGGGCCAATTATCGTTTCACCAACAGGTTCTGCACTGTAAATTCTAGGTGTGGTTAATGGAATGGTCAGTGGTAAGTGACTGGGTCAACAATAGGCTTACACTTAACGGTGTCAACGAAATACTTAATTCGCAATATATTTTTAATTTGGTTGAGTCAAAATCTAATGGGTAAACAATGGTTTCACACTTCATATGGCAAACTTTTATTTAATGACCAACGACGTCAAAGCCCGTCGAACTCAGTAAAAGTGTTCCAAGTAATAAGTGCGTGTTTGTAATTTTTTCCAAAATCGAAATCTGACGGGGTCAACAATGGGTTAACAGTTTGTAAGGGAAAATATGATTTCAAAGGTCCATTGACGTAAATTAAGGAAAAAGCACTTAAAATGAGAGATAATCAGATAAGTATTTTTCCACAAAAATCTGACTGATCGACATGCAGCAATGAAGAGCAATTACATTTATTGAGCTCATTGACTTCAAATAAGCGTGCAAGTCCACGGAGCTGGTACTAAATAATATATAAGAACCTGTGCTGAAAATGTAGACACACATGCACCGTAACACAGCATTCACGGTTGATTGAAGGAAATTTGTAATGGAAATTTCAAATCAGACCCATTAAATTACTTTTTCACAGAAAATTGCTGATAAATTTGCTTGCATATTTTTGTTATAAAAGCAAGTAACGTCGCGCTTGCAATGGTTAACCGCCTTCTTGAAGAAATTCAAGCATGTCCAACGCTGTCGGAATTTTTTTCTGGCTTGGAGTGTGCCTCCTGATAGGTAAGAACCCATTGAGATTTAAATAGAGAAAGAGTATGAAACATGTTTCATATGCTTCATGTTTTATTAAAGGTTTGAGCCCAACGGATATAAAGGCAGATATCCATTTATTGGAAAACGATAGTCGACCAAACGTATCTGGCGACGAAGCTTCACGAGGAGTGTTGTCTCTATCAAACCAACAACCACTATCGGTGTCGTATAGGCTTCCGTATCCGCTACAGACGTACTCTCCCCAGCAGCAATTACCCCCGGCGCTGGTACAACCTGGAGATTTAGATAAACTTTCACCACTTTTCCGAAACCCGCAACCAAATGGCCATGGAGTACAACCCCTCTTTCAAATACTGCTACCACCGGTGCTGTGCCAACAACTAACACCTGAACAGTACAAAGCATTGCTAATTTTATATGGCATAATACCAGAAGATACGACAACCAAACAGCCACCAGGTTGTCCTGATTCAACAGTTCCTCCATCGCAATCTTCATCAACCGAAGTGTCAACAGAGAGTTCAGTGTCTCCATCGGACTCTTCATCGAGCGACGTGTCAACAGAGAGTTCAGTTTCTCCACCGCAATCTTCATCTAGCGACGCATCAACAGACTCTTCAGCATCTCCATCGGACTCTTCATCGAGTGACGTGTCAACAGAGAGTTCAGTATCTCCACCGCAATCTTCATCTAGCGACGCATCAACAGAGAGTTCAGAATCTCCATCGGACTCTTCATCGAGCGACGTGTCAACAGAGAGTTCAGTATCTCCACCGCAATCTTCATCTAGCGACGCATCAACAGAGAGTTCAGAATCTCCATCGGACTCTTCATCGAGCGACGTGTCAACCGAGAGTTCAGTTTCTCCATCGGACTCTTCATCGAGTGACGTGTCAACAGAGAGTTCGATTTCTCCACCGCAATCTTCATCGAGCGACGTGCCAACCGAGAGTTCAGTTTCTCCATCGGACTCTTCTTCTAGCGACGCATCAACAGAGAGCTCAGAATCTCCATCGGACTCTTCATCGAGCGACGTGTCAACGGAGAGTTCAGTTTCTCCACCGCAATCTTCATCTAGCGACGCATCAACAGAGAGTTCAGAATCTCCATCGGACTCTTCATCGAGTGACGTGTCAACAGAGAGTTCAGTTTCTCCACCGCAATCTTCATCGAGCGACGTGCCAACCGAGAGTTCAGTTTCTCCATCGGACTCTTCATCGAGCGACGTGTCAACAGAGAGTTCAGTTTCTCCACCGCAATCTTCATCTAGCGACGCATCAACAGAGAGTTCAGAATCTCCATCGGACTCTTCATCGAGCGACGTGTCAACAGAGAGTTCAGTTTCTCCACCGCAATCTTCATCGAGCGACGTGCCAACCGTGAGTTCAGAATCTCCATCGGACTCTTCATCGAGCGACGTGTCAACAGAGAGTTCAGTTTCTCCACCGCAATCTTCATCTAGCGACGCATCAACAGAGAGTTCAGTATCTCCATCGGACTCTTCATCGAGCGACGTGTCAACAGAGAGTTCAGTTTCTACACCGCAATCGTCATCGAGCGACGTGCCAACCGAGAGTTCAGAATCTCCATCGGACTCTTCATCGAGCGACGTGTCAACAGAGAGTTCAGTTTCTCCACCGCAATCTTCATCTAGCGACGGATCAACAGAGAGTTCAGAATCTCCATCGGACTCTTCATCGAGCGACGTGTCAACAGAGAGTTCAGTTTCTCCACCGCAATCTTCATCGAGCGACGTGCCAACCGAGAGTTCAGTTTCTCCATCGGACTCTTCATCGAGCGACGTGTCAACAGAGAGTTCACTATCTCCACCGCAATCTTCATCTAGCGACGCATCAACAGAGAGTTCAGAATCTCCATCGGACTCTTCATCGAGCGACGTGTCAACAGAGAGTTCAGTTTCTCCACCGCAATCTTCATCGAGCGACGCATCAACAGAGAGTTCAGAGTCTCCATCGGACTCTTCATCGAGCGACGTGTCAACAGAGAGTTCAGTTTCTCCACCGCAATCTTCATCTAGCGACGCATCAACAGAGAGTTCAGTATCTCCATCGGACTCTTCATCGAGCGACGTGTCAACAGAGAGTTCAGTTTCTACACCGCAATCGTCATCGAGCGACGTGCCAACCGAGAGTTCAGAATCTCCATCGGACTCTTCATCGAGCGACGCATCAACAGAGAGTTCAGTATCTCCACCGGACTCTTCATCGAGCGACGTGTCAACAGAGAGTTCAGTATCTCCACCGCAATCTTCATCTAGCGACGCATCAACAGAGAGTTCAGAATCTCCACCGGACTCTTCATCGAGCGACGTGTCAACAGAGAGTTCAGTTTCTCCACCGCAATCTTCATCGAGCGACGCATCAACAGAGAGTTCAGAATCTCCATCGGACTCTTCATCGAGCGACGTGTCAACGGAGAGTTCAGCTTCTTCATCGGACTCTTCATCGAGTGACGTGTCAACAGAGAGTTCAGTATCTCCACCCCAATCTTCATCGAGCGACGCATCAACAGAGAGTTCAGAATCTCCATCGGACTCTTCATCGAGCGACGTGTCAACGGAGAGTTCAGTTTCTTCATCGGACTCTTCATCGAGTGACGTGTCAACAGAGAGTTCTGTATCTCCACCCCAATCTTCATCTAGCGACGCATCAACAGAGAGTTCAGCATCTCCATCGGACTCTTCATCGAGTGACGTGTCAACAGAGAGTTCAGTATCTCCACCGCAATCTTCATCTAGCGACGCATCAACAGAGAGTTCAGAATCTTCATCGGACTCTTCATCGAGCGACGTGTCAACAGAGAGTTCAGTTTCTCCACCGCAATCTTCATCTAGCGACGCATCAACAGAGAGTTCAGAATCTCCATTGGACTCTTCATCGAGCGACGTGTCAACGGAGAGTTCAGTTTCTCCACCGCAATCATCATCTAGCGACGCATCAACAGAGAGTTCAGAATCTCCATCGGACTCTTCATCGAGCGACGTGTCAACAGAGAGTTCAGTTTCTCCACCGCAATCTTCATCTAGCGACGCATCAACAGAGAGTTCAGAATCTCCATCGGACTCTTCATCGAGCGACGTGTCAACAGAGAGTTCAGTTTCTCCACCGCAATCTTCATCTAGCGACGCATCAACAGAGAGTTCAGAATCTCCATCGGACTCTTCATCGAGCGACGTGTCAACAGAGAGTTCAGTTTCTCCACCGCAATCTTCATCTAGCGACGCATCAACAGAGAGTTCAGAATCTCCATCGGACTCTTCATCGAGCGACGTGTCAACAGAGATTTCAGTTTCTCCACCGCAATCTTCATCTAGCGACGCATCAACAGAGAGTTCAGAATCTCCATCGGACTCTTCATCGAGCGACGTGTCAACGGAGAGTTCAGTTTCTCCACCGCAATCTTCATCTAGCGACGCATCAACAGAGAGTTCAGAATCTCCATTGGACTCTTCATCGAGCGACGTGTCAACGGAGAGTTCAGTTTCTCCACCGCAATCATCATCTAGCGACGCATCAACAGAGAGTTCAGAATCTCCATCGGACTCTTCATCGAGCGACGTGTCAACAGAGAGTTCAGTTTCTCCACCGCAATCTTCATCTAGCGACGCATCAACAGAGAGTTCAGAATCTCCATCGGACTCTTCATCGAGCGACGTGTCAACAGAGAGTTCAGTTTCTCCACCGCAATCTTCATCTAGCGACGCATCAACAGAGAGTTCAGAATCTCCATCGGACTCTTCATCGAGCGACGTGTCAACAGAGAGTTCAGTTTCTCCACCGCAATCTTCATCTAGCGACGCATCAACAGAGAGTTCAGAATCTCCATCGGACTCTTCATCGAGCGACGTGTCAACAGAGATTTCAGTTTCTCCACCGCAATCTTCATCTAGCGACGCATCAACAGAGAGTTCAGAATCTCCATCGGACTCTTCATCGAGCGACGTGTCAACGGAGAGTTCAGTTTCTCCACCGCAATCTTCATCTAGCGACGCATCAACAGAGAGTTCAGAATCTCCATTGGACTCTTCATCGAGCGACGTGTCAACGGAGAGTTCAGTTTCTCCACCGCAATCATCATCTAGCGACGCATCAACAGAGAGTTCAGAATCTCCATCGGACTCTTCATCGAGCGACGTGTCAACAGAGAGTTCAGTTTATCCACCGCAATCTTCATCTAGCGACGCATCAACAGAGAGTTCAGAATCTCCATCGGACTCTTCATCGAGCGACGTCTCAACAGAGAGTTCAGTTTCTCCACCGCAATCTTCATCTAGCGACGCATCAACAGAGAGTTCAGAATCTCTATCGGACTCTTCATCGAGCGACGTGTCAACGGAGAGTTCAGTTTCTCCACCGCAATCTTCATCTAGCGACGCATCAACAGCGAGCTCAGAATCTCCATCGGACTCTTCATCGAGCGACGTGTCAACAGAGAGTTCAGTTTCTCCACCGCAATCTTCATCTAGCGACGCATCAACAGAGAGTTCAGAATCTCCATCGGACTCTTCATCGAGTGACGTGTCAACAGAGAGTTCAGTTTCTCCACCGCAATCTTCATCTAGCGACGCATCAAGAGAGAGTTCAGAATCTCCATCGGACTCTTCATCGAGCGACGTGTCAACAGAGAGTTCAGTTTCTCCACCGCAATCTTCATCTAGCGACGCATCAACAGAGAGTTCAGAATCTCCATCGGACTCTTCATCGAGCGACGTGTCAACAGAGAGTTCAGTTTCTCCACCGCAATCTTCATCTAGCGACGCATCAACAGAGAGTTCAGAATCTCCATCGGACTCTTCATCGAGCGACGTGTCAACAGAGAGTTCAGTTTCTCCACCGCAATCTTCATCTAGCGACGCATCAACAGAGAGTTCAGAATCTCCATTGGACTCTTCATCGAGCGACGTGTCAACGGAGAGTTCAGTTTCTCCACCGCAATCATCATCTAGCGACGCATCAACAGAGAGTTCAGAATCTCCATCGGACTCTTCATCGAGCGACGTGTCAACAGAGAGTTCAGTTTCTCCACCGCAATCTTCATCTAGCGACGCATCAACAGAGAGTTCAGAATCTCCATCGGACTCTTCATCGAGCGACGTGTCAACAGAGAGTTCAGTTTCTCCACCGCAATCTTCATCCAGCGACTCATCAACTGAGAGTTCAGAATCTCCATCGGACTCTTCATCTAGCGAAGCATCAACAGAGAGTTCAGTATCTCCACCGCAATCTTCATCTAGCGAAGCATCAACAGAGAGTTCAGTATCTCCACCGCAATCTTCATCTAGCGACGCATCAACAGAGAGTTCAGAATCTCCATCGGACTCTTCATCGAGCGACGCATCAACAGAGAGTTCAGAATCTCCATCGGACTCTTCATCGAGCGACGTGTCAACAGAGAGTTCAGTTTCTCCACCGCAATCTTCATCTAGCGACGCATCAACAGAGAGTTCAGAATCTCCATCGGACTCTTCATCGAGCGACGTGTCAACAGAGAGTTCAGTTTCTCCACCGCAATCTTCATCTAGCGACGCATCAACAGAGAGTTCAGAATCTCCATCGGACTCTTCATCGAGCGACGTGTCAACAGAGAGTTCAGTTTCTCCACCGCAATCTTCATCTAGCGACGCATCAACAGAGAGTTCAGAATCTCCATCGGACTCTTCATCGAGTGACGTGTCAACAGAGAGTTCAGTATCTCCACCGGACTCTTCATCGAGCGACGTGTCAACAGACTCTTCAGTTTCTCCACCGGACTCTTCATCGAGTGACGTGTCAACAGAGAGTTCAGTTTCTCCACCGCAATCTTCATCGAGCGACGTGCCAACCGAGAGTTCAGTATCTCCTTCGGAATCTTCATCGAGCGACGTGTCAACAGAGAGTTCAGTATCTCCACCGGAATCTTCATCGAGCGACGCATCAACAGACTCTTCAGCATCTCCAGCGGACCCATCATCTAGCGACGCGTCAACAGAGAGTTCAGTATCTCCACCCGACTCTTCATCTAGCGACGCATCAACAGAGAGTTCAGTATCTCCACCGGACTCTTCATCTAGCGACGCATCAACAGAGAGTTCAGTCTCTCCACCGGACTCTTCGTCGAGCGACGCATCAACAGAGAGTTCAGTATCTCCACCGCAATCCTCATCTAGCGACGCATCAACAGAGAGTTCAGTATCTCCACCGCAATCTTCATCGAGCGACGCATCAACAGAGAGTTCAGTATCTCCACCCGACTCTTCATCTAGCGACGCATCAACAGAGAGTTCAGTATCTCCACCGGACTCTTCATCTAGCGACGCATCAACAGAGAGTTCAGAATCTCCATCGGACTCTTCATCGAGCGACGTGTCAACAGAGAGTTCGGTTTCTCCACCGCAATCTTCATCGAGCGACGCATCAACAGAGAGTTCAGTATCTCCATCGGAATCTTCATCGAGCGACGTGTCAACAGAGAGTTCAGTATCTCCACCCGACTCTTCATCTACCGACGCATCAACAGAGAGTTCTGTATCTCCACCGCAATCTTCATCGAGCGACGCATCAACAGAGAGTTCAGTATCTCCACCGGACTCTTCATCTAGCGACGCATCAACAGAGAGTTCAGTATCTCCACCGGACTCTTCATCTAGCGAAGCATCAACAGAGAGTTCAGTATCTCCATCGGTCTCTTCATCGAGCGACGTGTCAACAGAGAGTTCAGTTTCTCCATCGGACTCTTCATCGAGCGACGTGTCAACAGAGAGTTCAGTTTCTCCATCGGACTCTTCATCGAGCACCGTGTCAACAGAGACTTCAGTTTCTTCAACTGACTCTTCATCGACCTACGTATCGACAACGACCAAAGAAGCTGTAACGACTGAAAATCCTGATAAAAAACTGGTTAATGATCTACTGTTGATACTTTACGCCTTATTTTCGGCTGAGCATCCTATGAGTCAGACAAATATTTAAAATTGAATGTGTTAAATAGTGGTTTTGTCAAATGTATATACAGATAATATATAATGTAAACAAAGAACGGTAACTCTGTGGTTCGGTTTAGAACAGCTTTTGCCGTGGTTCTACGGTGCACTTAATTAGTGCCGATGCAGGTAACACAAAGTAGGCAAAAAAACAATTTTGGTTTGGCCGTCTTCTTTGGTGCAAATTGCAGCCCCAAACAAAGATTTGATAATGAAACGTAGTCGCTTTGCTGTTCGGAATAAAAAAGTGACTTTACACACACATAAGCGATCATGTTCAAGGAAATGGTCTTACGTTTTATGGTTATTAAGTTTTAAGGTTAAAAGTGCAGAATTGAATTTAATAATGTTTGTGAGACTGCATCACATGCCGATCCGTAATTTCTATGATTTCTCGGGGTTGTAAGCAAAGTGCTTTCCCGACTCAAAAAATGCTAAAGCCATTTCGTGTATGTAAATGCACTGAAGTAACGGATTTAATAAAAGTTAATTTGGGGGTAAAAAGAAAGAAGCGCTTAGTGCGGTGCCTGCAGCAAATTACCCTTTCGCATAGATATTAAAAAAAATGTTGGAAAGTGTTTTTTCATAAAAATTATAGGTTTTATTCTATATTGATACTTTGATACTTAAAAAAAGAGTTATCCATATTGATACAATTTATGTCTCTTCTGTTTCTCTTCTTCTTCTTTTTCAAATAAACAGCAATCAGGAGGCCATTTTGTTGGAATTCGGGGAGTAGCACCATGACATAGTTAGATGGTTTGTGTGTGGGGACAAAGTAAAATTTAAATTTTTAATTTTAATTATGATTTAAATTTCAATTTTAATGTCACTTCAATTTGAAATTTGAGTTTTTATTTGTAAGTACAAATATTTTTTTTAATATTTTCCCGTTATAGTTAGTTTTTTTTTGAATTCAAGTTTTTTACAAATATGTTTTATTTTCATCCAAACAATGATGTACATATTACAATTAATACAATGAATATGCATTACTTCGCACTTCCAAATTAATGAGAAAACTATGCGCAGCCTTCTGGTCGCCGCACAATCGCGCATACATTTCACGCTCCTTAGCCGTTGCGCAAAGTCGAAAATTCAAATGAAAATTAAAGGTATGCATCGCTTACACACATCCATACACATACCCAGTGGCGTAAGCAAGGTGGGTTTTGGAGGTTCAAACCCCTTCAAATATTTGTATCTTGCAAGTTTTTCAGTTATCAAATATGGTTTCCACCGGTAGAAAGTTGTGGACGGGACCCTCACAGTGAAAGCCTGCGTGCACCACAGCATATGCCATACATACCTATTTACATTGCAGCAACTTGCCGAAAAAGAATACGCAGCCCTGACGGGGTCGTTTTGGCGTTGGCATCGACACCACTGCGGCGTCCACAGAATAACCAAGTGGCACTTTGGCAGTCTCTGCCGCCGCTGTCGTAATATTGTCGATGCTGTTCTCGCGCGGAGCTGTCACACACGCGCGGTGTGTTAGCGCAACGTTTCTCATGCTTAATTTATAAACATTGGCAGCTTTTGAAAAATGGCCCGCACCAACATCAGCCACCTCTACTAGTCTGAACTTTCAACTTTGACGGCCATTGCTGATGTTGGCTGATGAAGTGTACTTACTTGTTGACGTTGTTGTTGTGGCTGTTGTTGTTGCTGTTAGTGTGCAACCATAACGCTAAACAAGCAATTTGTCTATTTTACGCTTACGTGTTGTTTTAATCGCATTCGCTGGCATTTAAAATTCCCAACTACAAACACGAATACCCTTTTGCCGCGCAACGGCAACGGGGGCGAAGCGAAAATTTACAGTAAAAACATAACTTCGGCTCAAAGTAATATTTGACACCCTCGAAGGTGGCGCGCGGTGTCGTATTGTCGGTGCAGGCCCAGTGTCGAGCCGGTGCTGACAGTGCCGGGGCGCACGTTTTGCACTAAACCCACACCCACGATCGCGCACACTTAATTCAATCATACGGCGCTTTGTATGTGTGTGTGTGTGTGCGTGTGTGCGTTGGGGGTATGAATAATTTTGGTTCGTTTGCCCTTTGGGATGAAATATCGTAAATAGAATCACGTACACTAATTATCGCAGTCGTAAAATGGGATATGCGAGTTTATTAATGTTTGCCTCTCAACGGCTTACAGCGGCGACCTGGTAGTAAAACCGACTTTTGCGATTTCTGACGCAATATTATTTGTAAAATTCTAATAGAGATCAAAGATAAATGGGTGAGATCGAAGGTAGGCGAGTCGAATGAGAACTAATCACGTCAAACTGTGAAAGTGGAATGAATGCTAAGACTAAGACTAAGACTAAGACTAAGACTAAGACTAAGACTAAGACTAAGACTAAGACTAAGACTAAGACTAAGACTAAGACTAAGACTAAGACTAAGACTAAGACTAAGACTAAGACTAAGACTAAGACTAAGACTAAGAATAAGACTAAGACTAAGACTAAGACTAAGACTAAGACTAAGACTAAGACTAAGACTAAGACTAAGACTAAGACTAAGACTAAGACTAAGACTAAGACTAAGACTAAGACTAAGACTAAGACTAAGACTAAGACTAAGACTAAGACTAAGACTAAGACTAAGACTAAGACTAAGACTAAGACTAAGACTAAGACTAAGACTAAGACTAAGACTAAGACTAAGACTAAGACTAAGACTAAGACTAAGACTAAGACTAAGACTAAGACTAAGACTAAGACTAAGACTAAGACTAAGACTAAGACTAAGACTAAGACTAAGACTAACACTAAGACTAAGACTAAGACTAAGACTAAGACTAAGACTAAGACTAAGACTAAGACTAAGACTAAGACTAAGACTAAGACTAAGACTAAGACTAAGACTAAGACTAAGACTAAGACTAAGACTAAGACTAAGACTAAGACTAAGACTAAGACTAAGACTAAGACTAAGACTAAGACTAAGACTAAGACTAAGACTAAGACTAAGACTAAGACTAAGACTAAGACTAAGACTAAGACTAAGACTAAGACTAAGACTAAGACTAAGACTAAGACTAAGACTAAGACTAAGACTAAGACTAAGACTAAGACTAATACTAAGACTAAGACTAAGACTAAGACTAAGACTAAGACTAAGACTAAGACTAAGATTAAGATTAAGATTAAGATTAAGACTAAGACTAAGATTAAGACTAAAACTAAGACTAAGACTAAGAGTAAGACTAAGACTAAGACTAAGACTAAGACTAAGACTAAGACTAAGACTAAGACTAAGACTAAGACTAAGACTAAGACTAAGACTAAGACTAAGACTAAGACTAAGACTAAGACTAAGACTAAGACTAAGACTAAGACTAAGACTAAGACTAAGACTAAGACTAAGACTAAGACTAAGACTAAGACTAAGACTAAGACTAAGACTAAGACTAAGACTAAGACTAAGACTAAGACTAAGACTAAGACTAAGACTAAGACTAAGACTAAGACTAAGACTAAGACTAAGACTAAGACTAAGACTAAGACTAAGACTAAGACTAAGACTAAGACTAAGACTAAGACTAAGACTAAGACTAAGACTAAGACTAAGAGTAAGACTAAGACTAAAACTAAGAGTAAGACTAAGAGTAAGACTAAGAGTAAGACTAAGACTAAGACTAAGACTAAGACTAAGACTAAGACTAAGACTAAGACTAAGACTAAGACTAAGACTAAGACTAAGACTAAGACTAAGACTAAGACTAAGACTAAGACTAAGACTAAGACTAAGACTAAGACTAAGACTAAGACTAAGACTAAGACTAAGACTAAGACTAAGACTAAGACTAAGACTAAGACTAAACTAAGACTAAGACTAAGACTAAGACTAAGACTAAGACTAAGACTAAGACTAAGACTAAGACTAAGACTAAGACTAAGACTAAGACTAAGACTAAGACTAAGACTAAGACTAAGACTAAGACTAAGACTAAGACTAAGACTAAGACTAAGACTAAGACTAAGACTAAGACTAAGACTAAGACTAAGACTAAGACTAAGACTAAGACTAAGACTAAGACTAAGACTAAGACTAAGACTAAGACTAAGACTAAGACTAAGACTAAGACTAAGACTAAGACTAAGACTAAGACTAAGACTAAGACTAAGACTAAGACTAAGACTAAGACTAAGACTAAGACTAAGACTAAGACTAAGACTAAGACTAAGACTAAGACTAAGACTAAGACTAAGACTAAGACTAAGACTAAGACTAAGACTAAGACTAAGACTAAGACTAAGACTAAGACTAAGACTAAGACTAAGACTAAGACTAAGACTAAGACTAAGACTAAGACTAAGACTAAGACTAAGACTAAGACTAAGACTAAAACTAAGACTAAGACTAAGACTAAGACTAAGACTAAGACTAAGACTAAGACTAAAAGAAAATAAATTCTCATTCGTTTAGCATTTCATGAAGTAAATCGTCAACGTTTGGCCCTTCTTTTGGCGACTATAGCCGTGTTACTACTTCACTAATTTGCCTTATAATTGTCTTAGCCTGAAAGTATTTGAAGAAAAATATGAATTTAATGAAATTTTAAAATTCGAAACACTTTGTTGTCTATCAGCCACGCCCCTCGTCAACTTATTGCCACACAAGCTGTGCGCTGGTAGCGC
Organism: Melieria omissa; assembly: GCA_963971225.1. Lineage (NCBI taxonomy): Eukaryota > Metazoa > Arthropoda > Insecta > Diptera > Ulidiidae > Melieria > Melieria omissa. Next base: position 104,413,627 of record OZ020269.1, read on the forward strand.
AGAGCAGACGTCCCTCACAGGGTGATCGACTGAGTGGGTGGGCGTGGAGGTGGGGGTGTACGTACAAGTGCCAATTAAGATTTATGATGCGGAACCAAGCAAAATGACAACAAGTGCAGCTCGGCCGTGTGAGTGCCGTAAGCGGGCAATGCCAAATTAAAGTGGACAAAGCGACGTGTGTGCGCGCATCTGAAAAGGGTCAACATTTGCAAGCGTATGGCCAGTGCCAGACGACGACAACAACAACAGAAACAACAAAAGCGACGAACGTTCTGTGTGTGTGTAGTACAACTGCGTGTACAATTTGCAATTTTGTTTCATTTATTAAAGCGTAGAATTTGGCCGCTGTTGCAAATTGCAGTTAGGAATGTTTTGCCGTTTGTTTGTGTTCGCTTCTTTTCTTTTAGTTTTTTGCTTTAATTTGGCCGTTTCACGGTCTGAAAGTCAGTCAAAGTAATTTTTTTACGACGCCACGTGCTACAACTGCCGTCTGATTTTGGATCGCATTTCGTTTTCGTCAGCTTCGAATGTTGCATTTGCCACAGGAAATGGTATTGGCTACGGTTTTATTGGTTAAATTCGAGACATGTGCTGCACCGATGTGACATATTTTATTTCGCTTTGAGCTGCAATAGTTTTGTTAATAAAAATCTAAAAGCTATTTGTAGGCTAAAATTTTTTAGGTTAAGGATAACTCTTCAAAATTGTCTAATTATTTCTCAAAGGAAGTGCTTTCACCATATTTACAGTCATTTTACCTCTTAAATCAGTTCATTGTCACAAATCGTCAATCATCGTCAATCCTGACATATTTGTTTTGAAAAAATAAAAAAACACGTGTCGGTTTGTTTATCATTTCGAGCACTTTCACCAATTTTTAAGTCGAAAATCCACTTGATCATGTTTTTCTGTTAAACTGTTAACTAGTTGTTGACCTATTAAATGTTGGTTTTCAAAAAAGGAATACTTTCAATTCCAACTTGGTGAAAGGAATACTTTCACCAAGTTAGAAATCGATTTGATTTGAATTTGGTTTAGTTAGTTAGTTAGTTTCGTTTTGAATAAAACAAAACCCATTAAATCAGGTTTCTCCATACAAACTTTTAACCCTGGGGCCACTCCATTAGATTTTGATTTTGAAAGAATTGAAAAACACGTATACAATTATTTTTGATTTCAAGTATTTTCACTATTTGTGAAGTCAATTGGGTTCAAGCCCATGGGTTCAGGTTTTTTTTTCGTAGTCTTTTCGTATACGAATCTTAACCCTTTCGACCCCGAATTTTATCCTGTGTCTCGATACTACTTTTTAGTATTTAAATTATGAAAAACTTATCTTAGAAGTGAGCACACGACATTTGAAGCTGTTACGCCTCTTTGTTAGAGTTCTAAAGCTAGTTTACTTTTGAACAGTTTTGGCTTAAAACGGGTTAAATAAATTTTGTATCAATATTTCTTAATCATGGAAAAAATATTTCATATTTATGGAAAAATACAAAATGATTCCTTTTTGATTTTATTTAACGATTATTAATGAAACAGGGTTTTGTTCAAACGCGCCCAATTCGTAGACTTCAATTAGAACACAAACTTCAATTCGTAGACTTCAATTAGGACACAAACTTTCCCTGATATCGCAGCAAATTATTGGAAATTATTTTGGAGATAACAGTAAAATTTTTGTAATTTGCTTTGAATTTACTTCTTTAAATATTAATTTGTTGTTGTATATTTAAATTAAACCCATTAACCCATTCCAGCCGGATGGGGTGAAATTTCACCCCCTGGAATGGTGATCCTTTTTTTGCCTCCCTGACTAAATGTGTTATGCGATTTGGTTGAAATTTTGTAGAATGAATTGGAATAGATGCAGATTTATTTCGCTTTTAATAATTTTGAAGAATTGTGCCATTAAGTTATCCCGATCCGTGTTTAAAGTCGACTAACTTGTTTTGTGTACCTTATTGAGAAAATTCTTAAAAATGGGAAATATTGGAAATTCCAGCAGTTTTTTCTGGAGTATGTTGTTCATTGAACTGCATATCTTTTGTGAATTGTTGGTATTGCTTGTATAATCTACCTGTGTACAATGAATGATTTTCCAGAAAGGGGTGAAATTTCACCCATCCTTGTGCCGGACTGGTAAAATTTAACCCCCTCTATATCTCAGGGGCTATGTCAGGTAGATACCTGAATTTTTGTGTATAACTATTCTACGCATCCCTTACCAACATATGTAAATTTAGACAAAATTCGCTGGCCAGAACTATATGCAGGCAGTAATGGGTTAATCAATCGTAGCTTTTGCTATAAGATGAAAAATAGGTGAAGTCTCAGGCAACTTTGGGGTCGAAAGGGTTGAAACTGGTAAAATAAATTTGTTATCAATATTTTTGAATTACAGAAAACGTATTTAATATTTATGGAAAAATACAAAATTATTACTTTTTGATTTTATTTACACATTATTAAAAAGAACAGTGTTTTGATCAAACGCGCCCAATTCGTAGACTTCAATTAGAACACAAACTTCAAAACGTAGACTTCAATTAGGACACAAACTTTCCCTGATATCGCTGCAAATTATTGGAAATTATTTTGGGAATAACAGTAAAATTTATGTAATTTGCTTTGAATTCACTTCTAAAATTATTAATTTGTTGTTGTTGTAATTTGCTACTTAAATTAAACCCATAAATCAATCGTTGCTTTCGTTATAAAATGACAAATAGGTGAAATTCCTCTCAGGCAACTTAAGGGTCAAGATGGTTAAACCATTGGTGACACGTTCAGACTGCGCGCTATAGCGTATGCAATCCATACAGCTCAGGAGCGCTGGCATAGTCTCTCCTCATGCGCAATAGCCAGGCTCACATGGCCGGCATACGACAGAAAGCGGACTGCGAGCATCCTGGACCTCAAAAGGACGGAGATATCAATTTTAACTAGAACCCTCACTGGACACTGGTTGATTGGAGTACACGCCATTAGACTAGGTGTCAATGCAAGAGACTTCTGCAGAAGCTGCGACTGTGCTGAAGAGGAAGAAAGCGTGCAGCATCTTCTCTGTCACTGCCCAGCACTTTGGAGAAGTAGGCTACACACCCTAGGACAACCTTTTCTCTCAAACCTAACAGAAACATCCTGCATAGATGTCAAAAACCTCCTTAGGTTCGTGACATCGTCCAGATGGCTTGACCAGGAACAACCTAGTTAGCCTAAGCTGTATATGGCCAGTCTCTTGGCCTAAGTGGAGGATATCTGTTATCCAGCCATTTCAACCTAACCTAACCTAATAGGGCTATTAAATCACTTTTCTTCAAACATTACTTCACCGTCCCCCTTTTAAAACTCGAATTTAAAAAAATTCCATCTTAACAATAGTTCGATGTACCTACAGTTAAAATTTCAGTCAGAACCTTGTTTGGTTACCGTAAGACTGAGGCATGACAGACAACTGCGAGGCCATTAAACTAGGTAGACCCCTTTTCGATCAAGAAGCATTATGTCAAAGTCAACTGATTCCAGATGAAAGAGAAACAGTCAATATCGCTAGTCAAACCTGGCCAACACACAACAAGATAGGATCTACAGAGATGGTTAGCCTGGATCGTAACTTCATAAGGACAGTTGTATCTATATTCTCACGGGACAGTCCCTAATGGCAAGAAATGCTGGAAGACTTGGATTGCTTCACAATTACATCATTCTACAATCCCGAAACAAGATAAAGAATAGAAAACAGTCTTACGTTCTATGTTTTAATGTTTGTCCTTGGCCAGGTCAATTGTAAACATTTGGCGCTCTTCGTTCCTTAAAAAACTCTACTAAGGATTTTACTCTAAATGAAAGATATCAGAAAGATAGCAAAGGTTTATATTGAAATATATCGGTTCCTAGAGCGCTAAATGCTCCAATTCTTTGTGCTAATGTCTACTTTGCTAAGCCTAACCTTCCTTAATAGAACTCTGCAAGACGATTGTCGTTGCAAACAAGAAGATGAAGAAAAGAAAACAGTCTTATAGGACTAAAAGGACTTAATATTCGGAGTCTTTTGTTAGTTACTAACTCTACTGAGGATTTTAATCTAAAAGGAAGTGGGTAGATAGCAAAGAAGGCTCCCATGCAACTAGTACAGCCTGGACATCACAAATGCATTTACACAATCTTGGGACCCAATTGAGAGATAAATTTTACGACACATAATTTTATATGCGCTTCACAAATTCAAGAAGAATTTTCCAATTAAATTTGAATAATTTAGAGGCGTCGTTGAAGTGTGAATGATTTAATGATAAAATGGCATCTATAATGAATTAGTTAACTAATTGGATCTTTTGTAAGTTGTACCAAATTCTGTGGCGAACATGACCGTATCATGTTTGACTTTGAAATCCGAAATTAGTTTTAAATGTTTTTGATCTGCACACAAAAAATCCTGGAATATAGATACCTACTTAAGTAAAAAAGTGAAAATATTGCTATTCCTATACTTTATCTGTAGAATTGGGTTTTTAATGCCGAGTCATAATAATTTGTCAAAACCCCATCAAATACTGCAAAAGAAGCTGACATTGTTCCTTCTGACACGTTCTCATTCTGCACAGTGCGGCAAGTGGAAAATTGAGAGACTCATGGCAAAAACATAACTTGGAGTGCATTGACTTTTTGCCGTTTGGCCTCGGTGAGGAGAGTGGCTGTGTATGTGTGTATGTGTGTTTGAGTGTGAGTGTTTTTTGCTATGTATTTTCGCTGCAGCCGGCAACAAATGTGCAAATGACTGAATTTCATGTGCGAGGGCAATGTGAGCGCGAACTGCGAAGCAACAAAGCAGCGAACCACCCACCGAGTGTGTGACGTGGAGGATGAAGTTGGGACAGCAGGTTCACGCTACACGGTTGCGGATGTGCACGAGTGAGATAAATTGTACGTACCTAAATGTTATTTGCGGCGAGTCCAATAGCCAAGTCAGCAAAAGCGAGCACGGGACATGGCAATAGTCAAAGTCACGGCCGTGGCTGGCATTGTCGGTGGGTGCACTGGGTGAGTGGCAAAAACATGGTCGCAGAAAAAAAACTATAAGCCGATTAGGCGGTAAGCGCAAAGATATGGTCCACGGGTGCTTCGCCCTTACATATACACACACACACACACGCACACACACAACCACATAGAACCAAATGAGAAATGTGATCAAAGCTGAAAAGCTTACTGGCATCTAAAATTTTTTGCGCATTTGCGTGGTTTCAAGAAGTTAAAGGTAAATGTAATTAAAATATGCAAAGTTTTCAACCTTAAATAGTGTAGTGGAATTTTTCAAGTGCAATAAAAAATATGATAAAAAAATATATATTTGTGCAACAGGGATCTATTGCTTTAGACTGATTCCAACTGGCTGATTGGAAACTTTTTCATATCAAAAGTTTTTAAACATCTGAGATTTATATTTGACTATGTAAAAAGCAGTTGTTGACAGAAATATATTTTAATTAGTGTTGAATGAATTAAACCCTTTCGACCCCAAGGTTGCCTGAGAACAACTTCACCTATTTGTCATCTTGTAGCAAAAGCTACGATTAATTTATGAGTTTAAATTAAGTAGGCACAAACAACTTAATAGTTCTAGAAGTGAATTTGAAGCAAATGACAAAAATTGTACTGTTATCAACAAAATAATTTTCAATCATTTGCAGCGATTTTAGGGAAAGTTTGTGAAAATGCGAAATGAAGTTTGTGTTCTAATTGAAGTCTACGAATTGAGCGCGTTTGATCAAAACCCTGTTTCTTTAATAATGGTTAAATAAAATCAAAAAGTGATAATTTTGTATTTTTACATAAATATTAAATAAGTTTTCTGTAATGAAAAATATTGATACAAAATTTCTTTAACTCGATTAAAGTTAAAATTGTGCAAAAGGAAACTTCTCTAAAAAAAACTTCAAATGTCGTGTTTCAAGTTTTGCATGATTTAAATACCAAAAAGGACTATCGAGACAGAGAGAGAGAGAGCAATAGTCGATATTTTCAAATATTAATTAAGGCAGCAAAACCCAAAGTGCACTAAAGGAGTTACTGAAGCGGGTTTTATTGCAATGCCGCTATGACTTCTATAAGTCTTCTGTTGACAGTTGTTCTTCACAAGCATTTTTTGAATTCTTCACTAGCAAAATCAATCTTTCGCCATGGACATAATGACTTGGAGTCAGGTTCGAACTTTAAGGTGAATGCACTAAAACCTCTAAACTATGTTCCAGGAGCTTCTGGCGAGTCACTATCGATTTGTGTGACCTGGCGTTGTTTCAGTGGAACAAAAATCTTTCTCTATTGACCAAAGCTGGTCGCTTTGTTGACACAAGTTGTTGACACAACATGTTCGAAGTAAACGTTTGATCAGAGAGTGTTGCTCATAGTAGATGAATTAATGGTGACTTTATACCACCATGACCATCAAACATATAGCAAAACCTTCCTGACTGTCAATCCTGGCTTCCTGCACTTCGACAAGTAATCCATTTGAGACTGGAGTGATGCATTATCAATAATTTTTCATTACCAGATTTCATTACATTGGCTACAGAAATGAATCGATTTTGTTGCGATTCGTTCCATGAGAATTTTTGCCTTTACTCGCTCATACATCGAGCTTCTTCCAGCCCTATTCAAATGATATCTACTAAACCTTTTTTTGTCCACGGTTCAGCATTTAAATACAAATAAGAAAAAAGATCTTCCAAGTGGTTCAAATCACTATAGTATTTAAGTTTTATGCTCCATACACAAATTTTAAATGTTTTTTCTTGGTGTTTTTTAAACTTTATTTCTCTTTTATTTACTTTTTTTGTATTCTGTCGCCATAAAAATTTCATTTACAAAAAACTTTAGCAATAACGCTCAACTTTTCCATTGATGCACAGGTCACTTTAATAAAACCATTACACCAGCCACAATTTCAATACATTCACAACATAATTGTGCGCCCATCTCCACATCCGGCACACATCCTGCCGCATATCCTGTGTCGCTAAGAATCACAACCACACAACAATAAAACGCCTAAAACAAGAGCCAATGAATTTCCGCAACAAAAACGAACAACAAAAAAAAATATGAAATTAAAACAAAAAGCAGCAAATAAAAACCGGAAAAACATCCCCCAATTGCAATCATGAAATTAATGAGATGCATTACAACAATTGCTACAAGCAGCTAAAAACATGGCATAAAAATTTGCCGCACGCAATGACGCAATGCTTGCATTGAAAAATTGTCGCCATTATGGTCGACACATCGGCTGACTCACTGACTGACTGACAATAGGCGCCGCCGCGCCCCCAAACATCCGGTCGGTCCATACCAGCCAACCGACCTACTTGGCACTACCTGAAATGAATTCACTGCGGTGCGCTGTGATGATCTCCTGCGGCTTCGCTCGTATGTACGCTGGCGGCATTCACGTGCCCCCCCGACAGGCAGCACACGTGCTTGGCCACAATGAGCGCTTGGCTGTTCCTGACTTGCGCTGCCGCATGCTGCGGCCGCTCGCTCACTTCCACTTCCACCTCAACGCGACGCTGTCTTCCGTTTTGTATTGCGGCCACTACTGCTATTGTTGTTGTTGTTGTTGTTTTTGTTATTCTTGTTATTGTTTTCGGCCAGCAGTAATTCGCATTTCATTTTTATAATTTGTTCAGACTGATATGCTGCGGTGCGTAGCGGCTATCTGTCAGCGGTGCCAGTGTCAGCGTTCGCGTTCGCGTTCTTGTCCGCGTTTTTCGTTTGGCGTTTGGACATTTTTGTCGGTTTGTTTATGACCCTGACTAATGGGCCTCATTATGTGCTGCATTTACCGTTAAGCACCTTTTCATCCGTTTGTCAGCTTATTGCCACTCTAATCATCCCCCCAAACAATTTCATCCCCCGCCCGCACAAACATACAACTGTACCATTTCATTATCGCTTATTGTCTCTCATTCGACTTTTTAGGCGCGTTTTTTTGCCTGCTTTGTTTTTGTATACATTTTCCTTATGTGCTGTGGCATTAATTCTATTAAATTCTCTCTCGTTTCTTGGTGTTGTTGTGCTTGTTTTCATTTATTTGGTGGAACTATCATTTCCATCTAGTGTTTCAATAAAAATACGCCACAGTTCCCTACGACACACATCTATGGATGCATTAATAATAACATGCGGGTGTAGTAACGTTAATGACAGCATTAGTTCCGTCATATTCGCAACGAGATAAGCACAATTTGCTTTATTGACCGACCTTTTTGTGCCATCGCCACCAAGTGACAGCTTTATTTTGGAAAATTAAACCAACCCAAAACATGCTACACATTGTGTTTCATTTCTGATATTTATTTCTTTTTTATTTATTAAAAAATTTCCAACAAACACATAGTTTCAACCAAAAGTATACTAAAGGAAGGTAGCAAAATTTCCTTGTAGGCGAAGAAAAACGAAATTTTTGGAAAAGTGGCAATTTATTTCTCAACGTAGTCTCCTTTCCTTGACCCAGCGATGCTCCAACTTTTTTAACCCGTCTGAAAAATACGTTTTCTGGAGGTCTGCAAAGTAGCCCTCCATGGCGGCGATAACATCCTCATTCGACTCAATTTTCTGCCCGGCGAGTGACTTTTTCAAGTTTGGAAACAAAAAGAAGTCACACGGGGCCAAATCTGGAGAATACGGTGGATGGGGCAGCTGTTCGTAGCCTAATGTACCAATTTGGCCGTGACGACGGCGGAGGTGTGAGCTGGTGCGTTGTCATGGTGGAAGAGCACTTTTTTCTTCTCCAAATGGGGCCGTTTTTTCTGCAATTCGGCATTGAATCGGCCCAATAGTTCGGCATAGTAGAGCCCTGTGACCGTTTTGCCCTTCTCCAGGTAGTCGATGTAGATCACACCTTGTGAATCCCAGAAAACGGTGACCATAACCTTTCCGGCCGATGGGACAGGCTTTGCCTTCTTCGGAGCACATTCGCCGGACAAAGTCCACTGTTTCGACTGTTCCTTGGTCTCTGGTGCGTACCAGTGAATCCATGTTTCGTCGACGGTCACGAAACGACGCAGAAACTCCTTCGGATTGCGCTTAAACAGTGTCAAACACTGCTCTGAACTGGTCTCACGGATGCGCTTGTCGTCCGGAGTGAGCAAACGCGGCACCCATCGAGCCGACAGCTTTTTCATACCCAATATTTCATACAGAATATGGCCCACGCGGTCTTTTGAGATGCCGACTGTCTCAGCTATCTCGCGCACCTTCAATCGGCGGTCTGCCAATACCTGATCGTGGACATTTGTCACGTAATCCTCCGTGGTAGCCGTTTTTGGGGCACCTGGGCGTGGCTCATCAAAAACTGACATGCGACCACGTTGAAACTCGTTAAACCCATTTTTGACGGTCGCCATTGAAGGAGAAGAGTCATCGTACACAGCATCCAAGCGCTCTTTGATTTCGCTGCGCGATTTCCCTTCCAAAAACAAGAATCGACTCACCGACCGATATTGCTCTTTTTCCATTTTTCTAAAATCCGCGGACACGTTCGTTTCCACACGCGGTCAAAACAAAACTACAAATCCAATATGGCTGAAATTTTGACAGTAGTCGTCTACGAGGATGTACTACACGATAGTAAATTTCTGTTACGATAGTGGCACCATCGGGCGGTGGGGCTAAGTACTTATCGGGCTGCCCTCGTACTTTACCAAGAGTTGATGAGAAATGATCGGACGAGCTGGTTCTTTCCTATTGAAACCATAACATAGAAGTTTGGAGATGAACTGGAGTTTATTTCCAGTTGTAGTTGTAGTTTCTTCGAGCAATAAAAACATAAACATGCACAATTATGGTTGGCAGGCAAAATCGTTATGAAGCCAATACCCATAAAAAAACTGCCCCAATTTTTCCCAACCGTTGCACTTCAAAGCCAACTTGTCATATGATAATGTCTATTAAATATCTGTATACTACAAATTCCAATTGACATGAGTTCCCGAAATCTGGTAGTCTCAAAACTACACTTAAGGCGTGCTTTATCAGTTAATCAATCACATATTGAATAAAGGAGTGGATGTATTAGTTTGCAAATAAATTTTGATTGGCAGTACAAAATATGTGGAGTTTTATCTACAGGACAGTGGCGCAGGCAGGGAGGTTTTTGGGATTCAAACCCATCACAAACACAAAAATTTCCGGTACAAACGATGGCTTCGAATGGTATTCAGCTGTGCGCCCTGCTACAGGATAACACGGTACAAATTCCAAAAAACCGCGAAGTTCCTCAACTGTTCTTTATATTTTCGGAGTCTCTGATCACGGATATGTAATTATTTTTTTCGGGTCACCTCTAGTTTGGATTGTACAGGGTTTTGAAGCTACAAGCTACACTCCAATTAAAAAATTTGTGAATTTAAATGGTCGAACTCATCCTAGTCTAACAATATTGGTATCAAAAGAAAGAGAAATCTGTCTCCAACTCAAATCAAATAATATTTTTTTAAATTATAATTTATTATTCTTAAAGTTTTTCTACAAAAAAATCAACTTTTCGGATGACCAAACTCTCTGATTCAAAAGATAGAGTGCACATCTTACGCTCCTTGACCTAAGCTAATTCTATCTTTAGCGATTTAACAAACCAACACTTTACATATACTGAGCCTCATTAGAAGATCAGTCTTGTAGTCGCTAGGATTTCAAAGCATACATCATTGTCACATTGATAGATGATGAATCAAATCTTTATGGATGCCTGTCAACCTGTATTCAACAATATAACAGTTATAATACTACGCCCAAATAGTAGTGTCCGACCGAATTTCGTCTTCGGCTTTGGTATTCCGCCAATTTTCGTACATTTTAGAATGTGAATTCCAAAGTAAACAAAAAAGTTAAAGCATTTGTTTTGTAAACAAATTTATTTCATTCAAACTATAGTTGGCCCGTTTAAACTCAACACAGACATTTGCGCGTTCTTAAAACATGTCGAACGAGTGTCTTAGATCGTCGGCCGAGATGTTCTTCAGGATGCCGGCACGGTTTGAATGTCTTCTATGTCCAAGAAACGTCGTACGATATCAGGTCAGGTGAATATGTAAAGTGGTTGGTGGTTAAAATGCAATGTTTGGTCTAAGAAATGGAGCATAGGTGCCAAGAACCAACCGTACACACACTTTTCGGTAGCCAAATGCTCATTTTAAATGCTATAACTTCATGTTATTGCGATGCTTAAATATAGTTTCGAAAATTTTAATGAAGATTTGGGCTGCTCTTTGATAAATTCACACACAGTTTTGATGGAACATGCTGGATGAGTTTTATTGAAGAAAACTGAATTTTTTAGCTTCAATGTCTTGTGAAAAGAGATCCTTAGGTTCAAAGGCACTTCTGAAATTTCAGAATTATTGTATTTCATCTCTAGTTTCAACAGCATAACCATTTGTATTTGTATTAATGAAATATTTTAAGTTTGTTGTCTTCTTCTTCTTCTTGACTGGCACGACAACCCGATTACGAGAGGCGTAGCTACCCGCAATCAACCGTGTTGTGCGTGCGAATTTTTACAAGGTTGGAAAGGACCTACAGTTTTATGCCGATTCCGAACGGCGAGTTGCTTTTTCATAGGCAATTTTACTCTCAGAGGTTTGCCATTTCCTGCTGAGAGGACAGCCGCCGAAAGAAAAATTTTTGTTTATCTTTTTTTTCGGTGTTGACTCAACGGAGTATTGAACTTGCGGTGCCTTGAGCTGACTACGGCGGCTCCCGTATGTTTGTTGTACGGTGCAATATATAGGGTGTTTTTTTAGAGGTATAGAACTTCGAATTGAAATAAAACAGAAGAAAATCGTTTTAATGTCCATCAATTTGGCTTTATTGGAAGGATAATTTTATGCCATTAATGTTTAAATATGATTTCAGGCATGTGGCCGCCGCGGCTGGCTCGAATAAAGCCAATTCTACAGGTCCAATTTTCCAATTGCTCCAATTGCTGTGCACGGTGGCGAATCGATTCATTCGGGTCCTCTTCAACATTTTGCTCTACAGCGGCAATTGTTTCTTCGGTGCGCACTGTTCGACGTCCCTGCGGATGCGTATTATCACATAGAGTAAACGTAGTGCGAAAACGACCCATGGTTAACCGAATTGCTCTGATGGACGATTATGTCGACCATAAAATGGAAGGAGCTTGCGGTAAACTTCGCGAACTTAACCATTATTTTTGAAATAAATTTGCACGATTTGCAAGCGTTGTTCTTTTGTCAACCTGTTCATGATGAAATGGCAAACCAAACTGAACATAAATGACACTAGAGTTGCCAGATTTGACCACAAAATGCCAGTTTTATCTCTATTCGAAAAACAAACCTCTAAAAAAACACCCTATATTTTATTTTATAGAGCGAAGTATTAAATTTTGTATATCTTAAACTAATAAAGTTAAAAGAACGCAATTCGAGGAAAAAAACTATTGGCGATTTCCAAGGATATTCAAAGATAAAGTTTTTAAAGGGCATTCTCAATACCTCTTCGTTCTTTTGCACCAAAACATTAAATTTTTTAAGATTCTGCGGATTTTTCTCATTCATTTGATACCCAATTTCAATCAATTTTTTAAATCATTTTTTTAAAATAAACATGTCCTTGAAAGCTGGCTCGGTCAAGTCTGCCGCATGGACGACGAAGCTCCGGCGAAAAAGGTGTTCGATGCGATAGTTGGAGATCGATGGCGAAGAGGAAGGCCGTGTCTCCGGTGGAAGGACCAAGTTGAAGAGGCCCTGTCATCACTTGGTGTGACCAACTGGAGAAGGCGCGCGCAAAGCAGAGGCGCCTGGTGAGAAGTTTTGTGGCAGGCCGTAACCCGATAACGGGTTGTTATGGCCAGTTAAGTAAGTAATTAAGTAATCTCTGTCAATATCAATTGAAATGTTTAACTAAAAGTTTTAACAAGTTTAAAACCAAATTTAACATTAGCTCTTTGTTCAATGCTAATTTTTGTACCCAGGAAACGAACATACTGTCACTTCAGACAGAATTACTCCGCTTTTAGTCAAGTAAATACCATGAAATTTTAAATAGAAATCAACAAAGAATGTACCTTTTCAAGGTACTAAGTAACATGTAGGTGGCGTCAGCAGAAAACACTTTGTTTTAAATTCCGGTACAGCACTGTAAGGCATTGCAACGCAGAAATGATGCAGTGTCCAGTTGAACAACTCTATGTTGTCATATCTTACTTGGAGCTATGTGTAGTAGCTTTCGAGCAAGTTTTGAGTGGTTTTTGTTCTTTTTATTGCTTAGGCTAGAAACAGGAACACTGCCTGCACAGCTATCTTGTGGTCTACTAAGTAAAGTCTACAGTCTTCTTTCTTAGTAAAGTTGAATCATGTGAAGTGTCTGTTGAAGTTTTCTTGATATTTTGTCCATACAGCCGAAGCCATCTCAAGGTTTTTACATTTAAACTGGAAGCTCTTTTTGTACTCGCTGTTCAGTAGCGTCTTTAGAGCTGCCCATTAAGAACTACTCAGAATCTCATTTCACCCATTGAGTTGTCGATTCAAACTTGAATCCAATTTCAAGCTTGAGTCCATAGAAGTCTTTTGCCGCCTTTTGGCTCGTTCGTTGTGCTGCTAAATGTGCTAGTTAATTTGTGACCAACCCTAACCTATATCAAAAAAAAATATATATATATTCTAAACAGTACAATTAACAAATTAGATGACGACAATTGATAGCACAGCAGGATCGCAACAAAATGTAGCACAACTGCGATGTAAACAAACTGTCGAGTGCGTACAAGGGGTGGATGCAACATTTCAATTAAGCACAGAATTTTTATGGCATTATTATTTATGACAGTTTTATAGTCAGTAAATTTCGTTGAAATCGTGAGTGCAAGGACACAGCAGAAAAACAAAAATTAAAAAATAGAAGCATTAAAAATTATCAAATGAAAGTTGAACAAATGTGTTCCACTTTGGCTGGCGGCTGTCATTATGACAGCTGTCATTGCTGTGCTCTTGTGTTGGCCAACACAAGTCGGGCTGCATGGCAATAATTTGTTGTTGTTGTTAATATCGTTTTTGACAGTTAAAAGTTGCGCACTGTAAATGACTTCTGAGTGCGTTGTTGCGCTTTTGGCTTTTATTTGCCCCCCCCCCAAACAAAAACAACAAAATCCTTACAAAAACTAATTTCATTACCACTTGAAAATGGTCAACAGTCAATTTGCCGTTTCCACAAGTTTTTGCGTCGTTGGTACAAAGTAGAAAAATACTCGTTGCTGCAACACGTCTATTGACTTTGTCATCTATTTATTAAGGTTTTCTCTGCATTTCTGTAGTATTTTTTTCCATTTGTGGTTTGTTTACTTTGTCTTCTATTTGTGAACAGTCAAAAACAAAAATGTCCACAAAATTATTTTATTTGCACACGTCGCACAGTCATTGATACTGGACTGACGTTGAAGCTGAAGCTGAAGCTGAAGCGTCCCTTGTCGACCACTTTCGGCCACCTCTCTGCCATACGCTGCGCTCCTTCGGCGGACATAATCAAACAATTTCTTGCGTCAACATCGTCAGCAGTGTTTTTGTGCTTTTTGGAGACAGCGACCGCACAATGCTGCGTCATATTCGTCATCATGTTGTCGTTGCCGTCGTCATCATGTGGGCTCTACGACGGTCGCATGTGTGGCATTCCCCCGACCCTTCTCGACTCACAGTGCAAACATCAAATTGGCGTGCTTTCTCTTCCCATCCACCTCAGTTTACTTAACGTTGGTTGCCTTTTGACTGCTCAGCTTGTGTTTGTTTGTTTGTCTGATTCAGTACTTGTGAAAATATGAAAATCATATTTTTATTAAAATGTCATTTGCAGTTTGTGTAATTGCATTGAAACGGCGTTGAAGTTCCATTCCCGAACAAGACAAGCAGTGTGGGTTGAGTGCACGCACCGTAAGTAATTTCCATCAGACTATACGCAAACAAGAGATTTTTAGAAGAGTGATTCTGTAAATGTAGACTTTTCCTTCTAGAAGCATCAATTTACTTTATATTAATTTTCAAAAACCCTATGAAAATATCGACTATGACTTGGGACACGCTTGCAAATGCATATGGGAAAAGTGACAGTGAAAAATTTTCTTAAAATTATTTCTGTTATTTATTTATAATATTTAAAATAATTTTTTTGTAATTTTTTTTAATTATTTGTATATATTTCTTAAAATCCACATCCCTGAATATACTTCAATAACTTTGTACTAAAAGCCCTAATATTATTAGGGTTAAGGATAAATTGGAGGCCATGTTGTAGAAAACTACCAAAAGACACAATTCTATGAGCAAATAAGGGCGTACAAAATGTGGAGAGTTCTGTAGAGAGTTTTGCAGTAGCGAATATGATCTCTGGAAGTGCAAAAATTACCGAAGGACGCAATTTAGATCAATAAAGAGGCGCAGATAAAAGATGAAAAGTTTTGTGGAGAGTCTCTTACCTGCTTAACTGGCCATAACAACCCGTTGCCGGGTTACGGTCTGCTGCAAAAATATTACTAAGAGATGACAGGGCGTCCTTAAGTGGTTTCTTTCACCAGCAACACGATTTCTCAGTTCGCTGTCGAGCTCTAACCTGCGCGTCGAACAATTTTTTTAAGTGGAGAGTCTCACTTGAATGAATATAACCTCTGGAGGTACTGAAAATTTCCTATAGCTACTTATAGATTAGCAAAAAGGCGCATATAAAATGTGGAGACTTCTATGGAGAGTCTTGCTTAAGTCGATATGATCTCTGAAACTTTCGAAAATTACTGAAAGACGTATTACGGTAAACAAATGTATGGTTGTAATACCACGAAATGTGAAGAGTTTTGTCCTATTGAATAAATACATCTCTGGATATAAGGGTATAAAATTTAGACTTCTACAGGAAGACTCCCCTTCCTGTAGCCAATATGATCTCTGAAAGGGTCGAAAATTACTGAAAGAAAAATTGGTGTGTTGTAATACAACGCAATGTGGAGAGATCTGTGGAGAGTCCTATTGAATGAAAATGATCTCTGGATATAAGCGTATAAAAAGTGGAGACTGCTATGGAAAATCTTACTGAAGTCAATATGATCTCTGAAAACGCCGAAAATTACTGAAAGACGCATTTAGGTAAACAAATTGGTGTCAAGATCAAAAGTCAGCAGATATTCGGTTGCGTTTTCCTTCAGTTCATGTCTCATTGAGTTTGCCGTTTCTAGTGTAGCAAGAAACAGTGATGGCAAGTGGAACTCTTTTCAAACGCAGAGGTGCAACTCAACAATTTAAACGTAAAGGCTTTGAGGGCAGTCAGGAAAAACTGAAGTAAAATCACATTAACACACGTTGCAACATACTTGTGTCGTTTTTCAGCAACAAGGGTTTTTTGCAATCAATTTCCTAGGAACGTACTACAGAATGGAAGAAAAAAAACAATTATTTTATTTGCAAATAAACTTCGAACGCACCAGCAGCCCTTGCCCTGGTTTTTGTATGGAGAATTTGCTGTACGAAGTGGCCTAGTTTCTCTGGGGCCTAGTTTGACCGAATTTGTGACTCTGGGGCCTAAATTGACCAAATTAGCAACCGTGTTTGCCGCGTTCCCCTCTCACTTTCGCGTCATCTAGTCATCTACAACTGCTCGCAGCTTCTTTCGTGCTCGTTCGTTCTTCCCCTTACTTCGGAGATGGCGATAAGGTATCGTTATGCTGTTTGCTAACTGAGCATGGCCTACTCGATCCCACAGATATTTCCGAATCGAATCGAATGTGAAAACGGTAATGCGTAAGAAAACCCAAGTTTGGGTTTTTTGTTGACTTTGTGTTGCAGGAACAAGAAATAAGTTTTACAGTAAATAAAATGTCTTTATTTATGAAAGAAAATTTAAAATGTATATCTTAACGCATTCGAGACGACGATCTTTTTCGAACACGGTCCCCAGGAGCGATTTTTTTTTTTACAGTAAAACCAATGCCAAATTTTGTCTTCCTGTACTTTACTGATTTCATTAGTTCCAGTAAAATCGTATTTCGACGACTAGTTTACTCAGAATAACTGATAATTGCCCATTACTGTTTTATAGCCTCGGAAATCCATTGCACATACGGTGTGCAATAGGTCTAAAAATGGGTTAAAAAATGGTCGAAAGATTCGAATTATTTCTCTTCGTTAGTAATTCTGGAAATCTGATCTCATACCTCAAATCTTAACTGATCCGGATAGTTTATACAGTATTGGAAAGGACAAGGCATTATCAGCTGGATGGTCTACAAATGTCATATGATTTGTTTACCAGATGATGATAATGATTAAAAAAAATAGTCCAAAAACAGGATTATGGAAAACGCATCTAAAAAAAATGTATTCCCAGTTTTATTTTTGCATTTAGCGACCCAAAATTAGTACGAACAATAATTTTTTTGAGATCTTCCCATAAAGCAATAATGTTTAGACCAGCGTAGTTAGTTCTTTGAAAAAATATCTGCTCGAGTTAGCCAGTTACAGGTAATTAGAATGGTGCCATTCCTTGAGAGCTCAACAGTTGCCTTTGAAATCGCTGGTGATCTGACATCCAAATGAAATCGGTTCAGTAAATGGGATCCTCCACATCAACAAAGAGAGAGAGTGACCGGAAAATACCACTTTGCGTGTGTTGTGAATTATTTACAGAACTTTAATAATATGTTAGTCTGACTGTATGTGAGGTCTCGAAAGATGTATTAAGAATGACTTTGTTGTCACAAGAAATACAGATCTTTGATGGTTATTTTCTCCGCTTAAAGGACACACACAGTCTGGGAGCAGACTCAGGTTCTATTAAGAACCCATTAAGAAACCTATTAAACCTACCTAAGGGTTCTCCATCTCATAGGATACTAAATTCTATTTTCCTTCAATATTGCATGGTCGCTTTGTTAGAATACATTTGTTTTGTTTGCCTGTCACAACATAGAATCCTCGAAAATATTCAAGCAAATTTTCAAATGTTTTCATATTTTTGCATCTGAAAATTTTTAAAAATATTTCGAGCCATTCTAAATTCATTATGTACTCGTACATAGCATTTTCTCTAAATCGATTGGATTTCTATTTCATATTTACATACAAATTTGTATTTTTTGACATTGTTTTGCATCATTGAACGCTGCACGCACATACGGTGCTGTGTACGTGCCCGAATTTTGTCAACTATAATAAAAGGCAAACAACAACAACAAATCGGAGGAGTACAATCTCTTTGCAAGCCATTGTCCATTGCTGGTGGCAACAGTGACGTAACACAACACGTCTGCTGCTGACAACAAGCGGACCGAACCGGACCTGCATCGCTGGTCGTTGCCCATTACTGCCTACAAGCCGCCGACTGGGTTCATGGGTCACAATGGCGCACGGCCAAACAATGCCAGACCATTTGGAAAAGTGTCAACTGCAAATGATCGATACCAGCACCAATGAGGCACCCGACCGTTCATCGTTGCGGGCGGTGGCTGCACGAAGTACGAAGCCGCTAGATACTGCTGCGAACATTAGTGCAATTGTCAAAAAAAAATATTGCTATATTATATATATATGTGTGTGTGTGTGTGCACATTTTTCAACGATTCTCAGCGTGTTGCACACGTGCCCATTATCGATAATTAATTTTTAAACGCAGCGTCGCATTTGACCAATGACAGGCGCGCCTCGGCTTTGGGGCTGTTCGACGGGTCACCATAACACATGCAATGCACGAGTGCGTACATTTCGTGGGCATCGTACATGACACAATGTCTGTCTGTCATCGGCATTAGTTGTGTCAATAAAACTGAACTTTAACGGTGCGTGAGTGATTTTGGTTTGTCCGTAATTGGTTCATTCCCGAGTGATGTGTTGAAGGTAAGTTAACCCCAAAATGCCTCAGCTTTTCATGGTTCCAGGATTTAAATATTTTGTTATTCTTTAGAATAGTTTGAGGTCTTAAGAGTGTTTTGAAATAAAAAAAGTTTGTTCAAATAGAATAATAAAAAATAATAATTATAAATAAAATAATAACCAAAGTAATAGTAATGACACTGTGCGACAAAAAATAAAATCTCTCAAAATCTCCATGACACGTGATCAAAGAGATTTTGGGTTCTGACATACTTACTTTTCAAGAAAATTCTATATAAATTTTCAAGGATTTAAAGTATTAAAATTTTCAAAGGACCTTTTTGAAATCCTTGTTTTACAAATAGGTAAAAGATAAATTTTATTTAAATTCTTGAGCCTTTCCCCTTTCATTTCATATGCATATCGCCATATTCCAATGAGGTGAAGTATTTTTTATATTTTTTTTATTTATTATCCCCTTCAAAATTTTGAAGTCCTTTTAGAAGGACAGAGGATGAAGAAATGAAAAAACTGAGTACGCAGTATTTCTATATTTTGTTTCTAGTTTCACGCACACATGGTTATTTCCCGGTGTGAAAAATGTTGTCGCACGGTGTAATAAACAGAATAATTTCACACACGTGTCTTCATTTGAAAATTTGTAAAATGAAAAGGAATGTACAGGTTTGTAGCTGCGACGGAGAGAAGCTCACTGGTATCACTGAGGTGACTGAAAATTTTGCAGACAGTCAAAAAATCAGATTCCAGAGAGTTTCTAGACTAGAAATAGTCATATTGGGTAGAAACCCTATGTAGGTTCTTCTTGAAAGATTAAAAAAAAAATTAGTTTAAATCAAAGCTTGACTTAAGCTACTCTTCATTGCAACCTTAACTTGTTCACTGCTTTGAGTTCAAACATAGCGCAATCTCGAGCTACATTCAATCCAATCTCAAACCAAACGTCTAAACAACTTCAAAGCAAGTTTCATCGAAACTCAGTTTAAATTCAGATTTTACTACGTCAGGTCGAACTTGATCCTTACTCAGCGCAGATCCAACTTGTTCAACGAATCAACTTGGCCCAAACTGCTGCATATACCATATGCAGCTTCAACCGAAACCAACTCCATGATTGAAACGCATTTAAAACAACAACACACAACGCTTTTACTTCACAAAGCCTCTTAACAAACTCTGCTGGCTTTGGCGCGTTTAGTTGTAAGCTTTGATAGCGTTTTGCCTTTTGTGTCTCGTTTTACGCTACGAAACGCAACAATCTGTCAGACCCTTTTGTGGCCAATGCGAATTATGGCTTTTTTCTATGGCAACGCGTGCACACTCGCACTTAAACACACACACACAGACACAAACGCACTCATACACCGGAAACGTGTCAGTTACGCGGTCAGCGATGACCACTTTTGCGCTTCCTCACAATTGGCTGTGGGTAATTTTGATCTGACCATAATTTCTACAATACCGACCGGACTCGTGCGGCACGAGCCCAGTGAGCACTCGAGTAGGTTTTCCCACACGTTCGCTTTGTGCTTGGCATTTTTTATTTGGCGCACACAAAAGCCGGAAAGTCGGTTCGAGTGATATTTTATAATGGACGCAAAACATGGCATAAAAATATCTATGTACGTGTGTGTGTTTGTGTGTGTTGATATATTTTTGATTACGAAATTAAACTGGCAGCATCCTTTATGGATTAGTATCGCCGGAACGGCATCAGTGGGAAATCATTCGGATATCACAGAAAATATTAAAAAAAGATAAATAAAATAAAGGAAACCCTAACAATATTTCGGTTTGGCGCTAAATTAGAAAATGTAACAGATTTTCCGGTAGTTTGCATTTTCATATGCGGTCTGCAGTGTGCGTGTGTGTCTGAGTGTAGGGCGTTCGTTCCTTTGGGGATTTTACTTTCTTTTTTTTGTATCCTTTGCTGCCATTATTAGAAAATGTATGAACAAATTTTAATTAAAATTATTTTACAACTGTGCAAAGGTGCTGGTGAGAGAAAGCAAGAAAGGACAAATGAGCCGCAACGACCAATGCAAACGAAAGGTATGCTTCAACTTGATTATCTTTCGGGCAGTCTTAATTAATATTTTTGGCAGCCACCGTAGCTCAGCTGGCTTGTGCGTTGGACCGCGAGTCAAATGCGACGCTCGAACCCAGGTTCAAGACTCCGTTGCTGCTAACACCGAAAAAAAAGAACAAACAACAATTTTTCTTTTGGCAGCTGTCCTCTCATCAGGAAATGGAAAACCTCTGAGAGTAAACTTGCCTATGAAAAAGCTCTCAACTCGCCATTCGGAATCGGCATAAAACTGTTGTAAAAACATTCGCACGCACAACACGGTTGGTTGCGGGTCGCTAGGCCTTAGTCTCGTAATCGCGCTGTCGTGCCAGTCAAGAAGAAGAAGAAGAGATGCAGTTGTTAAGTAAACAAAATATAGGTAAGAAACCAAATGTTTGTTACTGATGCGGCAAGTCATACTAAACTAGTAAAAAATATCTTTAGCTGAACTTATTTATTTCCCTTTTCTTAAGGTGCTTAACTGGCCATAACAACTCCTAACTAAGTTACGGTCTGTTGCAAAAGTAACCTCAAGGTGCCTTTGCTTGACAAGCTCCTTTAAGGTCGGAGACACGAAGGCGAAGACACAGTCTTGTAATTCTCATCTGCTTCATGTGCATAGCGATAAAAGTAGACGAGCATTTCACCGGCCCGAGCCAGGATTCGAACCTATGGTCTCGATATGAGAAGCTTCCCGCTGGATTATCGATATTACAAGGTCCTTTTCCAGTTGGCCCAGCGAAGACACGGTCTCTGTTTTCGCCGTTGAACGTCAACTACAGCGTCGAATACCTTTGTCGGCGGAGCTTCACCATACGGGAGATATACTGTACCACGTTCATGTTCATCAACTCAACAAAATCGAGGTAGGTACTACTGTCCCTGACAGGTCCAGTAACAGAACGCATCCTGAATCAAGAAATAAAATTACTTTGCTTGATGATCTCACCTATCGTTTCCCTATTAGATGCAGGTCCTGCACCAGAACTCATCTTAAAGCTGGTAAAAAAAAGGATACTTGCTTTCGATGAAAAAATCAAACGATTACATAAACTAAAAATTTTTCCTAAAGACTTCTAGTCTGATAATAAACTCCGGTAAATTAACTTACTATGTATTTGTAGGAAGTAAAAAAAATATATATAAATTTGATAAGTCAGAGAAGTTAAGTAGGGAAGTCTTCTCTGTACTCTTCTCTCATACTGTTTCTCTTCTAGATCTTCGGGTGCAGTGGGCTTCATAGTAATTAAAAGCAGTTACGGGATGAAGAGCAACAAATTTCTTGTAATTTCTCAGCGGGCCGTTTTTCATGATCCAAGTGTGTCTTCGGCTATTTAACGCTTCGGACACAACAAACATCGAATTGCACAACTTTATACTCTTCTCTCAATGGACCATGGATTGCTTATGTAGTCCCCAAAAGCAGTCTCAAAATCAAGAGCAACGTTTTTCTTATGATATCACATCTGATCTTTTTTTGTGATCTAAGTGTGACTTCGACTATTTGGCGACTATTTTCAGCTATTGGATCCTACTTAGTCTGAACTCTTGAGAGAAAATGTCTCATTAGAAGTTACTTCTCGGTTACCTGTCGAATCCTCTCCAAAATCTGTCTCAGAATCAAGATTAACGTTTTTGTTACGATATCACATCTGATCTTTTTTGTAATCTAAGTGTGACTTCGACTATTTGGAGCCTTAGGAAGCCACTGATGCTTCTATATCCTACTTAGCCTGAGAGCTTGAGAGGAACTGTCTTATTAGAAGTTATTTTTCGGTTACCTGTTGAATCCATTCGTCTATGCAACTATGTTTTATGTTTGATTTTTTGTACGGTCTGCTTTAAAACCATATTGGACACGGCAAGCTTAGTCCAAATTTCTGAGTATTATCCTCAAAAAATCAATGCAGCTC
Organism: Melieria omissa; assembly: GCA_963971225.1. Classification (NCBI taxonomy): domain Eukaryota; kingdom Metazoa; phylum Arthropoda; class Insecta; order Diptera; family Ulidiidae; genus Melieria; species Melieria omissa. The sequence continues at coordinate 104,436,498 of OZ020269.1, forward strand.
GTGATGGTCGTTTTTTGTAGATCTCTGCCAGTCTGAGCACGTTTCGCTATAATGTTTTATCCACCCAATCATTCACTTCAATCACCTAATTATTCATCTGAACACTTCAGTAAAGTAGTGTCCTATGTGCTGACCAAAGTAAAGGCACTTGCAACATTGATTTACGCGAGAAAGCAAACAACAACCGACTTTGCCAAAAATCCCAACAAATAAGCGTGACAACTTATCGGTGGCTTTAAGGTGTCGCTAATGCATAATGTCTTCAAATGCAACAACAACAACACTATGCACTAATATACAATACGTCATTGTAAGCAATGCATTAAGTGTGCGCGCAAATGTACATAAGTAAGCATAAATACAATATTGCACGCAGCACGAAGCAACACACGCACCCAACGAAAACGGGCTCTTCGACCGCTAAGAGGTCCTTTGCTGTTACCCCAGTTCTTGTTGTTGCTTGTTTTTCTCGCCTTTCGAAAACATGCACATTCACTGGCTTTCTACTTGCGATATTTGTTGTTGTTGTTTTTGTTATTGCTTAAGCACTACTTGTGCATGCGTGCAAGGACTTGTGCGTCCTTCATTTATAAGGATTAGTGTGCGGGTGTTTCTTGAGATTGTTTAGCGCAAAAATTTCACAACGAAATTATTTGCTGCAAATGCAGCAAAATATCGACGGTTGAGTATGGTGACGCAAGTTGATTGTATTGTTGTTTTTGTTATTTTTTCCATTTGTTTCATTTTTGCTGTTGGTGACAAGGCCGTTGTGCTTGAGTGGACTGGCTTTTGTAAGGGCGGGGCGGGGTGGGGGGTCGCGCACGTTTTGGAGGTTCTACACACAATTTCCATTAGTTGTGTTTGAGTTGGGCTTCAGTTGGCTTCATTTTTCAGACTTATTGTCGGTTGAAAAGTATTTTCTTAGACAACTGTCAAGCGGCCAAATAGAGTGAAAGTTGGATTTAATTTCTCATTTTCGAGTGAACCTTTAATTAGATTACAGTTTGATGATGTTTGGTGACGGTTTGGACGTTCAACTGTGGCCAATCATCTGGCAAAAAAGCAATTTTACTCTGAACAAAAAGAGTGTTAACTTAGTTTAACATTTTGTTGTTTCTAAATCCTGGAGAAGATTAAAAAAACCACTCATAGTTGCCACAGAGTTGCATTGGCCATGTCAAATGTAATTGAAAATTAGCTAAGTTTTTTGTAAAAAATTATTTATTTTAACTTAAAGTCTGTTTGCCACATTTCTTCTTCTTTTTCTTAGCATGACAATTCTGGATGGACCACTGCTTCCACAACTATCTTCCTCCAGATTTCTCGATCCGCTGCTAAGTGCCACCAGTTTTGCACGTTCATCTCTTTGAGGTCATCGATCACTGCATCTACCCATCTTTTCTTTGCTTAACACTTTCGACCCCCAAAGTAGCCTGAGAGCAACTTCACCTCTTTTAAAAATTTTACTGTTATCCCCAAAATAATTTCCAATAATTTGCAGCGATATCAGGGAAAGTTTGTGTTCTAATTGAAGTCTACGAATTGGGCGCGTTTGATCAAAAACCTGTTTCTTTTTAATAATAGTTAAATAAAATCAAAAAGTGATAATTTTGTATTTTTCCATAAATGTTAAGTAATTTTTATAAAATTAGAAAATATTGATAAAAATTGTATTTAACCAGTTTTAAGCTAAAATTGCTTAAAAGTAAACTAGCTCTAGAATCCTAACAAAGAGGCGTGGCGACTTCAAATGTCGTGTGCACACTTCTTAGGGAAGTATTTTGTGATTAAAATACCAAAAAGGAAAATTCTGGGTCAAAAGGTTTAAGCTGGCTTCACTGTGATTAGCATCTCGGTATAGAGGAAAGTAAATGCTGGAATTTTGGTTTAACGAGAACACAATGAATCCTGGAATACTGAAGCTTCACTGTGAGGTTTACAAAAAAGTATGTGAAATTTGAACTACTCCGATCCACTATGCAGATAAACCCTTGGGCTTGCAACGAGCGTTTTGCAACCTCATGCCATGAGAAAAAATCCCAACAATCAACTCCTTTCATATTCCAATTATCTCTAAACGATTGACAATGGTGTCATAACGAGTAGAAAACAGCCAAATCCTGACTAGTTCCACATCATGTGGGCACTAAAAGCCTGAAATCGCACTATTTGATAGACGATCACATACTGTAACCGCTGTCTTGTCCTTGAAACTTTCATTTACTGCCCAATTTATGCACTTTGGCATCAAGTCAACCCAGCGGTTGCCACTTGAGTGTTGCCACTTGCGCGCAATTCAGTTGATACCGAGCTGCACTCATGACTTACAGTGTCGCACATATAATGTCGCTAATTTACGCCGCTGTGTTGGCTGCTTACTTTGCATCCATTTGTCTAATGCCATGGCGGTTGTGTTGTCCTTTTGTTGGGTCTGCCTGTGCGTTATTAGTGCAATTTTGCGCTTAATTAGTGTCGCTGCCATAATTTGCGCCACAGCCAGGCAGCTATTCAACTGAACTTTCAACTGCACATACACGCGTACACTTGTGCGTGTGTGTGTGTGTGTGTGTGTGTGAATTAAGTACGCCACTTTCTTGCGTAAATTCTTGTCTGCGCAGCTGCCAGCTGCTGCTGCTTGTTGGGATTTCTTCGTCGGCTGGCTGTCTCGCTGTGCCATGTAAGCGAATAATTATGTTGCACACTAATTTTTGTCTCGCTTGGCTTTTGGCGCAACGTCTGTCCGCATGGGTTGTTGTAAAAAAACAGTTGACATTACGTGTATTTGTTAGCTTAAAATGTTTTGCTTAATAGAAAAACAGCAACGCCACGACAGTGTTCGCCAAATGTGGCTGCGGTTGGGCGCGTCTCTTTGGTGTTCACGTTTCAATTGCTTGTGCAGCACTGTTGGAAGTCAACGCACAACGCACCAAAATGCCAGTCTACGCAGACACATACACAGAGTCCACATGGACACAGCCACACAGGCTGGCAGACAGTCAGACAGGCAGAAGTTTTGGCAGCGGTGCAGTTAACAGCGCAGGCGACAAGTTAATTCGGCGCTGCCAAATTGTTATGCGCAGCACTTTTATAATTGAGGAAAACATTAAGGCGCCAGGATATGATGCCAGTCGGAAGTCTGTTGTTACGTTGTTGCCGTGCGGTGCGATGGTTATTGTTGTCGCTGTGGTTTGTCAGCAGGTGGCACAACATCTTGGCGACCAAATTGCCACCGTCGAAACAAAACACGAACAGTGCGAGCGCACCTTTGGCTCTCGCATACTAATTATTTGTCGTAATAAGCATACATACATACATATCTACATATGTGTGTGTATGTACAGATATGCATGTTGGTTCACATTTACATCGCACTTACATCATGCACGGCGTCATGTTGCGTTCTTTGTCCCATTCTTACCATTTTAATATGTTATGACAATTAGGTATTTTGTTTTTGTTTTTTGTGTACATTTTTGAAGTTTATTATTTTAGAATGTTCTAAAGGGTACCTTAAATTGAGTCGTTATATCTCGAATAGCACTCAAGCCAGTTGTATAGAGTTTCAAGTACTTACATAGTTTTTTTTTAAGGCAAAGGACGAGTAATGTTTGAAAAAATGGAGTGGAGTCAAAAATTAATGTTATAACTTAGAAGGACAACTGATTAATGGTGATATTTTGGAATACCAAATGAGCAAAGTTATACACTTACACTTTTAATTGGCCATAACAACCCTTCACTGGATTACATCCTGCTGCAAAAGTTCTCTCTAGGCGCATCTGCTTTTCGTGCGTCTCCTTCAGTTAGTCCACCGGAGATATGGTCTCTCTTCACAGTCAATCTCCAACCACCAACTCGAAATCCTTTTTTCTTCTTTTCTTCATTTTCTTCTTTATCTTTCTTTTCACCTTTCAATTCTGGCAATTCCTGGATTTCAAAAAGTTGCAACCTCTTAAGTTAGCTTAGCGCAACTACACCTGATGCTCAAATCGAGCTCAAGTTGATGCTTGAAAGAGTGAAAACCCGCATTTGGCAAGTTTCTTTGGGAGATAATTAAAACAGTGCTGCATTCCAAATATAACACAAAGGTCCAGTTAGTGCTAAATTATCCATTATATGCAAATTATATATATTGTATTTTTCAAAAGCATTCTTTAACCCTTTGAGTAACAATGTCCAATATTGGACTACAGCCCATACAATTCATACTACAGCCCGGGTTATTTTCATGTCGGAAAGGGTTAAAAACTTCACGTAAATCGAAGCCTACATATCTGAAAGAACCTTGCTGACATATTTTGATTCTGAAGATTAAAATTAGGAAATTTAATCAAAAGGCGAAAATTGTCCTTTTTAATTTCATATCCATTATTTTATTCACAAATATTTTCAAAAATCATTGAATTGTATATGTAATGAAATTTTCTTTTTAAAAGAAAATTGAATTCGAAAATGAAAAACTGAGTATGCCAGGCTACTAAGAACACTCCTACCTCTAGTTTCACACCTATATTATCTTTTGGATGGGTCTCAACAAAAGTGGGTTTTTGTTGCATGGTGTTTTATAACGTTTTACTGCATTAAAAAAGAGCTGACGTTTTATCTTATAAGACAGAAGCTTTTGCATGGGCCGTATTATCTCTTTCTGCTCACAACTCCCACATTAATCTCTCTAAAATAGGTAAAGTTTTTCGACTAGAGTATTCTTCGGGCCCTTAGGAATTTTAAGAGAACCATTGTAATAGTGCTGATAAGCTTTTGGTTAAACCGTGTATACCTCTTTGGTTTTCATTTTCTCTTCCTCCTCATAACTACTGCAATAGTCTATATAGCATATGTAAGGTTTTTGTGCATGTGAGCTCTTTGTTGAACCGAACGTTTGTCTTTTCATCAAAAATTGGACACAACTATGGGGACATGCAATAATGAAGCATTTGAGGTCATTACCAATAAATTATACTTTGGATGATTAATTTTGAAATACACTTTCTTCTGTGATGCAAATATTTTCGACGGCGATAAACCGTGAATCATCTATCAAAGTTCACCTCCAAAGTCCCGGCAAGTTCAGTGGTTTAATCATTATACTCGATGCAAGAGTGGCCTAACTCAGTTTGAGTTTAAGAATTCGAAACTATATGCATTTCATTAGGTATTTTAATATTCGTCAAATGCACTGAGAACCTAAGAGGTCAACTCAAATCCTGTGTCAAAAATTTCGCCCTTCAACAAGTATTCAGGGACCTATAGTAGAACTTTATGGCGAATATTTTTGTGGCACATTTTTTCCTTAAAAAGTTCTGTTTTACAGGAAATTTTTGGCATTTTAGAAAAAAGGGTCAGATTGACCCATATAAATAGGAGCTACAGGGTTAAAATGCTCCACAAAATGTTCCTCATAGTTACATCAAGTTTCTGAACACATCATATACCTAAAATGTGATGTTACATGGTTTTCGTATGCCGATTCACTTTCAAAACGCCAATACACGTATATTTGTTTTTGGTCCCCTCTACCAGAATACGTTGTCAGAACCTTGTTATTTTGTTTGTTTTGTGCAGTATTACTTTCACTGGCAGACATGCTAAAAGACAAGGAGTATTTAAAACAAAAAATCAGCAAACGCTACAGAGACTGAAAAGGCCGTTTTGCTATCAGATGCAACCTCTTTTTTATATCCAGTTTCTGTAATCCTAATTCTTTGGTACATAGGCCGGCCTCGACAGTCAAGCGGGTAGCGCGCTGGATTCTCATACCAAAGGCTCCAGGTCCGATTCCTGGCTCGGGCTGGTGAACAACTCATCTACTTCTATCGCTATCCACATGAAGGGAATGAGAATTACAAGAATCGCACAAGTGCGCTCTTGGCAGGCAATGGCAAAACCTCCAAGTGTGAACGAAAAACTGCCAATCGCCGTTCGGATTCGGCGTTAAACTGTAGGTCTCCCCCCCTTTCCCCATCCGCTTGAAATGTGTGCTGTAACATATGTTGGCAAAACAGTGTTGCATACACAGTTCAAAAACGGGTGAAATATGTGATATCACAATGGGCCTTTCAGGCCTCCGAGTGTGTCTCTTAAAGAGGCAGCCACCGCAACCTAACCTAACCTAGGGTACATAGGTTAGGTTAGGTTGGAGTGGCAGCCTCCTATGTGAGAAGCTCACTTAAGCACAACTTATGGCTCATTGTGATACCACAGTGGATGGCGCAACTCCCCCTTACAGCGCTGAGAATCAAGAAAATTCCGTTATGAACCTGGCTATATCCCTGATATTCAGAGGCGATAGCTCGGTTAGACTGGTAAAGAAAGCTGAGGCGAGAGACTTAAGTCTTCTTCTGCTGGTTAGTCCGTTTCATGTTATAGAAGGGCCAGGTCAATCGAGAGATACTGCAAGTCTGTTCCTCACACCACAGCTCATTCGCTACTCTTTGGTAGAATTGTCTGAGCATCAATTTAATCGATGCAATAGGAGCTCCCACTGGGAGGAAGGACGAGGCCTCAGCTAGGGTACCTAAAACAGCTTAAAAAAATGCATAACTAATGTCTTCATAGGACGCTTTCTAACTGGCAGACATGCTCGAAAACAAGATTGTTTTTCCAAAGACATCAGAAAAAGCTTCAGAGAGGAGAACGGCACAAAAACAGGGCAGCATCTTTGAAATGCAAATTTTTTATTATTTACATCTACTGTGGTTCATGCAGCTGGAAAATTGGCCTAGTCGATCTATCATGTATCATCTTAGTGAATCATTTGAGTATTTTTTAGTCTTTTTAAGATTATTTTTATTATAGCACTATTTGGAGTACAAGAGACAGCAAAGTCTAAGTACCTGTGTCTATGGATACTCATTGTTAGGAGGCAAGTAGACTTTGCGGCCTTTTGTACTCCAGCTATGGTCTCCATCCTCGGCTTTTCGATATTTTGTTGAGAGTGTTCATGGACACAGGTACGTAGACTTTGCTGCCCATTATATTCCAAGTGATACCTACCTCCTTGACTATTTAGCACACAGCCTCCCTGTTGAGTTATTCTGCGTCCTTAAATAGAGGCAACCCTTGACATGAAGTTTTACTGACACTCTGGATTTCTTTGAACCAGTCCATTGCCTTTGTAAAAATGTCCGGGGTCGCTGGAGTTAGAGTGGCTCATAGTTAGAGTGGAGTCATCTTGCCAAATCATATGTAAATGGAACATCAAAAAGTTGTTCAATCCCTAATGCAGTGAAAAGGAGTCTCCATCGTCCTGTAGACTTAAGATTTCAAAAGTCAACAAAAATGTGCCAATTTCGTAGCCATCTGAGTGATTATGCCACTGCATTAGAGTGGTTGTTCACTATTTTAATTCGTCAAGTGCTATTCTGTCCTTCTACTAGGGATGTTCTTACTTATGGCATTCAACACCACCAATTAATAATAAAACCCATCGTATGCGTAAGAAGCTTCGACATGGTGTTTGTAAAACTACACTCACGAAACCAACACAATCTCAGTTTACCAATTAAAATGTGGTTTTTGTGTACTCAAAATATTGCTGCGACTACTAACGATATTGAGCGATTTGACAACCCACAGACTTTGAAGCTGTGAAGCTTTCAAATGCGGTGCACCCCATGTGGGAAAGCGCTTTTATTAAAATTGTTAGGAATTTTTGTAAGTTGAGCCGAAACTAGCACATTTGCACATACTTTGTTTATGTACACATGACATGCGTCCTGTAGCAGAATAACCAGAACGCCCAGGCACTTCACTTTCAACTTTCAAACTACACTCACACATACACACATACACGGCTGCCAAAAATATGCATACCGCATGTGTTGAGTACTAAGTACTGGGGGGCGAGATGTGCCAGTGTAATGGTGATGATGCTAATTAAACAGCAGCTTAATTAAGTGCATTATCATTAACCACAATGCTAACAACAACAACAACAACAAGAACAGCAACACGGCAACAGCAATTACAACGGTTGCCCATGGCAGTTTGTTTCGATGTCGGAGCACTCAGAGTTGGCTTTTTCGTTGTTAATTGACAGAGTTCTAGGAATGTGGTTGTTTGGGGAAATTAGTCAAACTTTTTTTTGTTGGAAATTTTATAATTCGCTACTTTACATATGACGCGTTCCATACGTAATTGAACCTATGAAGTGGTAAAGTATTAACATTTTATGCGAATAAAAAACGTTGGAAACATGAGCGTTTTTTGTTGGGAAAATTTGCTCAATGCGCTGCAGCGCGTTGTTGGCAAAATTATGTTTGTGATCAAATTTCAAGAATATTGCTGTCTTGTGTGGGCTTCAGAATGTGTTGAGGAGACGAACGATGAACGATTATTTCTTGTAATCTTACGCAGGCAATGCGTTGAGCTCGTGTGGGCAGACAATTTTAATTATTGCTTTTAATTTGGGTTGTAAAGGGTTTGTTGTTGTTGTTGTAAAGTATTTTTAAACTTTTGTGGTTGTAGTAGAATTAGTGGCTGAGAGTTCATTGAACGAGTTTGATGACCTTAAGGCATATGAAGCAGCGAATTGGATCCTGAATAGTGGATATAAGTAATGAATATGAAGTAGCAAGGAGAGACGCGCTAAATAGCGATCGAAATATTCACAACCACTGGCAATTGCTCTTTCTAATTGCTTATTTCTTCATAACACTTTCATTGAGCCTTAAGGCATGTTTAAAGTACAGAAAAATTAACCAAAAATTATTTTAATGGCAAAATCAGGAAGTTCTAAGTCAACTGAATTATTGAAAATGTTTTATTTATCAAAAACAAATGAAACACACATTTTTTATAACAAGTGTTTATTGATCACAAATATTGCGATTAAAGCTTATAAACTTTCTTTTTAAAATTTAAAAAATATATAAAAGTTTTCTTATAGAAATGCATTAAAAATTTCAATTTCTAGTCAGTTGGTGAACTACCAGGTATGCGCCTATGAAACCGGTAATTTTTTTTGAAAAAAAAACTTTAAAATTCTTCCCATTGCTTTTAAATGTTTTCGGACGGTCCGACGGTCAACACCCAATTTTTCTGCGAGCTGTTCTTGCGTTTGGCCATCATCTTCATCGAGCAATGCTTGCAATTCGGCGTCTTCAAACTTTTTTGGTGGCCGGCCACGCTCCTCGTTTCTCACATCAAAATCACCACTTTTAAATTTATTGAACCACTCGTTACACTGTGTGCGACCAAGAGCATGCTCGCCGTAAGCTACCACAAGCATTCGATGCGATTCAGAAGCATTTTTCTTCAAATGGTAACACAAAATTAACTGTGTCCGCAAATCGTAATTTGTAGGCACGTAATCCGACATTTTCCGGAGCGTCAAACAATGCGTTGTAGGATGAAATTTGACAAATTGTGAACTGAATATTGTTGACATATGACAGAAGAAGTAAACATGACATTTCGTACGGTTCCGAAGTTTATAAACACATCTGCTTACTTCCCCCTAGCATAGGCAACATGACAACACTGAATGGTCATTTATCGACAGTAGCAGCATTGCATATTTTTAGGGGGCTTAGACAACACTAGAAGGTTATTTATCGGTAGCAGCAGTATTACATACTTTTAGGCGCCACGGAAATTATCGCAGAGACGGTTCGAGGTAGAGTCCTGCACGGGTATGCGTTTTTGCTATTTGAAAACATTCAAATGCTTTTGAATAGAATACTTTACTTCATCTCTGCGGATCAGTCCGAATGAATACGAGTACAGTTCTCTTCGAGTACAAGTAAGCTCCGAATAGAAACGAGTAGACGTACACTATTTATTCATATTCGCTCGAAGAGGGAAAACGAGGACAAAAGCATTCGAATAAATTGTAGTACACACTGCCTCGAATATATTCGAATATACTCGTTTTATTATTCCTAAGATTATTTAGAAATATTTATGTTATATATAAATATTTATTTATTTGTTATGCTAGTTTTTTCAATAATTTCCATTTTTCGTATATTAACTAATAAGCCACTTCTACCGCAGCACAAGTATACACATGGAAAAGTGACATACTGCGCATAAAAATATTCAATTAAACTGTTGATCTTCGAATACATTGCAAAGTTCTCGATTACCGAATACGAGCACTGCAGTGTTCGCTATTCACCGAATATGAATGGAAACGAGAAGCGACGCTCGCTGGTTCTCGTTTCTATTCGTTTCGTTGTAAACATTCTTCGAATACCAAATACCCGTACAGTATGTACAGTAGTGTAGCCGCCAAAATGAATATATTCATGCAGGACTTTAGTTCGAGGTGATGTTGGATCGTATGCTCCGGGCAGCCGGGATTGGTGTGATTAGTCAGTTGGGGTTTGACAAGCAACGGTGATATAAGAATAAGAATAGTGAAGTGAAAGTTTTTAGTAAATCTGTGAAATGAAAGTAAAGTGACTTTGGAAATTTGTAAATAAAGTAACTGCAGTGGTGAACTGCTTTCAAGAATTCCAGTGTGTTTTATTTTGGCACAATCCAGTGATACGAACTACGCTTGCTTTGGTCAGAAGTTCCTTTGCTTTCGCAACAATATCGTAAGCGCCGTTTTTTTTAATGCAGCACTGAAAAAAAATCACTTTTGTAGCTTTATGTTGTGTTTATGATGTGTTGTTGTCTACTGACAGTCATTTTAAGAAGCCTGCATTCTTATTTACCATAAGTAAAGTGAAGTTGACGACTTGAAGGACTGAATAATGATTTAAAGCTTTAATGGCAATGATCACAAGATTTGAACTCAATGTACACGATTCCCAAACGAATATTATCCACTTGACCACAATTTCCAACTACCAGCTAAAGCTTTGCAGTATTTTTTTAAGTATTTCGAGCAAAAATAAGTAAGAATAATGCGAAATAACTATCATTCAGATAATTAAAAAATTTTAAACACAAATTGTTTAAACTTAAGCCCAGTTTACCTTTTTGCCTAATCATAAAAGCATAGTTTTTACTTCTAAAACATTAAATTTAACACTCACACGTCGTTTGTACTATTGTCGTTTTGCAAACCCATAGAAAAATGTGGCAAATAAGGCACAACCGAAACACAGTAACCACAATGCACACTTTGTGCACATAAAAAATGATTTTATTAATTTAAATTTAGTAAAGTAATAAACATAAAAGCTAAAACTGGCTAAAAAAACCAGTAAACACACATGACCCAACATAGCGGTTATCACACGGAAGCGGAAACGCCAAAACGTCACCGCACCGGGTTCGCATAACCTAACCTCAAAGTGCTCGAGCGCGGCTGGCGGGCATCGAGTGTGGCACTTTGCGGTTCAGTGAGACGAGCGGCAAAGTGGGGGCAACGAATATGAACAGGTGACGTGCCCAACACAGTAACAGCGCCGCCAAAAGTGGCGCCTAAGCGAAAGAACAATAACAATGCCCAAACACACACACACGCACATACACACACGCGCGGAACTGCACGAAAAGCGAGCTCACATTAAGCACGTCAGTTGCGGGCGAAAGGCATCGTAAAGCTTATCTGCACATTAGCACTTGCTTCACCACGTTTCACCTCTATTCTTAGCTGACATTCTCCAAATGAAAAAAAACAATACATATTTATACAAAAACAAAATCAAATCTCGAGTCTAAAGCGGCAAAGTGCCTAATTGTAAGCGCCGCGTGCATGCATGTGTGTGTGTGTGTGTGTGCTGGGCGCACATAAAACGTTACTAAGTTCAGCCAGTGTTGCCAACACTCGTCATAACGCCGCGGAATGGTGCAACTGCGGTAGACGACACACCTTATCAGTTCGCATAAATGCTTTCAGCCATTTATTTTATTCTCAACCGCACGCGCCGAGCGGTGAGTGAATTCTGCACTGCGTGGCTTAATTTTTACTGACGCGTTGTTTAAATTAACGTTGAAAGGGGGGAAACAGAAAGGCAAAATGTGCTTAGCTTCGCACTGCTGTTTGTTTTCCGGTCGCTGGAGCAGTCTTGATTTGTTGATAGAAAAACGTGCATTAGCTGACTAAAAATAGAACACTTATGTATGTATATGTACTCTCACATACACTTAAACATATATATGAGTACGTATACAGCTCCTAATTTACCACCTCCTTCGGAGCGAGTCCTTCTTCCTACACCCCACTAGGACCTTGTCCAACCATTCCTCTTCCACTTTGGACCTTACGACAGTAAACATACAAATTACCGAAAATTACATAAGTACTCGCATACCCAAAACTGGAATCACAGCTCTAAAAGTGACTAAGGCCAACCTCACAGAGATTTAAACCCTGAAAGCGACTTTCTGCATATCTGAAAGGATGGAATATTTGTGCTTATTTCGAAAAGCAGATTCGAAGTTAATCCGATGCAACTACTTTCCACCTATAAAGATAGCCTATGCTTCCTGAAAGCCACAAAAAGTAAATTTTTGAGCAAACACATTTAAAAAACTCACACTCATTATTTTCTTCCTTTTCCACCTCCAATTGTGGTTTATCTCATTTGCTTTTAGTTTATTTTAGTTTTAGTTTATATACTTTCCGAAACGATCGATGTTTTACGATACTTTTCTATTGCAAAACATTTGAGTGTAATCACATCTTTTTAAAAGTCGGTGCTCGGTAGATATCCTTGCTAATGCGTACCACAGCGCGAGTTCTAGAGGTAAGAAAACAGGCTGCAAAGGTTGGAAAACAGGATTTCGAAGTTAGATTCTATGAGCATCCCACTTGAACCTATCAGGTCATAGATTCTAAGTTTGCATAATTCATCAGAACCAATATCGAAAAAAAATTCTTTCTGAACTCATTGATTACACTGCACAACACAAAAAAAAATAACAAGGTTCTGACAACGGATCGGCGTTTTGAAAGTTTACGTCTGAATTTTTTTTAGGGGGGTCAAAGTTTTCCCCTTTTTGCTCATTCTTATGGTGAATCGGCATACGAAAACCATGTAACCTCACATTTTTGGTATATGATGTGTTCAGCAATTTGGTGTAAAACACTACGAGGAACATTTTTGTGGAGCATTTTAACCGTGTAGCTCCTATTTTTATGGGTCAATTTGACCCTTTTTTCTACAATGCCAAAAATGTCCTTAAAACAGGACTTTTTAAGGACAAAATGTACTACAAAAATATTCGCCATAAAATTCTACTATAGGTCTGTGAATACATCAAAGCTCAGAAATTAAGTTGAACGCCAGAATTAAACCAAAACTGAAAATGTGTTTAAGTTTGGGCGAGTTGGTTCTGACATATTTATTTTGAGCTAGAGAAGCTCTTAGATGTGATTTGTAGGCTTTTACGTCTCTTATCAGATCATCAGTTGGAGGATGTCACTATAAGTTGAAGAAACTCATAGTTATAATTCAAAAGCTTTTGCTTCTAGTTGAGCGAAGTCAGTGGTATGATTCGAAGGCATTTGCTTTAAAAGAGGTATGATTCGGAGGCGTTGAGTTAGACGAGCTCTTTTATTTGTCTCAAAGAATTCTATCGTAAGTTAATCAAGCTCTTTGATAATTCATAGATAGATAGTCCTTTAAGTTAGAGCTAGAGATACTCGTTTTGAGCAAAGTATCCTATAGGTACAATATAAATTTAGCTCAGTTAATAGGCCCAAAGGAAATGTCACATGCTGAGGATGAGGCTTTTTGAGAAAGAATAAGAATTTATCTGCACTGTATTTGGTTTAAAGGAAGTCCGATCTCTTTGCCTTAATCATGCCCACCTTCGCAATCTTCGTTTTATATTTTTAAATCTGAGATTGTATGAGAAAAAATGAGAAAATTCTCATCTCTCTGTCTTTCTTCTGTCTTTCAATCTGTCAGTCTTTCTTTTCTTTTGAGTCTTCCTCTTTCTCTCACACTTTGTTTCAATGCTCCTGCCTCTTTCAATATTCCTCTTTTTTCAATCTTCATCTTTGCGCAATCCTTCTCATCTGTTTGTTCATAAATAAATAAAAATAAATAAATATATAAATTAGTTCTTTAATTCTCCGTCTTCCTCTTCTTGTCAATCTTCTTCTTTCTCTCAATCGTCTTCGTTTATTCAATCTTCCAATTTTTTTTTTTAAACTTGCTCTTTTTTTCAATCTTCCAGTTTTTTTCAATCTTCCTTTTTTACGTAATCTTCTCTCCTATTTTTCTTAATCTTTCTCTTCTTTTCAATCTTCCTCCTTATCTCAATCTTCCTATTTTAGGCAATGTTTTTCATCTTCTTGTTCATAAATACCTAAACATATCACTCTTTCTTTAAATCTACCTATTCTTGTCAATTTTCCTCCTTCTCCCAATCTTCTTTTTCTCTCAATATCACTCTTTCTTTAAATCTACCTATTCTTGTCAATCTTTAGCATTTTTTCAATCTTCCTCTTTTATGCAATCTTCTCTTCTATTTTTTCTAATCCTCCTCCTTTTCTCAATCTTCTCCTTTTACGCAATCTTTCTCATCTTCTTGTTCGTAAATAACTAAACAAAATAACTACTCTTATTCTCAATCTTCCTATTATTCTCGGTTTTTCCATTCTACTTAATATTCTCCTTCTCTAAATCTTTCCCTCTTGAAAGAGAAGATTGAAAATCTTCCTCTTTTGCAAATATTTCTCATCTTCTTGTTCATAAAAACCTCAAATCTCAATTTCCCTCTTCTTGTTAATCTTTCTCTTATTCTAAATCGTCCTCCTTTTAATCCTCCTCCTTCTTTCAACTTTCCTCTTTCTTTCAACTTTCCTAATCGTCTTGTTCATAAATTGTACCTAAAAAAATCAGTTCTCTTATATAATCTTCCTCTTCTTGTCAATGCTCCTCTTCCTGTCAATCTCCATCTTTCACTCAATCTTTCTTTTCCTCTCAATCTTCATATTTCTTTTAATCATCCCCTCTTTCCCTCAATCTTCTTCATTCTTTCAGTCTTCTCCTATCGTTCAACTTTCCTAATCGTCTTGTTCATAAATACCTAAAAAAAATCAGTTCCCTTATTCACAATCTTCCCCTTCTTGCCAATCTCCCTCTTTTTCTTAATCTTCCTCTTTCTCTCAATCTTCATATTTCTTTTATTCTTTTCCTTTCTTTCAACCTTCTCAATTTTCCTCTTCTGCCAAATTTCTGTTTTCTTTCAATCGTCATCCTTCTCGCAATCGTTCTCCTCCCCTTCCTCCTTTTAAAAATCAGCTCCCTTATTTTTAATCTTCTTCTTCTTTCTCTCAATCTCCCTCTTTTTTTTAATCTTCCTCATTCTCTCAATCTTCATATTTCTTTTAATCTTTCCCTTTCTTTCAACCTCCTTAATTTTCATCTTGTAAATTTTCTTCTTTCTCTCAATCGTCTCACTTCTTTCAATCGTCTTCCTTCCCTTCCTCCCTAAAAAGTATGTTTTCTTGTTCTTAATCTTCCTCTTCTTAACAATATTTTCAACCTTTTTTCCCATAGTTCCCTAAAACAAAGCAAATCAAGTTTAATATTTAAAGTTTTCCCTTTCTTTTGCCACATTTTCCATTACGTCAATTTGCTTTTATGATTTTTATAAATTACAATAACAACAATCATATTTTCAAAATCCAATTATGCGAGTATATATAAAATTTGTCGAGACACTCGCTTTACTTTTCATCTTTTTCGGCAACACTTTATATGTATTCTGTTGTTGTTGTTGTTGTTATTTTTGGTTGCCATAATGTGTCGCCACGCACAATTGTCACGTCGTCAAGGACTTATGGCATGGATCATGGCGAGCGAGCAGACAAAATCAACGTCATTGTCAACATGTGCTTTCGTCAACAGCAGCAACAACAACAGCGGCGACAACAAAACGGTCGCGGCGCGTCGTCTTCGCCGACAGCGCAACAGTGCAATCGCGCCGGAGGAGCCATGCCGCGAGCAGACGCAGCTAACACAGATTGGCAGATTCGATTTATTTTGTGCATACCGTGTCGCATCATCGCACGCCCACATGCCGGCATTGTTGTTGTTGTTGTTATTGGCATTGCTGTTGTCGATGTTGTATGCAGTGCTGGGGGGCGACTGGTGATTGAAGCACGTGTCAGCCGGATTAAGTTGTTTCGTGCTAATATTCGTGCTGCCAATCTTCCGCATAATATGCAATATTCTAACAACATTAGACAGCGGCGACACCAGCCACTGGCGAACAATATCGATGTCGGCTGCACATATCGAACGCGTACCACACTCGATTCGATTTAGTGCAGCGACGAGCGACGAGCCAAGACGTGGCAGCCACGATTGCCACTTTTGGTTCATTTGTGACCCTTTTGTGTAATTTGGGCATTTTTTTACACAAACGAGTAAGCAAAAAACAAAAAACAGCTTTTTAGAGCAATTGGAAAAATTTTCAAAATACCTAAAAAATATGTTTTTTTTTTGTGTTACAAAAAAATTATTTTTGGAAAACCAAAATGGTTCTTTCTTTCCCATTTTGGGCCTTTTTTAGGAAATTTTTGGTACAAAAAATTTTAGTTGAATGGCAGCTCGTTTCCGGTAGTTGCCACATGGTAAAAATTTAGAGTGCAACAAAAAAGTACAAATAAATTTTTTTGAGAGAAATTGAAAAAAATTTCTATATACTTAAAAATTATGTTTCGTTTCGTACAAAAAATGTTAATTGAGTGTCAGCGCGCTGCTTGTGGTTGCCACATAGTAAAAATTTACAGAGCAACAAAAAAGTACAAATACAACTTTTTGAGAGCAATTGAAAACAATTTCTATATACTTAAAAATTATGGTTCGTTTTGGTATTAAAAAAAATTATTTGTTGCAAACAAAAACTGTTCTCTCTTACCCATTTTGGGCTTTTTTTGGGAAAATTATAGCACAAACAAGTTTAGTTCAGTGTCAGCTCGCTGCCAGTGGTTGCCACATGGTAAGAATTTACAGTGCAACAAAACAGTACAAATATAAAAATCGTTAAACTTTGTTCAACCGACACATTTGAAACACAAATTAATGGATTACTAAACTTTCAAACATTTCATATGTATTTTTGTACTTTTAAAACGCACTTCAGCAAAACAAAAAAAGGAACTTTTTACACCCTTGTTGCTAAAACATAAAACTTGAGCAAAGTAAAACAATAATTCAACTTCACTTTTCCACATGGCTGCCTCTGGTGGCATATCAACGAACCGCCAAATAATGCACAAAGTTTTAACAAACAAACAAAAAACCCAAAAAAAACAAAAATTTATTTAATGAATTTGAAGGTGTTGCTTGCCGCAAATAAAAAGTCAGAATACATATATATATATTTTTTTGTAAATTTTTTCTCGGGCAAATTTGTAAAAAGTGAAACGAACAAACGAACGTCAGCAGTTAACAGTTATTTATGCCGACTCCCCGACCGCCGCAATGCTACGAAAATGACTAATATGTCTTGTTCTAGACAACAGCGCCAACAACAACAACAACAAACACACTTTCATTGGTGGCGTCATGCGGCGATTTTAACGTCTTGTTAATGACGCAACTTTTCACTTAAATATAACTTCAAATTTTTTTCAAAAAAAAAAATAATGAAATGAAAATGAAAAACTTGACAGCCAACAGTGGCCGAGTGTGCCCGAACACGGGGTTAATGCAAGCCTGTGTTGCTTTAGCTACTTTTTTGTAGTAGTAGTTGTTGTTGTTGTTGTAGGCATTCCATGGGGTGACGAGGTCATTTGTATTGCTTTCGGTAACATTTTAAATTTGCCACGTACCGCGGCTACCATTTCAGTTCGCCCATTTCGCCCCGTCAAACGTCACTGCCAACTATTGACGTGTGGCGCAGGGGGTGACAACCAACAACAACAAGAACGGCTTCATCGGGGTTCGGTTCAGTTTCATAAAAAATTACCTACAATTTAGATAACAATGTAAATTTACTAATATGTATTTTACCGGCGACTAAATGGGGTTTTGTTGTGTCCTTTGTTTGGTTTTTTTTTTCAAGTTTGAATGAATGAGAGTTAAAAATAAATATGTACATATGTATGTATGTGAATACTCATGTAAATGTATGTATGTACATTCGAGAGTTTTTCGATTGAAACATGAACCCACATCATATGCGAAACTTTAAAGCAACGCTTACACTTTGGGCGAGGTTTCGCAGGTTTCTGCTGTGCAGACTTTAGCTTCAAATGCATTTTAAGACTTTTAACTGTAGTGAATCTTATGTAGAATAATGATGTTCCTTTGATCTTACTTTTCTTCTTCTTACTACTAGAAAAACATGCATTTTACATAGCCAGCAACTTAACTTTTGTCATCGTACAACACATATGCCTACGAAAAGTTCTGAAGTAATTACAGAGAGTTTCTGGAGTAATTACATATTATTTTGTAATAAAAACTTGGAATAGTAACAAAAGTAGAAGTAGTAGAAATAGCAAATATAGTTCAGTACTTAAACAAAAAATTATTGAAATCTACAAAAAGATCTTCAGACCATAAAAAACCTCGACAAATTCATAATTGTTGATGTTTTTAATTGTTCTTTATCTGGAAAAGCAAAAACCTCTTCTGATACTTTTGTCTTAAGTTTTATTATGTTTATTGAATTTCATCCAACTCATAGTAATGGAACAATACATTCTCTTCTTCAACCTACAACATACCACAACTTTGGCTGCTCTGAGCTAAAAGTTCGAACTCGATGAGTTTACTCATTAAACCTTCGAGCTAGAGCCCTCATCGGTGTTGCACCAATGACCAATCCTTGACTCAAGACAAGAGCCTAAGAATCGTGCCTTGGGGCTCACTTCACACATGGAAGAGTTCCTGAATCATACTTACACATGATCTAACTTTATTCAAGGAAAAGGTCCTAGAATTATAGCAATGAGCTTAGTACTAAAATGTCCAAGGGAATTTAAAAGACCCATTGAGGTCTTTTGATTACACTAAAACCCTGTTAAGTACTTAATCTATTAATGTAATTTGAGGTACTTAAGCAGTTGAAGTTCTTAAGCGGCGAAGTGCCCACAATGTTGGTTACTTAAATCATACATGACTTTTATTATTTTTAATTAATGTGTGATACGATGCCCTGGTTTGGTGGGAAGCTGTTGGCAAATAGCCTCACCTCGACATTTTAACCAAGATACAGAGACTTACTTGTCTGTGTTGCCAGATCAGGAGAATTCCTTCTACATTTAAGAGATTCTTGGCCTTTTAGGAGAATTTTTAAGAGAAAGAATTGTTTAGGAGAAAGTTTAGGAGACTCATATATTAAGTAAAGGGATTTTTCGGATCCTTAGTGGATTTTTGGGAGATTTTTGGATAACGAAATATGATACACATAAACATATTTGGGCAACTGTTTTAATGGTCAAAACACCCCATTGTGTTAAACAAATTCTTAAGCCGATAAAATGTAAGCTCGTTCCATCTCATTCTCACTTTTTGCTGTCACAATGAAATCTCGCCAAAAATGGCACTATTTATGCAATTCATATTTTTTTTGTTGTTTAGTTTTTGTTGTTAAGCTGAAGATGAATAAAGAAAAAGGCTGCATTATATTATATATTTTTATTTATTTATGAGAAGTTTAATTTCTTTAAAATGACGCAAATTATAAAAAACATTGTAGGAGATTTTTTAACTTTCGGGAGGAAATTTTTTTTAGATTTAGAAGAAAGTCATTTCAGGTATCTGGCAACACTTTTGTTTCTCTGGGCATAGCTAGATGCATGGGATCAGCACCTTAGGCGGGCCTGGAAATTGTATTAAATTTACTTCAATACCTTCATTACGTGCACCGCTTCAAAGACTACTCTCAGACTTCGCGCGGCGTGCTGGTTCAAGCCATCCCTGGGACGTGTCTACATACTAATACGGGTAGGTCGAAGATATCCGAACTTTGAAAGTCACTACCTGGTACTGATGTTTCGCTCTAACAAAACCTACCGAACCCACTTTCCAACCCGGAAGTATTGGGATACTGACACTGTTGTAGTGTAGGAGTGCGAGATCTCAATCTTCACTGACGGTTCGAAAATGGACTGCGGGACAAGTGCGGTGATATATTTGGATGCGCTATTCCTAAGCAGGTTGTTTAACACTTTCACATCGGGCGGCGTGTACCGCCCGTGGCCCGCACTAGATTGTCTCACCGGTCGACGCGTACCGCCGATGGTACGCATTCGATTGTGCTATTAGACGCTGAAAATGAAAATAATGAAAATTTAACGTATTTTCATTAAAAACATTTAATGAAAGCTGGATGAAGCACAGCATTAATTTCAGTGCCGCCTCACAGCAAAGACAATGAAAATCGGCCCCGGCGTGAACGTGTTAAACTATCTGCTCGGTGTAGTATATTTCAGGCCGAGACTTACGTCATAATATGCCGGACTTTCCTCCTACGAAAATCATCGTTTGTGGACATCCAGGCGGCAATCGAGGCGCTGGACTCCCTTACTGTCAGATCGAAATATGTTATAGAATGTCGTAAGTCTCTGTACAAAGTCGGAGAGCACAGCATAAATTCTACTGGGTGCCTGGACACAAGGATATCAAACTGTGCTGGGTGCCTGGTCATTGGGGCATACTTGGCAATAAAAAAGCAGATGAATCGGCTCGGAAAGGATCGAAGCTTACGAACGTAAACATGGTGACAGGAATTTACTTACTTACTACTTCAGGAATGTAACAGTGACCTTGAGAGGAAAGCAATTAAGCGCAATCAATATAGCCTTATGATCAATATAGCCTTCGGTCTGACCGAAAAATCTCACGCGCGTTGTGACCAAAATTGAAAATGACTCTGTGTCTTTTACGGTTTAGCAAAACAGATTTCGCACTTTCCCTCGCACACATGGGTCTTAACAAGGCATTGTATCATCGGTATTTTTGCAGATAGGCTTGGTTTGTCTTGGTTAATTTTTTTTGTAACATATTTTAATTTAAACCTTTGATGGGTTGATTAAAGATCTATGATATTAGGCTGTACAAATAACTGAACACAAGTAAATAATAAATACTAAAAAAAAAATACTAAGAAACGAAAGAATTCCATATGGACGTCTAAGGAAGGTTAGAATGACCAGTCTTTCTAGCATTAAGTAAAGTAAAGCAAAATAATTGTGATTATATTTCTGAACTCCCACAACTCCTCAAGAAAGTTTTTCAATGAGGCCACTAAACTTGTCTCATTCAAGCAAGAATTGGTAATTCAAAGCTTGCACAACTCATAGAGTCATTCAATCATTCCTGTCTTCCAATTATTCCATTCCTCAACTCCTCATTCAGAGCAAGGATTAACAATTCAAAGCTTCCACAACTCAAAGCCAGAGTCATTCAATCATACCTGTGAGTTTTTTAATCAAACAAAAGAATCCTTAGCTCATTTTTAAGAGCTTGTCCATCTATGTATCTGCAAAGAATTCGCCTGATCAAAAGCAGGATTCTTTGAATCATACATACGAGCCCGTCTAATTCAAAGCAAGAGCCTCCTCTGAGCTTCTCTAACTTTCAAAAAGAGCCTACGAATTATATCTATGACCTCACCGAACTCAAAACAAGAGTTTTTAATTAACTTTTCGCACTCAACGTGAAGTTATTACGCATACTGCGCTATTAATTTGCATGTTAAAATGAAACTTACGTCATGTCCTTATCATTTGCCCAACAGTTATAGTACATTACCAGAACTATAGCTATAAAACCGTAAATTATGAGGCTGATAAAGAAGTGGTATTTAATGAAAACATTACCACAACATTAGCAAATCTTGCACAACTCTTGCAAACTCTCACACACCCATACACACACACACATACATATATAAATATACCCTTCTGAATCGTTAGACATGCCCAACAGGTATATAAATTCTCAAATGAAACTTAACTACCGTTAATTTTATTACATTAATAAAACAATTTTATTTGCAACACTTTGTGGCAAATGAAATTTCCAGCAAGGAAATGCAACATTCAAACAACCAAAAACAACAACAAAAATATATATGTACCATAATAAGAAAGTGAGAAACGACAGGGTAAAGGAGTGGAAATTTTAATTGAAATACGAGTGGGTAGTCTGTGGCCGACCTGTGGCAGTGGCGTCGTCGCAACTTGGCGCAACAGGCCAAGCAATTATTAGCACCAAAAATGGCCGGCACTTTTGGCAAGAGTGCAAAGGTGCCAACAACAAAGTGGCGGCACACATACACCCACACACACACACACACACACACAGAGCACTGCACAGGTGGCAGCGACGCAGCGCAGGTGCTGGCTGGCATTTTATGGCTGGCGGTGTCCAATGTCGACAGCAGCGCCGGAAAGATGGAGCTCGGTTTGGGTGCGGTGCGGTGGTGCCATCATCAAAGGAAACCCCAAGGAAATGCGGCATTTTGATAATGAAATCAAATAAAGTCGAAATGCTGGCATAGAAAAACCACAAACACACACACACACACACACACATACTTAACAGTTTCCCGGTATGTGGCAAAAAGGAGTCAGCTGCTGGCCGCATAAAACTTTTCGGACGCAACGACACACCGGCCAAGAAGTTTGCTGCCCACGACGCCACAAGCTACTGTCTACCTTTCTCGAACTTTTGTAGTTCGGAAACGGCAATGCGAACGTGAACGTGAACGCGGCGCAACACAATTTGAGTGGCGTCGACTCGGGCTGTGTTGTAATAATTTTTATGGTTTTGCCGCCTAATGAAGACTTATGTTCAGGTTCAAAGTAATAAAAATTTACTTTTATAGACTTATCAAAGTGATTTATGTTTATGGAGCACCGAGGAAATTGGATATTGACGCGCGGTGCGTTTGCGTATTGGGCACTCGCCAACCGCCTCCGGGCCGCCGCGCCCACCCACAGCAGCCGTTAATATGCGCGCAATGTAACATAATGTCAGGTAATGAATTCATTTATGTATTATTGTTGTTGTTGTTGTTGGCTTTTATGCGTGTTGCGACTGTTAATGCGTTAGTTTGTCGTGCATTTAGTTTTTGTTTCAACTATGTTTGTTGTTAATTAATTTTAATTGTTTTGTTTATTATGCGGGCGTTGGCGTTTTAAAGTGTAATTAGTTGGCAATTAATTATTTATAATTAAGTGTTTTTGTTCTCACAAAAAAATTGCATAGTTCAGGAGAAAATGTGTTGTAAATTCAATTTAATTTAAATTAGGTTTTAAAGTAGTGGTTGGTGGATTATTCAAGGTCGATTGGTATTTGATTTCACTTCACATAAATTAAGTTCAATTGAATTCATTTTATTTTCATTGGATTCAAATCATTCCGTTTCAATTACAATTTTTTTAATTTCATTCAATTCATTTCGATTCAATTCTATTCATTTTACATTTTTAATTAATTTCGTTTGATTTAATTAAATTTTATTTAAATGGAATTAAATTCAATTCAATTTAATTCAAATCAAATATATTCTCTATTCAAGTAAATTCAAATCAAATCAAATCAATTTAATTCAATTCAAATCAATTCAAATCTATTCAATTCAAATCAAATCAATTTAAATCAATTCAATTCAATTCAGTTCAGTTCAAATCTATTCAAATCAATTCAATTCACTTCAGTTTAATTTTATTCAAATAAATTCAAATCAATTAAAATAAATTCACATCAATTCAATTCAGTTTACTTCAATTCAATTTCATTCTATTCAATTCAATTTCACTCAATCAATTCAACTCAATTCAACTCAATTTACTTCAATTCAATTCCTTGAATTCAATTTAATTTAATTTAATCAATTCAATTCAATTTCATTCAATCAATTCAATTTCATTCAATCAATTCAATTTCGTTCAATTCAAATCCATTCAAATCAATTCAAATCAATTCAATTCAATTCAAGTCAATTCAAATCTATTCAAATCAATTCAATTCACTTCAGTTTAATTTTATTCAAATAAATTCAAATCAATTAAAATAAATTCACATCAATTCAATTCAGTTTACTTCAATTCAATTTCATTCTATTCAATTCAATTTCACTCAATCAATTCAACTCAATTCAACTCAATTTAATTCAATTCAATTCATATTACTTCAATTCAATTAAATTAAATTTCAGTCCATCAATTCAATTCAATTCAATTTCATTCAAGCAATTCAATTTCATTCAACTTAATTCAATTTAAATCAATTCAGTTTCATTCAATTTAATTCAGTTTCATTTAATTCAATTCAATTTAAATCAATTTAATTCAATTTCATTCAATTCAATTCAATTCAATTCAATTCAATTCAATATAATTCAATTTCATTCAATTTAATTTAATTCCATTTCATTCAATCAATTCAATTCAATTTAATTCAATCAATTCAATTTCTTTCAATTTAAATCAATTCAATTCAATTCGATTCAATTCAATTCAATTCAATTCAATTTAATTCCATTTCATTCAATCAATTCAATTTCATTCAATTCAATTAAATTCAATTAAAATCAATTCAATTTCATTCAATTCAATTCAATTCAATTCAATTCAATTCAATTTAATTTAATCAATTCAATTCAATTTCATTCAATCAATTCAATTTCATTCAACTCAATTCAATTTAAATCAATTCAATTGAATTCAATTTCATTCAATCAATTCAATTCAATTCAATTATATTTAATCAATTCAATTTCAACCAGTTCAATTCAATTCAATTCAATATTGAATAATGATTGATGATGACAAAATTGAACGAAAAACAACAAAACTCGTTAACTAACATTACAGAAAATCCGCAATCTGTCAACACTGTGCTTCTTATGAATAGCTGATTTTATATTAAACATTTTTTTGTTTTTAATTCCGAGCATCTAAGTTATTGCCAGCTGACTGCATTTCAAAGAGCAGCTGTTCAAGTGCGCTTGTCACTGCCGCACAACGTCAACAAAAATCTTTAAATTCTTTTCATTGCGCCAAAATGGCAGACTCAGCATAATGCAACAACAAACACAATCAAACAATGCAGTAAAAGTTGAACAGCAAACAACAACGAAAAGCATAAATTATGCACTCGCACTTGTCGTACAACAGCAACAGCAAACCAACAACAACAATGGCAGCGAATATAATCAACGAGGAGACCGGACCGAGGAGTGCATTTTGTTGCAGTCGGCATGCTGACAGCGTTGCATTTTGCACCCGAGTTGAATTGGGGAACTGTGTCTTGCACAATTGTTGTTGTAATGCTTGACATGTTGTTGTTGCCCGATGTGTCACATGCCGCATGCGGCGACAAGTGCGTACATTTTCTTGTTTATGGCACAGCGGGTTAAGATGGCGTGTTCGACGTCGAAGGGTGGGGCGTAGTTTTAATTTCTGCTGCTTCGGGTTTGTCATAAAAACGAGAGTACATAAATAAAAAACGAACACCGAGCAACGCACAGAAACGGGGCAAATCTTTAAAGTGCACAAAGGACGACGAGGAGTGCGTCCTTTTGCACTTTTGGGGGGTGACAAGTGAACGACGCCCACTCCTGAAATATTTCAGCAAATTCTTTAAAAAGAATTCTGTATTAGTGCAGCGAACGAGTTAAAGGGTTAAAATATGACATGGGGTTTATGAAAGCGGGGAGTTTTTGCTACTAGTTTCCTTTTCTCTGTGAACAGATGTTGCAGCAAGGGATATATCGGTGTGTTGAATATACAGAATGAACTGAACGATATGGCGTTATTTCAGAAAACGTTTGTTGTAGTTATGTTCCTTTAAATTTTAAAGAACTTACGGATTCCGGTATGGTTTGACTAGAAGGTGAACGTATGAAACCTTCTATCGATACCGGACCCCATTAAGATTTTGGACATAGGGACACATTTCATGGTACATAGACAATTCTATGCCAATTCCACCAAACACACAGCAAAATCTTGCTTGCTGATGATTGGATTCGACAATTTCCATGATTTTATCGACATGTTAAAAAATTGGCCTCCCAGGGCGTCGTGCATTTTTGACAACAAAATTACCGAAAATAAATCAACGAAATCGAAATTTGGCGTGAATAGTTATCAAGGTATTAGGACCATAAATCCTATTCAGATTTTCAGCCACCTAACTTTGTGAATTTTATCCATTTTCTCTAAACTGAGTCAATCAATCAAAAAACTGTCTGAGCATTTTTTGTTAGTAAGAAATCCATCTTGATGCGGCTGCTCTTCAGAGTTCATTACGTATGAATCTTGGTTATAATAGTCACCCTGTGCTCAGACTGTGGTATTTAGCATTGTTGTGTCCTAAAAGTCCCCGAATCTATTACTGTAAGTATGACTATTGCATGACTGAATGTGACCTTTTGTAGGCACAACTGTTGAAGGGCAACAAAAAGCTAAGCCGAGATATCTGAGTGAAAGGGACATAAGGGAAAAGCGACAATTCAACAAGAACTAAAAGCTGTGATTTGACTGACTTGGTTGGGGTAGAATCCTTTCTCATGCATTAGTCATCAATGCCTTCTAAGAACACAGACTGACTCGATTGAGCTTTGACTCAATTGGAATTTGCACTCTTTATCTTCTTTTTCTAGATTTGTATAGTTTGACAACTATGACATTGTAACTAATACGCTTTTAAATATGATTTGTTCCATTTTTCTTTAAGTATTAAGTATCAAACACTGTAATGTAACTTACTTTGATTGATCAGAATACTTTCCTGTGCACTAATCTTCAATTGTTTGACATCTATGGTGTCGGATTAAGCACTTTCAATATAGTCTCGCCGACTTGAACAGTACAGAATACTTTCTTAAGCTCTAATTTTCAGGTATTTAATGATTATATGCTTTGAAATGATCTGTTATCAACTTTAGTAATTTTATCAACTTTAGTATTTTTACTATAAATTATACCCTACGAATCAATTTCTATGTGTTTTACTCTTTAACCGTTTAACCGTTTTCTTAATTTATACATATTAAACTAATAAAAAATCTCTTGATGGGCAGATGCCCATGACTGGAGTGAATCCTCAGATGATTTAGTTTAATAAATACAAATTCATGTCTCCTTCCCTGTGTATTCGCACCAAAGTTGCTACAGGGTGGCGCAAAAGTTGTTACCCGGCGCAAAAATTATCACCCAGTGTTCTTTGACTCTTATTTGTTTATGAATGAACGAATGATCGAATGAATAAGTCCTTCGAATTCAAATTCATAAGCAAATAAGAATTAATGGTTCAATGAATAAATGATGGAATGATAAATCCTTTCCTATTCATTCATTCATTCATAAACAATTTAGAATGAATGAATGATTGATCGAACGAATGAATCCCTCCTATTCATTCATAAACAAATTAGAATGAATGAATGACTGATCGAATGAATAAATCCTTTCTATTCATTTATTCATTAATTCATTCATTCATTCATAAAAAAACTAGAATTATTGAATGGATGAATGAATGAATAATCGAATGAATAAATCCTTCCTATTTATTCAATCATTCATAAACAAATTAAAGTGAATGAATGATCGAATAAACAAGTCCCTTCTATTCATTCATTCATTCATAAAGAAATTAGAATTAATAATTGAATGAATGAAAGATTGAATGATAAATCCTTCCTATTCTTAGAATTAATAATTGAATGAATGAAAGATTGAATGATAAATCCTTCCTATTCTTTCATTCAGTCATAAACAAGTTAGAATGAATGAATGATCGAGTGAATAAATCCTTCCTTTGCATTCATTCATTCATAAACCAAATAGGATTAATGAATGATTGATCGAATGAATGAATCCTTCCTATTCATTCATTCATTCATAAACAAATTAAAATTAATGAATGAATGAATGAATGATCGAATAAATAAATCCTTCGTATTCATTCATTCATTTATAAACAAATTAGAATGAGTGAATGATTGATCGAATGAATGAATCCTTGCTACTCATGCGATCATTCAATCCTTCCCATTCATTCATTCATGAATGATCGAATGAATAAATTCTTCCTATTCATTCATTCATTCTTAAACAAATTAGAACCAAAGAACACTGGGTGACAACTTTTGCGCCACCCTGTACAATAAAATTAAGTGTAACATTTTTTTTCTAGTAATCAAGTAAATTGTCCCCGACTCTCTTAGTCCAGCGACACGTATGTAAATTTGCATGAAAACTTTTCGCAGTAAATAATGCGACGCCAGCGTCGACTGCACCGGTTCGCCAGTTTCAAACCAGACAACGGCACTCTGACTCCAAAAGTAATGGTGCACTATAAATTGTTGTTGTTGTTTGTTATGATTGTTATTGTTTCTTTATGAATTGTCAAATGTTTCAGAAAGGCGCACACGCCAACGCCCACGTCGACTGGCGACTTGGTGTGGTGGCCACCGCTGTTCCACACATGAATGCCGACCGGTTGAAGCAGCGCCAACTTTGCCAACTTGTGGAAACGAAGAAAGCAAAAACAACAACAACAACCACATAAATATTGCAAAATTATGATAATAACTGAATTATTTTTCGCAATCTATGCGAAGGAAATCGCAAAACAGCCGAGCACGACTGCAGGACTGCGTGTTGAATGGGCGTTAGCCCATGAGTTTCTATGTGTGGGTGTGTGTGAGTGTTTCTCTATCTGCTTGTCTGTGTGTGTGTTTGCGACCAGTGTTGCTGTGCATTGGGCGCGCGAGTTACGTATAGGAATAGCAATGCTACGTCGGCCGTTGCACCCGACAAAATTGAAGAGTTGCTAAAACAAATAAGTCAACAGCAACGAAGGTAATACAAAACCATATTTCCGATTTTACGTTTAATTTAGCAAACAAATATAAAACAAAGTCGAAAGAGAACAAAATTTCCAGGAATCACAATATTGGTGAACAATATTGTGACCCAAAGCATTTAGTTAATATGTAAGCAAATAAATAAATGTTGATCAAGCAATTCATGTAATTATGGTAAGCTTAGTAATAAGCAAGAATGAAAGAATAAAGTCAGTCTGATTTTCACCTCTTTAAGCGTCAGATCGCTAAAATTCTCTGGCCTTTTGATTTTTTTTAAAAACGCAACCTGTCGGCCCGCTTACGAAACTGGCGCAGTCGGTAATCCTTTTTAAGCAACGTTAAAAAGGAGAGTGATACGGAAAAATACTACGGGAACGTGTACAAAGTTAATAACATAACACCCACAATTAATTCTGCGACTCCGTAGCCAATTCAGAAATTGACCGGACCCTCCAGAATATAAAATAACAAAACAATAATAAAAGTGGCAGTGCAGTGAGTACAAGAAATTTGTAAGCACCACCCACAGAACCAAAACTACAAAAAGAGTGCAGCTAAGACACCACAACGCAATTAAAGAGTGAAAGTGCAGTGTCAAGGCCACAAAGAAATCAATCAAAATTCGGCAGGCGAGGCAGAGAACGTTTGACAAAAGAAGGATGGAACAGGCCCAACACGAGATGGCTCCGGTGGACTTAATAGAACAACTAGCGAGAAAAGAACAGCAGTTAGAGCAATTACGACTGGCATACATAGGACTACAACAAAAACAGCAAGCAGACGGCAGCAAGTTGGAAAGGACGCTAAAAAACATCGAACACCTACCAATCTTCACGGGAAACGGGGATATCACGATAAACTCATTTTTCAACAGTATAGAATATCTATTAACAACACTGGACAACGAAGAACAGAGGAAAGAAGCAGTACGAACAATATATTACAGGACAATACAGGGAGAAGCAAAAAACGTCATCATCAACATCCCGGAACCAGACAATTGGAAACTGATAAAAGATACACTTAAGCTAAGATTTAAGCCAGACACCGAACCACACCAAATATACAAGAAAATTGCAAATTTACGAATTAACACGGTAAGTGAATTAGCCATTGAAATACAAAATATCAAATACAAAACGGACGAACTTATTGTGTATTATGGAGGAGAACATGGGATTGACCTGACGAACATAGACAGCTTGTTAGTTAATACAATTAAGGAAATGACGCAAGGTACACTACTCGATAAAATTTATGAACTGAGACAGCTAGGAGAAATAATATTCCTAATGAATCAACGACGGTTCGAAGATACTTGTATCAGGCCAGAATATAGAAAGTACAAAAGAAATGAAGAACACTATAAACGATACCAGCAAAGAGACAGATACTACGACAATAACAGGCAACCCAATTGGAATCGCGAACATCAAGCGAATACCTCAGGACAAAGGAGACAAAATCCGCAAAATTTTAATAGATTCAATCAAGAGAATAACTCAGGGCAAATGAGACAAAATCCGCAAAATTGTAACAGATACAATCAGGGAAATAACTCAGGGCAAATAAGGCAACATCCACAAAATTTTAATAGATACAATCAAGGAAATTTTTCAGAGCAATTTAGACAAAGACCACAATTTTTTAACAGAGAATACAGAGGACATAATTCAGAACAAGTAAGACGACAAGATCGAGGGGAGCCGATGGAAGTAGACAATATCGAAATAAATTATAATAAACCTCAAGTAGCAGGACACCCTAATTCGCAGTTCAGCAAACATAGCTTGGATGTGGTTAGGCAAAGCCAAGAGGAATGGAAGGAAGATATTGAAACTAATAACGAGAATCATGACGCAGTTTTTTTTTACGAGGCCGCCTCGGAATACCTACCAAAACTAAAATTAACAATCAACAATAAAAATTTTATAGCACTCATAGATACGGGAGCGACTTTTAGTTTAATTAACAGTGAATTAAATGATTTTGTAAAAATAAAATTAAAAAATCCTATAACATTTAGTACCTTAACAAATACAGATAAAATAATATACGAAGTGCATACAGAAGCACCAGATGAATTTAACTTACCAAACAACGCAAGAATTAGGTGGAAGGTGACACCGTTTAAAGGTAGAAAATATAACTTTATAATTGGAATGGATTTATTGAATTACTTTAAGGCGCAAATAAATATCGAAAACGGAACAGTGATGCTAAACAAAGTGGTACACAAATTTTTAAATAACCCCTACGATTTTAACCAAATTCATACTCTCGAAACAACTGATCTAAAATTAGAAAGATTAAAGCTAGACCACTTAAATGCAGAAGAATATAGCGAAGTTACAAAACTACTAAAAAGATTTAATAAATTACTATTCAAAGAAGGTGATAGATTAACTAGCACCACCGAAATTCAGCACGAAATAAAAACCACAACTCAACAGCAGATTAATTCAAAATTATATAGATACCCCCCGCAGCATGAAATTGAGGTTAGAAAACAAATCAAAGAAATGGAAGAACAAGGTATCATTCAAAAGAGTCATTCCAGATACTCCAGTCCACTAATAGTAATACCTAAAAAGATAGACAATTCAGGCGAAAAAAAAATATAGGATAGTAATAGACTACAGGAAATTAAACGAAGTAACAATAGATGACAAGTACCCCCTCCCAAACATTGATTCAATCTTAGATAAGCTAGGAAGAGCTCAGTATTTTACCACATTAGATTTGGCAAAGGGATATCATCAAATAGTAGTAAAAAAAGAGGACCGGGAAAAAACAGCATTCATAACGCCGCACGGGTTATACGAATTCATAAGAATGCCATTCGGTTTAAAGAATGCGCCAGCCACATTCCAACGGCTAATGAACGAAATCCTAAGAGACTACATAAATAAAACGTGCGTGGTTTACTTAGATGATATTTTAATATTCAGCACATCATTAAGTGAACATATAAAAGCAATAGCAGATATTTTTAAAACCCTCGAGAGCAAAAATCTAAAAATCCAAGTAGATAAGTGTAACTTTTTACAAAAAGAAACGGAATTTCTTGGACACATCTTGACAAAAGACGGTATGAAACCAAATCCGAACAAAATTAAAATTATTGAAAATCTTGTATTGCCAAAAACAGAAAAACAAATAAAGAGCTTTCTAGGACTTACAGGTTATTATCGAAAATTTGTGAAAGATTATGCGAAGATAGCACAACCAATTACCAAATATTTGAAAAAAGGAATAAAGATAAATTTAAAAGACCCTACTTACATTGAAGCTTTTGAAAAATTAAAAACACTAATAAGTACGCATCCCATACTCCGTTACCCAGATTTTGAAAAACAATTTATGATAACTACAGATGCATCCAATTATGCAATTGGTGCAGTTTTGTCCCAAGAAGGACACCCAATATGTTACGCCTCTAGAACTCTAAATAACCACGAGAGAAATTACTCTGCGACGGATAAAGAATTCTTGGCAATTATGTGGAGTGTTAACTATTTCAGGCCATACGTTTATGGTAAAAGATTCAAAATTTTAACTGACCATCAGCCCATTAAATTCCTACATTCCAAATATAGGGGAAAAGATATGTCACCGAGACATCAAAGATGGCTACTAAAACTAGGGGAATATCAATTCGATATAGAATACCTTAAGGGAAAAGAAAATAAAGTTGCCGACTTTTTAAGTAGAATAGAAAGTAGCGAAGACAATAGTCCAGAAAAATCAGAAGATAACAATTCCAATAATTCAAAATTTACTGTCAATAATATAGAAGATAATGAGACAATGGCAACAGTGCATTCAGCGGAGGAAGATCTAGGTGATCATTTCCCAATAAAAGACGAAATAGTCAATAAGTATAAAACCCAAATAATTATTACAAATAACAAAATAGAAGAACTTAAAATGTTACATGGAAAAAGGATAATATTCATCGCGGAAAGTGATTTTGAAGAAATGGGAAGCATATTTAAAAGGTTTATTGCAAAAGGGAAGATTGGGATTTACTCTGAACTTTCTGATCATAAATACAATAAAGTTCAAGAAAAACTCATTGAAATGTTTTCGAATGACAGTCAGATAAAATTCACTAAATGCACGATAAGAGCACAAGACATCGAGACAGAAGTCGAAGCCGTTAAACAAATTTCCTTATATCATATCAAAGAAAGTTTGCATTCAGGAATACAGGAAACATACAATCAAATAAAAAACAAAATTTACTATCCAAAACTATTGGAATTAGTCCAAATTGTAATTAATCAGTGCGATATATGCAAGGCAATTAAATACGATCGAAATCCGATCAAACCAAAATTTCATTTTACGGAAACACCATCAGAGGTAAATCAAATAGTTCATATAGATACATTTGTCATAAAAAACTGCCATTTCCTAACAATAATAGATACATTTTCAAAATTCGGAGCAGCATATTCTTTAAGCGACAGGAACCATTTAACAATAATCGAACAGTTAGAAGACCATTTCGCAAAAGTAGGAAAACCAAAAAAAATAATAGCGGACAACGAATTTAAGGCAACAAGAATAAGAGAATTTCTAGACCAAGAAGAAATTGAACTTCATTTAACAAAACCTAACAGCCACACAGGCAATGCAGACGTCGAAAGAATGCATAACACAATTGCGGAAAAATTCAGGATTATATACCATTCAAACAAAAACTTACCAATAAAACAAATAATACAAAGAGCAATAAGAAACTACAATAATAGATACCATTCAACCATAAAAAACATACCAATGGAGGTTCAAAGCGGTAAAGTCGATAACGATAAAATAAAACAAAATTTAAATGAATCTAAACAAAAAGCAATAAAGAAGCAAAATATGAAAAGAGAAGAGTACCAAGAAGTTAGGGAAAGCGGATATGTAAAGAATTATAAGGCACTTAGGCACAAAGAACAACCAAGATACAGAGAGAGGAATTTAAAAGATGTTCATCCGTGTAATATTAAACGACCCCTTAAATTTACAGACGCTGGTTCTACTGCTGATGACGATCCTAACACTAATACAACCAATTAGGACAGACATAATAATCAAACAACTGGAAAACGAACAAGGATTTGTAAGCATACAAATGAGGACGCAAGATATTGTTAAAGAAACCGACATAATTCTACATTTAATCGACTTAAAGGAAATAGAAACTATTTTGGAAGAAATAAATAACAATATAAATTTAATGAAAGTAAAAAATAAGGAAATACTACAGTTAGAACTTCTAGAAGCTAGAAACATATTATCAACTTTAATGCCGAGAGAAACAAGACAAAGACGAGGGTTAATAAATGCAGTAGGGACTATGACAAAATGGCTATTCGGGACTATGGACGAAGAGGACAGACAACACATTCAAAAATATTTATTTAAAACAGATGAAATTATAGAAAATGTTAACCAGCAGGTAGAAATTAATAATTACTTCAATACAACAATAGCCCACTTAAAAGAAATTGTGAAAAAAGATAGAGAAACTATAGAAAAAGAAATGAACTCGATAAGTAAATTTGTAAATGAAGAAGAGGCATATACCACATATTTAGAACAATTAGCAAGAATTCAATTGTTAAAAAATAAGTTAGATCATATTCAAGATAACGTAGTTTCTGCAAAATATGGAATTATACATCCAAACATTTTAACCAGTAAGGAAATCACTAAATACAATGTAGACTTTAGCAAACTTAAATATTTACAATTAGGCACAGCATTTATGAATAAAACTTTTCTCATATTTGGCATAAAAATACCCAAGAAAATCATCAATGTTAATTTAAGAACTATAATCCCAATACCGAATAAAGATAATATTGAAATAGACTACAAAATAGAAGAAATATTTGATTATGAAAATAAGACTTACT
Source organism: Melieria omissa (assembly GCA_963971225.1). Classification (NCBI taxonomy): domain Eukaryota; kingdom Metazoa; phylum Arthropoda; class Insecta; order Diptera; family Ulidiidae; genus Melieria; species Melieria omissa. The sequence goes on from OZ020269.1 coordinate 104,471,114, forward strand.
TATATGTAAAAGACAAACATTTGAAAGAGCTAAAAAGAAGCAACCATTGTATATTAAAATCTAATTGTAATTACATAAAGAATGCTTACACAGAAATATTAGACTTAGACATAGACACAATTTTAATCAAAAATGCCAACCATATTTACTTAAACCAAACATGCAATAAAAATCAATTAATTTTAAACGGAAATATTTTATTACATTTTAACAACTGTTCTATAAGAATAAATGACTTATATTTTTCTAATTACCTAGAAACTATAGAAGAGAAAACAGTATACACTGTTAACATTACTATGAAAAACTTTACAAGAAAACTATCATTTGATGAAATAATTGAAGAAAACCAACTAAATACAAAAATGATTGAAGCACTTAAAATACACAGTAACATTTCATATGGATTTAATATAGGTACAGTAATAGTAATAATTACACTAATAATTGTCATGATATTGAAAAACAAGTATATAAAAATTAACTTAAACAACAGAATTCAGGAGAATTCTAAACTAAAAGGGGGAGTAGTTACGTATAGGAATAGCAATGCTACGTCGGCCGTTGCACCCGACAAAATTGAAGAGTTGCTAAAACAAATAAGTCAACAGCAACGAAGGTAATACAAAACCATATTTCCGATTTTACGTTTAATTTAGCAAACAAATATAAAACAAAGTCGAAAGAGAACAAAATTTCCAGGAATCACAATATTGGTGAACAATATTGTGACCCAAAGCATTTAGTTAATATGTAAGCAAATAAATAAATGTTGATCAAGCAATTCATGTAATTATGGTAAGCTTAGTAATAAGCAAGAATGAAAGAATAAAGTCAGTCTGATTTTCACCTCTTTAAGCGTCAGATCGCTAAAATTCTCTGGCCTTTTGATTTTTTTTAAAAACGCAACCTGTCGGCCCGCTTACGAAACTCGCGCGCCCGGCCATTACAAAGTGCTAAACGGATTTCCGTTCTGTGTGCAAGAAGCCGCCCAGAGCGCGACCCGAACTAAATGGCCCGGTTTCGGGCATTTGTCGCCCGAATTTATGGCACTTTGAATGGGAAATAGAGCAGGAAATTATAAAATGGCTTTTCGAGAAATTGCAACCGCATTCGCATTGCGCCAGAAAATTGCTCAACCATTGAGTAGCGTTCAGTGTGCGGCAGAAACCTCTAAAGATGTCGCAGTGCTTTAAAAAATATTCTATAAAAGGCTCGAAGAATGCAATCACGGCGTATCCAATTAATTTTTATATGCTAATAAAATTGTTTATATCGAATTGCCGCAATGGCCACAATGGACTTGACTTGTATTTTGCATGCATAAATATATAAAAAATTATATCTCCTAACCCACTCCCCAAAATTTTGTGTTTATCCGAAGCGCGCATATGTGGCCAGCAGAGGCAGCTGCACGGAGTGGTAGAATGTCCTGTTTTTAAGTGCGCAAATATTATGTAAATTACCACAAGGAAGCGGCACCTAAGCCGCACAATCATCGCTGGCGTTTATCGTTGCCGGACGCTACAAAAAATGTGGAGGCTACATGTATCGAGGGGGTCGATATGTCTTGGAAATGTTACATTTTTTTTTGATTTTGATTAAGTGAAATTTATTGAGAAGATGTGCTATACAAATTTTTAAGTAAAATTAAAATAAGAAAAATAAAAATAAATAAGATAAAATAAATGAGAATTAAAAAATAAAAATTAATAAAAAACAAAAATTAAAATATTCTTCATGTCTCTAAAAATTGTAAAAACGGATCATATCCTTTCTTGGTGGAAATCTTCTTGTTGAATTCTTACGAACTAAAACCATTCCAAAACCATGATACAACAACAACTGCATACTTTTCTAAGACATGGCAATTTTGACGGAATTATGGCAGAGACGATTCGCGACAAGGCTGGAATGTTCAAGAATGAGACGCGCTTTGGTCAGACAAGTATAAAAAGACTTCCCCCTGTTTCTGTTGCAAATGTTGTTCATATTTCAATGCGCTGCTCCACTGGTTCTCCTGCAGTATTGTATCTATATTTCAACTGTTTGTTGCGTTCTTTCCGGGTGGGCTACCCTCACAATTGACCGCACTCCTTACACTCGCCAAATACTTCTTCTTCTTTTTAGCTCGTTCACCTTCAGCTGCTCAAATTTCGCCATTTCTGGGTTTTTGTGATTTTCATGTCTTTTATTTTAGTCGCACATTGCCACTTCAGATGTATTTTGGCATATTCCAGTGAAACGAACTACGCTTTAAGATTGATTGGGGTAGCGGGTGTCGAGCACCACCTGCCCGATACACTGCGTCAAATGTTGAACTATTGTGTCACGTTCCTTTATCTTACTGGAGGAGTTTGTATCCTCCGATGTTATCCAGGAACTCCTTTATTTTCCTTAGATGAAATTCAGACAGATATTTTGTCTGTACCAGTTCCCTCCCAGGACCAGCTTTCTTGCGTATATGAGGGCGCGACATTCCGTTATGATGTGTACAGAAGTCTCCTCGTCTTCCTTATAAAATTTGCATAGTTCGTTGTCCGTGATTCCCAGTCGTGCTCTATGCATATTTAGCAGACAGTGTCCCCATAGGATCTCCGTCATGAATCTAAGCTCTGCTTGGCTTAGCTCCAAGAGGTAGAACTACGCTTGCTTTGGGCAGAAGAACTAAATTACGTAACAATATATATCTTTCTATCTGCAAGAGTCGAACATTCGCACAACCAGCTTACAGATAACTGATTCACCAAGGTTAAACCATCAGTTATGTATTTCCTGATGCTACCTTACCTTGTGATCAGTGCGGTTAGTCATCAAAAACTTTTTCGATCTTAAACTCTTTCGACTTGGTTGTTCAATGTCACTTTAAAGCTACTCTTGTTTATCTTCAGCTCATGCCACCTCTTCAGGTTGACCTATCCAACCTGTCAACCATCGACATTGACTGGCCATATGGTCATAAGAGAGTCTCAAGGGGTTCCCTCTTCCAACCGGGGAGGCATGTTTACCCCTTCGTTGCATGATTTAATTTCCGTGAAGATTAAACATTTATGCCATATAATTCTTGTTGCTTCTGAAGTTCTGATGGTAAAAAGGAAGTTTTGTTCAATTCCTGTATCTATTAAGAGAATGGTGAGAACACTACCGCCGAAATGAAAGTCGGTTTTATCTATATTTTAGTGTTGGCTACTACGGGGAAGCAGCCGCCGTGGCTCAGTTGGTTAGTGCGCGGTCCAAGCGAGTCGCATGCAGAGCGACGCTAGTTCGAATTCTGCATGTAGTAACACCTAAAAAAAATAACGGGAAACTCGTTTTCTCTTTCAGTGGCTGTCCTCTCAGCTGGAAATGGCAAACCTCTGAGAGTAAAAATTGCCTATGAAACAGCTCCCAACCTGCCGTTCGGAACCGGCATAAAACTGTAGGTCCCTTCCACCCGCGTACAAAATTCACACGCACAACACGGGTGGTTGCGGGAAGCTAGGCCTTAGTCTCGCGTAAGCGGGCTGTCGTGCCAATCAATTATTAATTATTACTACGGGGAATCGAATAGAGGTCAGATGTCACTGTATACTTGCAATTCAACGCACTAAACAGCTGAGTGACGGCGACTGCCATATCACAATCGCCATCAATAACCAAAATTATTTCATCAAATCGAAAAACTGGTTGTTTTCTGATTCTTTTGCACATACTTTCAGTGTTAATCGCAAAATTCCTTTAGTAATGAAGTGCTGTAACATAAAAGGTGCAACTAAAGAATGAATGACTGCAAAATGATGAACCAAATCCAAATCTATGAAAAGTTAACATTGCGAAGGATTAACACAACGGGTCACTATTGGCCTACGTAAGCATCATAAACTGTCACACTTACCTAACCTATTGTACCAATCATGAAGAATTTAGATTACTCAACTATCCACCCGACTCTGAACTTGTAATGCTTAATTCTACTCTTGGCTCAGGTCCACACAAACCATATTTCAACTCCTTCTTTACTAAAGTATCTGTTAGTTCCTTTTGATCCATTCTAATATAACCTCTGATCCTTACGGCGAGCGAATCTGCTCAGCTTTTGGATACATTCGGCTCGGTTCTCCCCGTGTCGCCATGTCCTTTAATCAAAATCATAGTTACCCATTTCAAGTGGCCGCAGTTTTTCAGTTCTTGGAATCCTTCAAACACCAGTCCTGCCTAGGCCCATCAATGACACTATCGTAGCGTACCTCACATAGTCGCCTCTGTCCTGGCTCACATTTTGATTCGCCATTTGGTGTATGCAGTGAATGCGAAAACAATTGTTTGTTGGGCGGCTTTGCGTGTAGTCGCCTCTGCCACTTCGTCACTCATATGAGGCTCCTTTGTGGCCGTACGCACATTTGGCCCAAAAGTTTATGTCACTATCTGCCTACGATACATTTAATATTGCCCGCATGGCTGACATGGTGTCTTTGCATTTTCGCAACCATTTTTTCAGCATCGCCTTATTTGTGTTTTTTTGCCAATGAAATAAAATAAAAAACTAAACTTATTTAAAAGGCGGCCGCATTGCATGAGCATCCAGCAACATAAACGATCATAAAAATGCAAATTATATTTGTGAGACCATCGACAACATGCCGATGTAGCCAAGCAGTGTGGGGTTTTTGTCTTTTTTGTGATTTTGCTTTTATAGGAGGTTGGCAACACTGGCATAACGCCGATTGTTATCACATTTTACCAAAGCTATTATTACAAATATTTGTCATAAATTTCCGGATAATCTCGTAAAAAGTTACTTTTAAGTTCGAGCTCGAGTACATTCTTGGCGCTGCAGAACCGCAGACAGAGGATGTGGGAGTGTTGAGACTACTGGGAATACACAAAGATAGGTGCGGGCTGTTGTTTGCAGCTGAAATGTTAGTTTTATCACAAATAGTGAGCCGAAGATGGCGAAGACGTGTGCATTTATGTGTGTGTGTGGATGTTGCCAAAGCTGCTGAAATTTGCCAATGACAATTGAGATTTGAATTTATTTGCGTATATTTTGTGGGGCACTATTTAAAGAGAAAATAATTTTCATTCGAGAATTTATTGAAATTGAAAAATAATCGATTTGATTAAGAATACGGTAACAAATATTAGGTTGTATAATTTAGGTACGAAAGTGGTTTAAGGTATTGTAGAATAAATGCAAGAAACTGAGAGAAGCTACGATGAAAGTTTTCATACTCTTTGAATACATTCTATTCTGGCATAAAAATGGGCCTTTGAGGCCTCTGAGTGTACTTGCTGTGAAATCAGCAAGTTGCCTGTCTTACCTAACCTAACCTAACTCATACTCTTTAACCCATTAGAGCCGAAAGAAGGATTTGTAAGAGTTTTTTGAATCCACTTTTTAACCTTCCATCGCTGAACGGGCAGCAGCTGAAGCTATCAGCTAAAGCCAAATATCGCGGGGTTCTGCTGGACGCAAAGCTAAACTGGAGATCAAATATTGAGCTACGGGTCAGGAAAGCCTACGTGGCTTTTTACTCCTGCAACAAGTTGTTTGGGAAAAGATGGGGCGTGCACCCCCACATCACCCACTGGATGTACACGGCCATAGTGCGTCCAATTTTAACATACGGATCATTGGTTTGGTAGCCGGCTCTAAGCAAGAGTTATTTGGTCCAGAAGCTCAGCAGGGTTCAGCGATTAGCATGTGTTGGCATTATGGGGGCACTACGCACATGCCCCACGGATGCCCTGAACGTGCTGTTACACTTTCTCCCTATTGATTTACATATAATGCACATCAGCCTCAACTCCGCAGTAAGGCTTAAGGCGATCGGTTGTTGGGCGGAACGCAGCTATGGGCACAGCAAAGTGCTAAGTACATTACCGAACGCTTAGTTTACCTATGCTTTCAAAAGGATTTCGGGGCGAAATTCCCTAGGAGGGCCGAATGGGAAAGAACTAGTCTTTTTAATGAATACGACCTACACATCTTTACGGATGGATCCAAAATGGCGTGCGGGGTGGATGCGGGGTTATACTCCCAGAATGTGGGGATTAATGAAGCCATACGTCTATCTAATGATGCCACAGTTTTTCAGGCAAAAGTCTTGGCGGTCAGGGAAGCCTGCCGACTGTTAGAGAGACGTATCATTGATAGGTGCAAGGTTGCAATATTCATTGACAGTCAGGCAGTAATAAAGGCTCTACAATCTACCACGGTCCAGTCAAGGCTGGTCGAGAAGTGTAAGATAGCGCTGAGCGCGCTAAGTCGTTGTGCTGATATCACCCTTATCTGGGTGCCTGACCATAGGAACATTGAAGGGAATGAGAGGGCGGACGAATTGGTGCGCTCCGCTTTACGCATCGCTGGGTGTCCCGGTTCCAACGTCTTTGGAAGTTGTCAAGAGGGGCTGCTATCTGCACTGTCTCAGTCTTGCCAATCTGAGGTGGAAGTCGCTGACTTCCTGTCGTACCTCGCCGGCGATGTGGCCCTCCTACACAAATCTCGCACGGACGTCGCTAGCCTTACGGCGGTCATCACAGGCCACTGGACCATAGGTCCACATGCGGAGAGGCTAAGCATCCCCTTCAATACCCACTGTAGGAGCTGTGGGAATTTAGAGGAGAAAGAAACACCTAATCACTTCCTCTGTCACTGCCCAGCTTTGGCAAGGGCAAGATTTAAATCTCTAGGGAAAAACTTCCTTACTTGTTCGACTGACTGCTCGACAGTAAGTCTGGTGAACCTTCTTGGATACCTAAATTCTACCGGGTGGATTTAGCCATACGACTAACCAGGTTTAGTTTCGGTGAGCATGTGGTATCAAAACAGCATCTATGCGCTTATTGTGACTTGCAGGGGGGACAACTGTGAGTCAGCCACTTCAACCAACCAAACAACCAAGAGTTTTTTGAACCACACGATTCCGAAAATGCAGTTAATTTGACGTCAAAAAAAAGATATTGTGACTGTCGTTTGAAAAACATTTTAGAGAAACGTCCGTTAACCCGAAAGTACCGGAATTATTTTTCTCGGAATTATTGTTTCGTATTTTGCGCAAACATTTTTTGTGAGAATTGATATGAGACAATATTGAAAAATTATATTTTTTGAATGCATGTTTGGTTTAAACATTTGGTCACTCCATGCGGTAAAGGGTTAAAGCAGGGTTGCCATATAGCATAGTTTTAAGAATGCATTAAACATGAATACGTTCGAAAGGTTTATATTGCAGGCGGAAGAGGTCATACAAATATGTCTAAGACTAAAAAAATTTTGTTCTATAAATTCTTAAATTGTTTATGTTGAAAAACTAAAAAAAGTATTTTTAAGGTTTTCTATTTTCGCGAGGCAGTTGAGCTTGTTTTATGTATTTTTATATACTTTCTAAAAGAAGCTTCCTCGGAGCATGTACCTGTTCGTGACTCCCTTCGAACCTGCATTATCTCTACACATTCCTGAGCGAATCGGTGGAGTTTCCACTTTCGAATGCTATACAAATGCAAGGAAAAACTTACAATACAAATGCATAAAATAAATTGAAAACTAAAACACTGTCACGCACATCAAATGCAACAATGCGCAAGAAAATGCGGTCGAAGAATGCATCAAAATGAGAGTAAAAAGTCCAAAACAAATGTGGCATGAAAACGGAACTGGCACTTGCCGCACACAGACACACCCACACACTTAGGTCTACGCAAATCTCCTACCCCTCTCCCCCCCTCACACTGTGACAATTGCAATTGCCACGCCCGCATATTTTCTGCGATTATGCAACGCGTTGGCCGTCGCTCGTAATTGTCAGCGTAAGTCATTTTTGCGCGCTCCATAATTGCATTCTACTTAAAGGAAACCAACCCCCGCCTGCGCCTTTGCCTTCGCTCACCCACTAAACTCCTCTAGCGCCCATTGCCTACCACACACACACAAACACACTCACAACTCTACACGCAGCGCTTAGTGCAATGGTTAGCAGCAGGCAAACAGACGAACGGGCCGACTTGGGTGCGCATTTGTAATGCAACAAAAAATTAAGAACGAAAGTAAGAGCCACCCTAACGCCTGCCATGTGGCCCCCACTTCAATTTGCCAGCAGCGTCTTGTCGCTTCCCGCTGCAGTTATAAGCTGCGCGCTGCAGCAAGCTGCCAAAACGGAACTCTCATTTCCCGTTAACGCTTGGCAAAGTGACAACTCGTCGTTGCCGCTCTTTGACGTTTTTGCCCACTCAGGGTTGCAGCGAACACTGGGGCGGCTTATGCAGTTTCGTTATATACATTGAGGTATTCATAATTTGCAAAGCGACATTGCATGTCGTTTGATAGTGACCGAAGAGGAGGAGCAGGAGGAGGGAAGTAGAGCAGAAGGCTATAAACAGTGAAGGAAACGCGCTACAAGCGTTTATAGTGATTTGATTTGGAGAAAATGGACAAACAGTCAGTGCGATTTTGAGGAACAATTTTGGAGATTTGTATTTAAAAATAATTTGTTAGAAGTTTAAACCCTTAAAAAATAACGAGAAAGATAAAACCGCAATGGAATAGTTTGGCAACCTGCTCAACCGCTAAAATAATGCTTAGGCAACGCCATGAAACGCTTACGGGATTCGTTCTTTCGCTTCCGAGAAAGTATTGAAAGGGCTATCAAATCGCACCACTGAATCGGATAAATGCAGAAAGTGCAAAGACAATGGTGCTGAGGAAATATGGGAGCACATTCTTTGCTCCCGTCCGGTTATCTCAGGGCTGCGCCTTACCCACTTAAGGGCCCCGTTCTTCTCCTGGTTGACATAAGCCGCTGCTGCTGCTGCTTTTCTAGGAACACCCACATTCTCACCAACCACTTTTACGTCGATCCGCAACTCTAAAGAACTCTAACTGGTACCGTTAGGCACTCAAGCCCAACAGAACCCATGCATGGCCCTGCGAATAAGCTAGAGAAACTATAACGATTAGCAAATACCTGCGACTCAAAGTGCAGCCCTTAATGTTATATTGGGGGCGATGCCGCTTGAACTCAAAGTACAAATGGCTGCAATAGCCAGCACTCACAGACTGGTGTATAGTGGATTTATACCGAAGGATACATAGGGAATCGGTCACTTTTCTCTGGTGAGGGACAGAAGGCGAGATGGAGGCTTTTGGATGCCCCTTGATCTGATGCCTCAGAAGCACCTCTTCAGAAGAAGGTACAAAACGTACATACCGCACAGGAAGGACTGGGCTGATAATAGAATCAGTCCGACGTGTGATGATATTGTATGGTATACTGATGGGTCCAAGATGGAAGAAGGAACAGGAGCGGAAATTTATAGCTCTAGCTCCCAACTTTCAGTCAGTCTTGGGGAAAAGACCAAAGTCTTCCAGGCTGAGGTCTGTGCCATTAATGAATGTGCCAGGACAATACTAACACTCAACTTTAAAAGGAAGAGGATATTCATAATGTCTGACAGTCAGGCTGCAATCAAAGCTCTGAACTCGACGATATTTGACTCTTAACTGGCCTGGGAGTCAGTAGATGTCCTCCAAGACCTTTCCAAGGACAACCAAGTGATAATACACTGGGTGCCAGCGCACTGTGGATACGATGATAATGAAGAGGCGGACAGATTGGCAAAGACGGGGCGTCAAGACGACCCTACGGACCTGAACCAATCATAGGTGTTAGCAGGACTCATTACAGACATTGTGTAAAACAGGAATTCCTAAATCGAACTAACCACAAATGGTCGAACACAGTGGGACAATGCGGTTCCAAGCTTTTCTTTCCAGTTTACTCTGGAAAGAAATCTAATTACCTCTTAGAGCTAAGCCGAACAGAGTTTAGATTCATGACGGGGATCCTAAGCGGACACTGTCTGCTAAATATGCATAGAGCGCGACTGGGAATCACGGACAACGAACTATGCAGATTTTGTATGGAAGACGAGGAAACTTCTGTACACATCATAACGGAATGTCCCGCTCTCATACACGCAAGAAAGTGGGTACTGGGAAGGAAACTGGTACAGACAAATGATCTGTCTGATTTTGATCTAAGGAAAATAAAGGAGTTCCTTCCAGTAAGATAAAGGGACGTGACACAATACAGTGTCTGGACGCAGTGTCTCGGGCAGGTGGTGCTCGACTCCTGCTACCCCAATCTTAATCTTAATTTTTTGCATGGACAGCCAGTTTACCTTACCTAACCGACTTTTAAGAAATAATATAAAAATCTTTGAAAATGTAGAAACTCAAGAAGCTTTTTATTTATCTGTAAAAATTTGAATGTACAACAATTTTACAATTTTTTTTTTATAAAAATGCAAGACACAGAACAATTTCAGGGGTTTATTGTTTATAAAAATTGTAATTACATAAAATCTTAAGTACTATTTATTAATCTTAATATTTCAGAAGTATTTTTTAGATGTATAGAAAACTTCGAGGAGACTTTTTGAAATCCATGAAAATGTTAAATATACAAAAATTTCAGCTTATTTTTTTGGGAAAATTCCAGAAGCTCGTTTCGATTTATAAAAAAAAACTTAACACTAAAACTCTGCCTTCAAGATATGTGTGCAATAAAGAGCACCAAGAAATGTTTAACAATTTCAAAAGTATTTTTCAATCTACGGAAATGTGAGATGCATAGGAATATTTCTGGAGACTTGTCAAATAAATATACAAAAATTTCAGCTTTTTTGGGCTTTTTTTAAACTCCTTTAAGGTATGTTTGAAATAAAGAGCAACATACCTGATCCAACGCAATGCCTCGCATTAATAGGGGTCATCTCCTGCGCGTTTGTTCGAGTTAAAAAAAATAAAAGAGGTCAAGGAACCTTCTGAGGTAAGTTGCAAAACAAGTTCGTTACTTCAAGAAGCAGTCGAAGAGTTTACAGTAGAGCCGTACTGAGGGTGGGTACTTAGGGACTGAAAGTGTTAAAAAAGCTTTTGTGAACTCTTTGCTAACAGTCAACAGCGATCACATATTTGCTGATATCTAATGCATTGATTCCAAAAGGTATCTCTGAAGTAAAACTTTAAGGTTGTTCCCAAAGTCTTTTGAAGAGATTTGCAAGAAGAGCTTTTTAACAGTCAACAGGGCTCTTGTTGATCTTTAAAACCACTAATCTAAGAGGCATAGGAGATACCTCTAAATGAGTACTTAGATCTAAACGCGACACTTTAAGCGGAATCCTCAAAAGCTTTTGATGAGATTTGCAACAGAAGCTCTTTAACAGTCAACAGGGCTCCAATTTTTGTTGATCTTTAAAACCACTAATCTAGGCTCAGGAGACACCTCTACATGAGTACTTAGATCTACTTAGAACGTGATACTTTAAGCGAAATCCTCAAAGGGTTTTGAAGATATTGGCTACATAACCTCTTTAACAGTCAATAGGGCTTTCATAATCTCGTGGTTGAAGCAGGCATCTATTAAGTGGCACTTTTACGGCCCTTTCAAAATGACTTCAAATGTCCTTAATAGTGTCCCTTGAGAAGAAGAGATTTGAAGTGATTTTCCCGCATGATTGGTAGCACTGGGTGCCCTCAGGCCTGTCTCTGACTAACTATTCTATCTGAGCAGCATCTTTTAAAAGGTACCAATCGAAACTTACTACAAGCTAGAATATTTTTTTACTTTTATTTATTTTCATAAACATTTTTTATGAAAGAAAATTTAATTGCTTGATCTCTGTAAGTCTCTCAAGCCGTCTTTTTCTATTCTAAACCAATCAATGTTACATGTCGTTTGTCTATATTGCCCACTGTAGCGCCTCCAATGAACCAACGGAAATGGGAAATCCCTTGCAAAAAAGAAAAAAACAACAAGAAATTTCCAACGCAGCGTCAAAGTGTATGAATGAATGGCGTTGCGTTCTTAATAAAATTTTGCCATTTGTGTTGGCGCTTGCGGCTCTGTCAACTATACGAATTGTGAATCGCTGCAATGGCAGCTGCAAACGTCATTCTTAACACCCAACCTCAACCCCAATCCCCGCTCTCGGTCCCCCTCCCCCTGCTCAACTTATGTCATAATCATTTTGATTTTTCATATGCAACTCCAATGCAAAGTGTCAGTATGTGTGTGTGTGTGTGTGTGTCTGGTGTTGTGGCTGGTGGTTTTATAGCGCTAAGCTTTGACAGTGCAAAGGGCCGTAGGTGGTGTTGCCACCCGATGGCAATTGCGCTTATCCGCTTGCCAAAGTAATTTCTTATGCGACTGTGTGCGTTTGCGTGCCTTTTGGCTGCCGCTCAAGTGGCTCAAATGGAAGTTTACATTGTCGCAAGTAGTGGAAAACCGCCGAGCGTGTATTCCACTGAAATTATCGATTTGCCGCTTAGTGGCATCGAGTGGGGGTGAGGCATTTTTCCAATTATTTGCTGGCATATTAGCATTAAGTAAATATTTAAAATGAACTTTAATCGCTTCGCTAGGGAAGGCGTGACCCTAAATTGGTCAGACTGAACTTTCTCATAAGCCGTAGACTTGCATTCAGCTGCTAAATGTTGACACTTTAATTAAATTTTATTATGTTTTCTACTTTCTGCTTTTGGCTTTTATTTAATTTTGATATTTACCCAACGCAATTAGCACCTAATTTTTCATTACACACACACCCACACACGCTGCCATATCACATAAGTCACACATAAACACGCATTTGACGTGATGACCTTATTTTTCAACACGCACACACACACACCTCAACACAATACTTGCAATTCGCCACAATAGTTGGCGTGATTTTTAATTGAATTCATAAATTCTGCCTAAGTGAACTGAAATGTTGCGTTTTCATTGCTTGGCTTTGCTTATTGTCGCCGTCTGTGGTTAATGTGTACGTTTTTTTGATTTGTTACTGTTTTTTGTTGTTGGTTGAATTGTATTTTGAAAAGTTTGAGATTACTTTTGGCAACACAAGTGCCACTGACAGCACACCTAGCGCCAGTCAACACTGAAATGGGCCCACAGTGCAGTGTTGTTGTTTAGTTGAGTTGCATGGCCACATTGGACACTTTAACACCTGACAACTGAATTTGCGCTGAGGAAAGAAAAAACTGAGGAAAACTCTTGCATGCAATTGCACTAAAAACGCACACATACGATATCCGTTTTCAGTTTTTTAAGCTTAAAATAGTAAAAAATTAGTTCTAAAAGTGCTTTAAGTTCGAACTAATAATTTTGTTCAACTTTCAAGACAGACATCGTCGAGTACAGATGTTTTCTTACACACTTATAACTGAAATTTCCTAATTGTGCATAATTGAATGAACCCTTTTTTTTTTGTTGTCCATACTTATTTTGCTGACCCTATTTGATGATTAGGAAAAAAGTTGAAAAAAGTTGAAAATTGTTTTGGGCTATTTACCCGTTCGGACAACAGCAATCAGACTGCTATCGTCTAGACACCAAAACGCCATTGACCGACTGACGACGACATTTACAATTCACTAATTAACTGTGGAACCATTTTTTTTTTCGACAAAACTCAACACAACAAATCGACACGCATTTCATGCCGAATGTCGTTCAACTTTTCCGCTTTGCTTTGTATATGTTTAGGCGTTTTCATTGTTGTTGTTTGTGCTTTTACTGTCCTTATTGTTGTTGTTATGGTTTGTTGTTGTTGTTGTTGTTGTTGTTGTTGTTTGTTGAACAAAGCCGAAAATTGTCAATCAATTTTCACTTTTAAAGTTGTCGTGACATTTTGTAATTATTGCATTGTGCTTTTTGTCCTTGACAGGACGAGACAACGAGTCGTCAGTGTGTTGTTTGTCATTGAAAAGGGTTTTCGGACACGCTGACTGACAGTTGAAAATTTTTGGATTGGCCAAGACAAATTCACAATCAGCCGTCGGAGGCCATAAAATGAGTTTAAAGGGTTTGAAAGTGAAAACTGTTGATTTGTGTTTTGTTGAAGGAATCATTGTTTGGAATATAATGAAAAAATATGAAAAAATTAATATATAAACATTAAAATTAAAAATATTAAAATTATAAAAATAAAAACAAAAAACATTTAATAAATATCAAAATACAAGATAATAAAATTATAATATTTGTTTTTAATATTCTATCTTAATAATGAAAATATGTGGAATTTTATTTATGAAAATTTAAAATAATAAAATTATAAAAATAAAAAATTAAAAAATTAAATAAAATAATACAATAATATTTTTTAATATTCTACCTGAATAATGAAAATATGTAGATTTTAATTTAATTTATGAAAATACAAAATAAAAAAATTTAATAATATTTTTTTAAATTATATTTTTTAATAGTTTAAGTATTATTAAAAATGGAGAATTTATTTTATGAAAATATAAATATAAATATAATACCATAATATTTTTTATATTCTAGTTTAATAATGAAATATGAAGAATTTAATTTTTTTAATGAAAATATAAAATAATAAAATTATAAAAATTAAAATTAAAACATAAAATAAATATAAAATTTTAAAAATATAATATTATTTCTTAATATTCCATCTTAATAATGAAAATATGTAGAATTTAATTTATGAAAATATAAAATAATAAAAGTATAAAAATAAAAAAAATTAAATAATACAATAATATTTTTTAATATTCTATTTTAATATTGAAATATGTATACTTTAATTTTTTTATAAAAATATAAAATAATAAAGTTATAAAAATTAAAATTAAAACATAAAATAAATATAATATTGTAAAAATATAATATTATTTTTTAATATTCCATCTTAATAATGAAAATATGTAGAATTTAATTTATGAAAATATAAAATAATAAAATTATAAAACAAAATATAAAAATTAAAAAATGTAATAATATTTTTTAATATTCTCTCTTAATAACAATATGTGAAGTTTTATTTAATTTACGAAAATGTAAAATAATAAAATTATGAAACTAAAAATAAAAATTAAATAAATATAAAAAATATATAAAATAATACAAATATCATTATATCATAATATTTTTTTCTATGTTAATAATGAAAACATGTAGAATTAAAAAAAATTACAATTCAATTTACGAAAATATAAAATAAAATAAAATAAAATAAAATAAAATAAAATAAAATAAAATAAAATAAAATAAAATAAAACAAAATAAAATAAAATAACATAAATTAAAATAAAATGAAATGAAATAAAATAAAATAAATAAAATTAAAAAAAAATAAAATAAAATAAAATAAAATAAAATAATAATAAACATTTTTTAATTCTCTATCTAAAGAATGAAAATATAGCGATTTTAAAATTGTTGACTTTTCTTAAGATTTTTGTAGGCTACATTACTCTCTGCTTGGTCTTGTGTTGTGTTTGCTGCAAACTTTGGCCAAACAAAATCATTATTATGATTTAAACTTTACTCCAATCAGCACATCGGCAACAAAACTCATATCTATATGTATGTGTGGGTTTTGTTTTGCGCTGCAGCAAAATTTATTGTACGTCAAAGAAACGAATCGGCGGCGTCCGCGGTTTGGGCTTGTGTCGAATTTTTATGACTCTCTAAGCGTTATTTTGGCACCTAATCACACAATATACGCCACTCGAGCCGTCACTGAAATGGCAAAACTTTTGCCCACCCACATACATAAATGCGTACATTTTGCGCTTTGGTGTGTGTGTGTGTATGTGTGTGGTAAAAGTTTTTAGCTAAAAACACGCACAACGCCACAAAAGTGCCATTTGTGTGTTGTGCCAGCGAAATAAAACCAAGAAAATTGCAACAACAACATGAAATTTTTTTTATGAAAATAAAAGCTCACACATACATACAACAAGAGTTTGAAAAACACACGCACACACATACGCATAAACGAGTTTACACGTGTGTGTGACAAGAAGGAAGTAATTTAAAAGCGCCAGCAAAGTTGGCAAAGGCACACACGGCGGCACACACAGGTGCGCGCATTGTTCTTCGAGTGTGTGCGTATCTCTGCATGTGTATGAATGTCTGCATGTGTATGTAGACCTGCCAACTGTGGACCTCTGTAGACCTCGCCTGTTAAAAGTGGCGAGCGCCGCTTCGTTTAGATAGTCCAAATGGCGTCAACGCTGGCACGTACCCACCCACTCACCCACCCACCTCACCTTACCATTCACTCACCCACCTTAACACCCACCCAGCCACTCGCGCGCCTTTCACCTGTCCCGTGACTATTCCAGTTGCTGCCGCAAAGAAATGCCACAATCGCCGGTCATAACATAAAACTAATGAAAATGTTGAAAAACATGAAAATCCACTTGAGGTAATGTCCGCGTGGTGATAATATTTTCGCCCCTCTACTTAAATTGATTTTTTTTGCAGCACTTTCTGCTGGCTTCTTGAAAGTTTTTGGTGTCGATGACGCGACCGTCTGAGGTTTGTGTTACTGCAGAAAAGACACACTAGTGAAGAAAAATATTTGACTTAGTATTTTCAATGGTTGGCGTAGGGCAGAGCTGCTTGAATGAAATAATGTGTTGAAATTTTCCAATATTACAAAAAGACATAACAGAGAATATAATGAAATTATTCAAGTGATGGTCTTTTTTTATGACAAAAAAAATATAATTTTTTAAAATTATTGGTCGGTTACATATCGTCGCCTCAGAAACCAAATGTCGTATGTCTTACTAGGCTCAATGGAACATACGACATTCGTTTTCTGAGGCGACGATATGTCATAATGCTGAAAAAAATTAATCCTAAAGAATACACAATAGCTCAGTTTATAAAAATAAGAAAATTCTAGGAAATCAGCACATCTAACAAGAACATTTTTTTAGTGTCCAGCGTAGGAAAAAATTGCTAAAAATTGATCGAGAGTGTGGGCTGCACTTCATTGAATCAGAGAGCGATTTGCTAATAGAGCTAATAGAGAATCTCTTTGACAAAATATTTGTCATGTTCGTCCGTATCGAAACCTGGTCCACTGTCTATTGTGCCAGAGATGTTTAACCCTTTCGGGACGGAGTTTAATTTTGAAATCCAAAATACTCTCAGAAGAAATGTTGAATGAGACAATGAGACAATGAATGAATGCTGGGGTTAGAAAATTTTATTGGATGCTCACAAATTCCGAAATCATCCTTTTAAGCGGGAACACTGAAATAAAAAAAATAGGATTTGAATAATTGCTTTGAGGGGCATTAAAAACTTGCTGGGACGTATTATCCGAGTAGTCCCGAAAGGAGTCAAAGTTATGAACTTGTTTTTAAAGATATTTTAATACTAATAGCTTGTTCCTAAAGTTTCTCATTCAGCTCTTTATAGAATTAAAATTGATTGTTCATTGAATACAAATAAAATCCTTAACATTAGAAAGACTGCAAGTTTTCCATACCTACAAGGACTAAATATCATATCCGCTGATATCTCGAAAAGTACACACCGGATTTGGCTGATTTTTCACAAAATATATTTTAAGAAAATATAAAAACTTCTAAGATAAAAAAATAAAATTCGCCAAAGCAAAAGTTCTCAAAAATACTAAAGAAAACACAGCTAAAAACCGTCACAATGACCGTAATGGTCTTTCTAGTGCTAAGCTATAACATAGTAAAATATCTTTTTGGCAAACTTATTGCATACGTGGGTCGTATGAAAAGTCTTGGGTTTCAGCATGAAGATGACGGCACTCGTACACAAAAGGTCAGGAATCTGTTTGCGCTATAATAAAATGAAACAAAATCTGAAATTAAAAAAACCAAGTATACAAAAGTTAGTAAGTATTTGTTTTTGAAAGGCAAACTAAAGATGATTTGGACGCTGTGTACAGTTTTTCTGCACTATCATTAACCATTTAAGCGGCTGATTTTTGGTGTAACTGATGAACGTTCGAGACGTCCAAAAGCTGTAAGAACTGGCAATAACATCGCTCAAGCTCACCAAATGGAGACAATCGTTGAATTATCTATAGTGATAAAAATGGCAGAAGCCAGTGGCGCACACAGGACATCATTTAGGGGGGAGTGGGGGGGTTGCGTACAACTTTTTAGCCAAATACCATTCGAAACCATATTTTGTCCCAGCACTTTTGAAGATGCGCTTGAAATACTGTCTAAATCTTTTTGTTTCTGAGTTGGTTCACCTGTCATCTGGTCGAAAGATCGTGTTTGTCACATATTGACTGAAGAATTAGGCATGCGTAAGCTGTATGCGTATTGAATGACACTTTGGCTCACGTTCAAACAAAAAAGTGTTCGATTGACAGTTCAAACTCTTTGTTAGCGCAATTTACAATTTCATATCAGAGCTGTGAGACATGTGTAGGCTTTCAAGGAAACAATCCCCCTAGCGATACCAATTAGAGTGGTGAGAATGTGGGTGTTTCTAGCGAAGTTGGAGAGCGACTTAATGTCATGGAAATCTCTTCTAACCCAGAAAGAACGAGGCCCCTAAGTAAATAAGTAAGTTCTTGAGATGGCCGGGCAGTAGTAAAGAATGAGCTTAATATAACTTAGTTTGACAATGTTGAGGGTATTTCAATTTACTGATAACATCATTATTTTTAAAAATTAATTACTTATAATGAAAAAAAAGAATCAATTGAAGAAAAAAGGAATATAAAGAAAAAAGGAAGGAATTGTTCCTAAAATACATACAAAAAGAACCAAAAAGTAGTTTAAAAGTAAGTTTAAAACAAGATTACAGTACAAATTCCAGTAAATTCACAAATTATTGATTCATATTTTGTCACACAGATTTGTTTGTTTGTTTATACTGGACGCTGATTAGAGCATTGAGAGGTCGAATCTATGATAAGAATTTCAAACTTTTGAGTATTGAGTGACCAATATTTTTCGATGATATACTGAACGTATAGGTTTTTACACTGTAAAAATATTTTTTCAAATAATTCAGAACTAAACAATTCATTGTTTTTGAAAAGCCTTCAATGGAGGCATCATAGTAGCGGGCTTGTAGTGCTCTAAAGAAGTTCTGGAAGTTTCACAGAGTTTGTGACATCTATTACAGTGTTTGCATCCGAAGTCATAACATCTTAGAAAATTGCTTTTACTATATTCCACAGAACATTTGTTTGTTTATTCATGTGAGGATTGTATGGAACTATGCAGACTAAAGGAAGTAAGTAGTTCAAATATTGAAAAGAAGAATGAAGAAAGAAGTTTTAATAATGTGAAAGAACCTGATTCATACACTTAACACTTTCGACGCAATTGGAACAATAAAGTATACATAGATATCTGAGATGATAGCTCACTAAGACGATCTATTATAACATTTCATGTCAATTCCAAGTGATTTCAAACGATTCAATAAATTCTTACAAACACAATGCAAAAATCGTGAACTCTTTCAGAGTGGGTATGCATTATTGAATGAGTGTTTGAGTTCTGGATAATTATCAATAACATATTGGAATATTTATTTTCATAACAGAAATAACAATTCGCATCCATGGAGCAAACTTGGGCATTCAAGTGCCGAAACCTACAATTGTTATATGTGCAAATATAACAGATTTTTTTCTATGAGTTGAAATGGGATTAATCGATCTATAAAGAATTTGTTATACTTTGGTGAGTTTTAAATTTAAAATGGTTTATCTTGTCAAGTTCAATTTTCCTCAAGTTCAATTTTACGCCCCGGAACATTGAGTTATCTACAACTGTCAGCAGTCCAAACCGTTGTTGGTTGATTCTCCAAAGCGTTGTCAGTTCCATAGAATTTTCTTCATTTAGTTTTGCTGTCTGGCTTTAATCTCTTCAAATGCTTTCAGTATTAAATATAAATACATTACAGAATTTTTTCAACTATACACGTATCTGTTTATTCTCACTGATCTCTCACCACTTGCCTCCGCAATGTCAACAAGAAACTTACACTCGCTCAGTCATCAAATCGCTTCTCGAGATGCCGCACCGCATTCTGATTTCGTTCGTCTTGGTGGTTGCGATTTTGACGCGTACAATTACAACAACAACAACAACAACCACAACAACAGCAACACCAATAATCTCGACAAATCTGGGACTGCTGCAGGGGGAAACGGTGAATAATGCCTACCACGCCTACCGCTCTATACCGTACGCCCAGGCGCCGCTGACCGAACTTCGCTTCGAGCCGCCACTGCCACTTTCCGCGCCCTGGCCGGGTGTGTTGAACTGCACGCGCACTGCGCCCCAATGCCTGCAATGGTCCAGCTTGGACGGCGTTGCACGTGCTGTGGGCAGCGAGGACTGTCTCTATCTGAATGTCTTTGTGCCGATCACGGAAGCTGCGCAGCCATTGCCCGTTCTGGTGTTCATACATGGCGGCGGTCTGATGTGGGGCTCGGCGGACTTTTACGGCGAACAGTACATCATGCAGCACGGCGGACTGCTGCTGGTCACGCTGAACTATCGTCTGGGGCCGTTTGGCTTTCTGAGTACTGAGGACAAGGAAATTGCTGGCAACATGGGCCTCAAGGACCAATCGCTGGCACTGAAGTTTGTCTACGAAAACATTGCAGCGTTCGGTGGCGATCGCGACAAAATACTGCTGACCGGCTGGTCGGCGGGCGGAGCGAGCGTGCACTTTCACATGGTCAGCGAATGGACGAAGGCGGCTTGGTTTCGCGGTGCAGTCTCTTTTAGTGGAACTGCGCTGTGTCCCTGTCATGCTGTGTACGAGGGCGCGGCGCGCAAAAAGGCACAGCAGCTGGCAGAATATCTCAACTGTACGACGTCGGAGCTGGCAAGCAGCGGCGGACTGAAGACGTGCTTGCGGCGAAAAAGCGCCGCAGAAATCATTGCGACTGTGCCGCGTTTTTACCAGTTTGGCAATCATCCGTTTGCGGTGTTCGGACCGGTCATTGAGCGCGGCACAGAGGCCTTTCTCGACGATCATGTGGAGCGCTTGATGCGAGCGGGAAAGACCAAACCGAAGCCGTGGCTGCTGACGCGTACCGCCGAGGACGGCGCTTTCGGAACGGCAGAATTTTTGAAGCGCGACCCAAATGGACGCGAATTGATTTTCACACTTGATGCCAACTGGAACGAATGGGCGCCGGTTATGCTGTTCTTGAATGCCAGTTGGACGCCAGAGGAACGCATTGCACATGTGGAAGACCTGAGACGCGCATACTTTGGCGATCGCGCCATTGGCTTACAAACCTACGATGTCTTGGAGCGTTTGTACAATGAGGAGCTGAGCACGCGACATGTTGAGGATGCGGCTGGAATCTATGTGAACTGCACAGTGGGCGCACACGCCTACGGATATGTCTATGCAAATCCGGCGCCCTACGGGCTGGGCCACGTATTGGCGGAGCGCGACGACTGGCAATTCGGTGCGTGTTTGACAAATTCGATCAATTGAATTAAGCTGACAGTGACAATGTACTTTCTGATCCTTAGGCACACTGCATGGTGACGATGTGTTTCTGGTGTTCCAGACGCCCGTGCGGCAGCGACATCCACTGCGTCAAGACGAGGTTACCATATCGAAGGCGCTCATTGAAATGTTGGCCCAAATGGCGCACACCGGGTAAAAGCAAAACTACGAAAATTATTTACACAATTTATTGTTAATTCTTGTTGCGCTTTCGATTTAGGGTTCCATCGTACAAGGGTGCGGCACTGCCAACGCTCGACGCAGCAAATCGATTCGAGTTTATGCAGATAACCAGTTAACGATCGAGCAAAGCGAGTAAATCTCACTCTATGTCATCACTGCATGCAGACATCGTCACCATGCAGTGTGTCTATAGATCAGAAAGTACATTAACACTGTCAGTTTAATTCAATCGATCGAATTTGTGACCGTCTCAACTGATCGATGCAAATGCAACAATAAATAGTTTGCTTAGCATTTTACAGTCTCATACAATATCCTTTAAATTTCCTAAATATTATAATTTCTTATTTTTGTTAAAGAATTACTGTAGTTAGTTGAAGAAGCAACGTTTGTTCCAGGTCCAAGTTTTAGAATTTTGAATTAAATAGAAATCGTTCTATAGGTTGTTGACGTTTATTACAGATGGAAGGAACTAAAAGACTTTACAATCTGTTCTTTTAATTTAGAATCAATCATCAACTATATTTGAATATGCAAAGTAGAGTATCGTTCGTTCAAGTATCGATATTTCATTATCTTTGATTGCTTTGTTGATCCACAGAAACTTTATGTTAATCCCTAGCGACCTATCGGATTAGATTTGTTTCAAATAATTCTTCTGTTGAGTCCATTTTACCAAATCAATAAATTTTTTGTGCCTTTGTGTTTTGGACTTAACCCTTTCGACTCTGAATTTTACCCTATGTCTCAATATTACTTTTTGGTATTTAAATTATAAAAAACTTGCGTAGGAACTGTGTACACAACATTTGAAGTCGCCACGTTCTAGAGATATATTATTTTTGACCAATTATAGCTTAAAAAGGGTTAAACAAATTTTGAATACATATTTTTTAGTTACAGATAAATTATCTAATATTTCTTGAAAAATACAAAATTATCAGTTTTTTATTTTGTTTGCCATTATTAAAGAAACAGGGATTTGTTCAAACGCGCCCAATTTGTAGACTTCAATTAGAACACAAACTTGAATTTGTAGACTTCAATTAGAACACAAACTTTCCCTAAAATCGCCATAAATGATTGGAAATTATTTTGTTGATAACAGTAAAAATTTTGTAATTTGCTTTGAATTCACTTCTAAAAATATTAATTTGTTCGTGCCTACTTAAATTAAACCTATAAATCAATCGTTGCTATAAGATGACAAATAGGTGAAGTTGCTCTGAGGCAACTTTGGGGTCGAAAGGTTTAACTTCGAGTTATTGCCTCTATTTGAATAGTATTTGTTCTTTACATGTATTTACTATCTAATCAGCTTGCACTCAATGTTTTTATTCTATTCTTTTCTCATGATAACAAATTTAATTATCAATTAAAGGAATTTGCTTGGCTTTACGTTCAGTTGTTTAAGTTTGTACGGCCATCATGTTGTTTTATTTTTTGTTGTAGTTTTTATAATTAATGTAGATGTTTAATAGATTTGGACAATACTATAAATAATCTCCATTGAATTTGATGTTAATCAAAATTGCAAGTCTTCAAAATTTTACGCGACACATGTTTTGAGGTCAACGAATGTAGGCAGATAAGTGGTAGTGGCAGCTAGTAAACAAGAGCAAACTTAGGTCATGGAGGCCCATTGCGGTTATCAAAGAAACAATTGTATGAATGTATTTATATTTATTTTTAACTCACTGAGAGCTCATAGATAAAAGGCCCCAAATACTTTGACAGAAGTAAAATTTGTATAATTTTTTTGAAAATATAAAAAAGCTTTAATAATTTTTTGTTTCACACACATTTTATTTTAACTTTGATTTAATTAGTTCACTAATTTCAATTTTTTATTTATAACAACTTAAATTAAAAAAATTTGAAAATTTTTATTTCACATTTTGCATAATTTTGTAATATCTTTAAAGCTTCGAATCACTTTGGCTGCTAACACTTGTGACAATTTGTTGAGCTGATTTCGTGGAATAAAAACCCAGACAGCATAGTGTCAGTCAATTGAAATCGGCACTAGACAAACTATAGAATGTTACAGCAGACGATGCGTGGAGGGTGTGGTCCATGATGATGATGATGATGCGGCCCATGATGATGATGATGTGGCCCATGATGCTGATGGTGTGGTCCGTGATGGTGATGCGAGCCGTGATGGTGATGATGCGGCCCACCATGTCCGTGATCATGTGGCGGTGCCATATTTGTACTGAATATTTTTAAAACAGGATTTAAATTTTTTGTCAACAATCATGCGAATAATTATTGCATGTATACTTCTTACACAGTTGGGACTTGTAGCACAGTGGTGACTTGTCTGACGCGCTTCGCAATACGGACTGCAATCGATGACAATATTGTTTTGACGTTTACGAGTTCTTTTATTCATATTGAATAGCTTATCTTCAGCCGTAAGTTGGGTACCTGTGTAAAATTTTATAAGTCGGTACTTGGGTACCCCCTGTGAAGTTAGTACTATCTAATCGGAATTTCTACGCTGAATCATTTATGGCCGAGCTGATGTGCATAGTTTTGTATTGCTGTGAGACAAAAAATCACCAATTGGCAATTCTAGTTACGCCGACTAACTAACACCATGAAACTAGTTTTCGAAGCTTTCGTAGCACAACTATATATGATCGTCGTACTAATTCCAATAAGATTAAATCTTTCTATCTATCTATCTATCTATCTATCTATCTATCTATCTATCTATCTATCTATCTATCTATCTATCTATCTATCTATCTATCTATCTATCTATCTATCTATCTATCTATCTATCTATCTATCTATCTATCTATCTATCTATCTATCTATCTATCTATCTATCTATCTATCTATCTATCTATCTATCTATCTATATGTATCTGTATCTGTATCTGTATCTGTATCTGTATCTGTATCTGTATCTGTATCTGTATCTGTATCTGTATCTGTATCTGTATCTGTATCTGTATCTGTATCTGTATCTGTATCTGTATCTGTATCTGTATCTGTATCTGTATCTGTATCTGTATCTGTATCTGTATCTGTATCTGTATCTGTATCTGTATCTGTATCTGTATCTGTATCTGTATCTGTATCTGTATCTGTATCTGTATCTGTATCTGTATCTGTATCTGTATCTGTATCTGTATCTGTATCTGTATCTGTATCTGTATCTGTATCTGTATCTGTGTCTGTATCTGTATCTGTATCTGTATCTGTATCTGTATCTGTATCTGTATCTGTATCTGTATCTGTATCTGTATCTGTATCTGTATCTGTATCTGTATCTGTATCTGTATCTGTATCTGTATCTGTATCTGTATCTGTATCTGTATCTGTATATGTATCTGTATATGTATCTGTATCTGTATCTGTATCTGTATCTGTATCTGTATCTGTATCTGTATCTGTATCTGTATCTGTATCTGTATCTGTATCTGTATCTGTATCTGTATCTGTATCTGTATCTGTATCTGTATCTGTATCTGTATCTGTATCTGTATCTGTATCTGTATCTGTATCTGTATCTGTATCTGTATCTGTATCTGTATCTGTATCTATCTATTTATGCAATACAACTCACGACTCTTTCGGCATTTACATGTGAAGTGTGTGCAATAACATAGATATTTATTATCTTATCTGCTGGCACTTGAATATGTGTGCAATCCATACACTAAACGTAAGCGATTATGACAAATTTTGTGCAAATAATGTGTTTTGTTTTGTTTTAAATTGCTTAGGTTTACGAGCATTTGAAGTGTTGTGATCGTGCATTGAATGCTTACAATGATTTAGCAGTTAAGAACTTTGGCCCACACTTGTTTTGCGATGTCACTTAATTCCAATAAATAATTCTTGTCTTGTAATTCATGTAACCAGCACATAATTTGCTAATCGAACGAACCAACAACGATTTATTTCGTTCAACGAGATAATTTTAAATAAATTAAAAATTTGGAATTTGTATTTTTGTATACAATGATTGTTGTTTTTATTTGATCTAATTAAACTTAAATTACAAAATTAAACACTTTCATTTTCTACGTCTTTTTGAATTATTTATCTAAAGTCCTCTTAAAAGCTTAACACTTTGATTGTAAATCGATGCGGCATCTTCTTCAGTTAAAATTGTCGCCGAATAATGTCAGTCAATTCAAACTACAGCAACAACTACAGTATGTTACAGCAGCAGATGCAAGGACCGCGTGGTGGTTCATGATGGTGCGGCGGCGGTCCATGGTGATGCGGTCCACCGTGTCCAGGCCCATGTCCGCCTGGTGGTTGTGGTGGTGGCATACTTCTACTGACTTGTTTAATTTTTCCAACACGAATTAATGCTGTCACAAGCAGACCGCAAAATACAATGCAGCACAGTCCTCATCGGTACAACGCGCTCTGAAATACTAAACTACAAACTGTGGCATAGAGATTTATGCGTATTTTACTCATGTTCGATGGCTTGTTTACCAATTTATGCCAAGTACCCGTGTCAACATATGATAACATTTTTCGGTGGTATTATCTAATCGGTATTTGGGCGATGAATCATTTATGGTCGCGCTACGTGTGTGTGGGTTGGAACAACATTCGCTAGAACCAAGTTTAGTGGCTATGGTGAATGTTTTTATTTTAATGTTTTTCAGTGACTCACTGAGAATCATTGACGAACTAAGTTTAAATAGTTTTTGTAGCAATGCTTCATATGTCGATGGAGATTACACAAAAGATGAAAATCAGAAGATTTACTTGAGAAAAATATTGTAGTAGCTCATAGTTAAATGAACTTGCAAAATTATACTAAAAAAACCAAAATAGTGGGTCGAAAGTGAATTGTATTGGCAATAGGTTCAAATTCACATTTTTGTGTCCGATTCTGCACCAAAATAAGATATGATAATGATAATGTGATGGGGGACAAGAGGGCTGAAAGACCTCTATAGCATTCAATTCTTTTGGACCAATGTACTATGCCCAACAGAAATGGTAGCAAATAGGAAAGAGATGGGAGAGAGACAGATTCATGTAAGGAGTTAAAGGTATTCACTCTTCCAGAATTTGGTAGTTTCTTTAAGGAACCTGAGGAGATCAGTGAGAGAATGCAAATTCGCATCCTTGAGGCAAGATTTGCATTAGGGATTCATTGATGTCATATTTGCCATGTATTGTGTCTTGTGATTTCACAGACCTTTTCTCTTTAATCGAAGATAAAGTCAACTCTCTCCGTATTCGGTGTTTTCATAAAATACTATTATGTAGAATTTAGCTTCAGACCATTTCCCTTCGCAAGTATTACTCCAAATCTGATATACAAAGTCCGCTCTCTGTTTATTCGGTATTTTCACAAAACACTTTGTGATTCTTTAGAATTCCACTCCAAACTATTTCAAATAAAATACAAAAACTCTGTTCTTCGTTTATTGAGTGTTTTCACAATACAGATTTCTATTCTATTGAAATCCACTTCGGGAAATTTCAAATAAAATGCAGAAAGTCTTCTCTTCATTTATTCGGTGTTTTCAGAATACAGTTTGCTATTCTGTAAAATTTCACTCCAGACTAGTTCAAATAAAATACAGAAAGCCTGCTCTTGTTTATTGGGTGTTTTCCCAATTAATTTTGCTAGTCTGTAGAACTTCACTCCAGACTATTTTAAATTAAATAAAGAAAGTCTGCTCTTCGTTTATTTGGCGTTTTCAGACAACAGTTTGCTTTTTTGTAGAAATCCACTTCGGAAAAATTCCTTTTTGTTAGCATTGCTTTAAATAAAATCCAATCTTCTAAAAAGATCTACTAATCTAAGATGTTCTTTCGAAGAACAAATATACATTGTTCAGCCAAACAACAAAAAGACCGTATTCTACCAAAGAACAAGGAGGAGATATTCATTCTTTACTCTGAATGAATGAATGGGCCTATAGAGCATAGATTTTATCCAACTTCTTCTAAGCGAATGGACAACACTTTAAAGCAAATATTGTCTGTTTTGGCCCATGGAACATTAAACGATCTAAACATTGCACAAAGTATAAAATGGTTTGTATCAAACCAGGAGTCGGGGACTTCTTCGAATTCGTTTCCGACACTGAGTTCACTTGCTCTTGGATAAGTCAAATGTGTGCTAACCTAACTTAACCAACCCATGTTAGTCTTAGCCTCATACATGGAGTATTTTGAAGGTTGATAAAATTTAATATAACTTGAAAAGTTATTTAAAGATACAATTTTTTTATAATTTGTAAAATTTATAACAAAAATTATCGGTTTGCTTGATGCAACGATTGTTCATTGACTCGTGGAGTGCGTTATGCAGTTGGGGAAATTGTATCTATCATTCCTCATTAGTTGCCATCAATCAGAAACGCTTTACGGACATAATTCCGAACAAATACACACACACTACTATTGTCATATCTGGATTGTTTTGACTGTCAGATGTATAATGAATAACAACAGACACAATGATTTGCTAAGCAAACACCTCGAACATCGAATATCAAGCAAACGCTTTGACAAATTATTTTCCATAGACTTAAAGTGGCTTTACGAGAAATCTGATTTTTATTCATCGTTTTTATATAAAAAGTTTTTATTTTTTAATTTCATACATTGAAAATACAATTGAGTTTAATGTAAAATATATCTTTACACAAACACATACATCAATGTTATAAATGCGAAAAAAATTTTAGTAAGGTACACTTTTCACAGCTTTTCAATGGTTTCAATGCGAGTGCGCTCCTCAGCAGTGATGGTGATGGTGGTGATGCTGATCGTAGTGATGGTCATGCGATCCGTGATGGTGATGTTGATGCGATCCGTGGTGATCATGATGGTGGTGTGGCTCGTAACGTGGCGGATCGCAGTGATAATGATGCGGCGGCGGTCCGAAATGCTGATGCGGCGGAGCGCAGTGTGGGCCTGGTCCGTGGTGTTGTCCTTGGACAACCACCACTGGTGGTGTGTATCCCTGAGGCGCTCCGTAACGCAAATCGTAGTGCGACATTTTATTTAGTTTATTATATATTTTCTACTAGTTTTGTAGCAAATGTTTTTTTATATTCACTGTAATGCTGTATTGCTTGAAAGACTACTGCGCCAGTCACTGCCCATTCACTGTAATATATATCAATTGACAATGCTTGCGAATTTGCACTTTTATCGATAAGTAAATATAGCATGCATTATCTTATCAGATAAGGCATTGTGCGATTTCCCATATAATAATTTATTAGCTGTTCTATTTGTGTTTCAGTATGAAACTGTGGCGAAACTGATTAATCAGCAAATCGATGTGTAAACAAAAAGTTTTAGGTTTTCACAGAAAATGTTAATTTCAATTGAATTTAGTAAGCACTAGTGCCTTAGTTGGGTGTTGGTTGGGTCTTAGTTGGCATTTACAGAAACACTTTAAAAAGATCAACATGCACTTCGATACGCTGACATGCGTCACTGCGTTTCATAGAAAAATCACCGCGCGATTATAAAATTGACGGGATATCCGGGTTATTCAATGCAATGAAATAGTGTTCAATGTGTTTTAAAAGTTTGAGTGCCCAAAAGTATGCATGTCTTTTATAGAAAAGTGAACTCTATATTAGTGTAAGAATCTGATTTGCTGTCAACTGGAAGTTACTTATTAAACTAAAATTGCTTCTAAATAAGTTGACTACTCTGAGTTCCAGATTAAAAGTTGAGAAAAAGAATGACCACATCTGTTCACTTTTGAGCTTAGCTACCATAGAGAGAACGAGGTCTTATGGCCAGATAAGTACATAAGTGCCATAGAGGAGTTGAACATCTCACAATGGGCTGTCCATATTTAAGACAGACATTTATAGTCGAAAATCCCTATGCAACACTGTTTTAATTCTGAAATTCCGAAATTGAAATTATTTGTATGAAGTCAATTGAAAATATGAATAAATTCTAACAAGTAAAAAACACAGCCATCTAACTAGTCGAGTATAAATGGGTACGTCAGACCCACATAAACTTATTTTCGTGCTCACATACTTACGTAAACTTACTTACGAACTCAGTGTCTCAGTGTTTTCTCTCCGCTTCAATCGCTCAAATATTACTTTTAATTTTATTAAAATTTTAATTTTTTTTCTTTTATTTAAAATAATAGTAAATACAAGTGGCAAATGATACTTGTTGGCTAGCAGTGATTAGCAGTGCTGATGATGCGGCGGTGACGATGATCCGTGATGATGAGGTGGGGGTCCGTGATGATGAGGTGGGTGTCCGTGATGCGGCGCTGGTGGCGGGCAATGATGGTGTGGCGGTGGTCCGTGATGCGGCGGCGGTGACGGTCCGTGATGATGATATGGTGGTCCGTGATGATGAGGTGGGTGTTCGTGATGTGGCGGTGGTGACGGCCAATGATGGTGTGGCGGTGGTCCGTGATGCGGCGGTGGTGGCGATCCGTGATGGTGAGGTGGGGGTCCGTGATGATGAGGTGGGTGTCCGTGATGTGGCGGTGGTGGCGGGCAATGATGGTGTGGCGGTGATCCGTGATGATGCGGCGGTCCGCAGTGTGGTGGCCCGTGGTATGACATTTTCGATTCGCTTTGTAGCACTGTTTTAAATATTGCGAACTGCCAATTAACTGGCACTATGGCTATTTTTGTGACAATGCCATTCAAGTGCGCCATTCTGCCAATATATATCGGATTGTGTGCAAACATTTTTACTACAATATTCGTTTAATAAAGATTCCTAATCTTATCGACTATAATAAACTTTCGTTAGCTATTCCGGAACTAACTAGTTAGCCGCGAAATTACATATGACGCATACCAAACAATCATATGTATGTATAGATATAGTGTGGTGTATATGTATGTATGTATGTATTTAAGGGGACTTTTTAATTGAAAAGCAGTCTGAAGCCAGCAGAAATCCCAATCATAAAGATTTTTAATTTATTATTCCGTCATTATTGACTGTTAATTGTTGTTGTTAACATGTAGGCAGTGTTAGTGGCGATAAAACATATAAAAAGATCTAAGAAAATAGTGGAAATAGTAAACAAATACGCCAAATTAGTTAAATTAAAAAATATAAAATAGAAAATATAAAAACAATGACAAAACAAAAAACCACAAAACAAAACAGAATGCAATCAAAATGCAAACTAAGAAAGAAGAACTTTGAAAGAGAAACAAATTTAGATGTATGAATCATCAGACTGAGATCAAAACCATTCATACAACATTCCATACCTGACATATTTTGGTCCTGAAATTTCAAAATAGAAAATGTAGTTAAAAGAAGACAATTTTTCTCTTTCATTTGATACCCATGTCTTCATTATTGCACAATCGCAAATATTTAAAAAAAATATTAAAAAAAAATTTAAATGTGTATATCCTTACAATTTTAAAGCCCTTTAAGAAGGTTTTTGGGTCAGAAAATGTAATACTGACTATGCCAGCATACTATAAATGATCTCTAGTTTCATATCTATATCAACATTTGGATGGGTCTCGGAAAATTAAAAAAATGTGTTCCCACGGTGTAATAAATGTAAAGTTGGTATTTTCACTCAGTGCATCATAACTCTGTCATTTTTCTTTCAATTCTATTCACGTTAGGCTTAATATTTGCTCAAATAATATATCTTTGATCTTAGATTTTAAAACCTGAGGAGATCTTTTATTTTATTTATAAAAAAACTATTCGAAAATTTATGATTTTTGAAATTGATCGAAAAAGTCACTTTTTTACAATTTTCACCGTCAGTAATTTCCCCAAAACTCATCTGATTTGGAGAATCTGTATATATGGTTGGAAAGGTTAGTTAATTACCTTCTGAAAGACTGACCACATGTGTTAGCCGAATGGTTGGTTTACGAGATATGTGGTCATAACTGAAATAAAAGGAGAAAAACCTGTTTTTCGAAGAGTTTTCGAAAACGCTTCTTAAGAAAGTTTTTTGATTTTCAGTTTCGTGTTCAGCAGCCGAAGATTAGTCTAAAAAATACTTTTGTTTTTAGAAGCACGCGATGAAGACATTTTTTGTCGAGTAGTGTAATCAAATATATAAATTAAATACTTAAAAAAGAAACAAAACAAATTAAATTAAATACAAATAAGAAATTAAAGTTTAAGTGGTTATTAAACATTTCTGATACTAAAAAAATATCTGTACTTGCGTCTCAAATGGACCTGATTTCCATGTCCTGGCTTATTGCCACCAACTTCAATTCGGCCCGAGAATGCAATGCCTGCCAGTGTCACTGTTCTGAGAAAAATCTGCCATCCAAATTTAAAAGCACCTGTCATTGCAGTTGGCTGCCAATGAACGACAAGTTGCGCGTGTCAAAAAGTTTGACAGTCACATTCTATGGCACAGCTTAACGGGAAGTCTTAAATTTTTACATGTGCAGTTTTCAACTAACTATTACTTAACCCGATTTTCCATGGCATGAAATTAAAAATGTCACAATTTAAAACGACGCGAGGTGGCTGCCATCAGCCAATGGAAGACCTGCTCGATGCTCATATTTTGCGTTCGTACGAGAATATTGTCTGCGGCGTAATGCCTCTCGCATATGCTACATACATACATACATACATACATATATATATATATATATTACGACGTGTCATTATGTTTTAATCAAGTTGAGTATTCAAAGTTTGCGATGTGTGACAACGACATTGGCTGCATGGCTTTTGCAGATGCTGCGGCTGCTCGTTGTTCGGCAGCGAACTGCAAGGTGCCGCCAGTAGTGTCGACGACGTCAACGGTGAACTCAATATTGCTGCCTGCTGCTGCTGCTAATATATTGCTATTTTATTAAAACTTTCGAAGCGCCACACACATACACACACAAACACACGTCAGCAATGACCCAGCAGCGCAACGTGTCCGAGGCCAAAGCATTGAATTACCAGCCAAAGCGTAGCGAATCCAAGTACCAGGTTGTTGTTTTCCTAGAATGTGAGCTAAGGTTTAGTTTGAAATCCGGTGAAGCAAACCAAGCAGCGAAAATGGTTCACAACTAGGAATGTAATGGACATTTCAATCTGGGTTTGATTTTTTCAAAGATCTGCCTTCACTTTCGCACTCAATGTCCGCAACTGTTTCATGAAGACTGGTGCATTCGTATCGGCAAAATGAACTGAACAAATGAACTGAATTGAAAATGAAACCAATTGTCTATGCTCACAATAGTGCGTTGCATAACTTTCCTGCTGGGTGCGGTGCGCTCACCTGCGCCGGAAGCGGCTGCGTGTGTGGTGCAATATGGAGGAGCGAGCGCTGGTAAACGAGCAACAACAAAGAAGGTGTAGCTAAAGAAATTAGCAAGAACTGTGGCACAGTAGCTGGTAGCTGAATGTAAGACAAAAAAGACATTCAACAACAACAACAACAGTGATGGAAAATCAGCAGCCAGTGTTAGCGATAGCAGCGACAGCGTCAGCCTTTCACGCACGGCTAACCCAGGTGTGTGTGCTATGTTCGTGTGCTTATGTGGTTGCTTGACAGCTACGTCGAGCTGCCAGCCAACGAGTCATTCTGCTAACAAACGAAGCGTACGTGTGCGCCGCTGCAAGGCAACGCTTACGCACAGGTTCCCTACAGCCGCCACCGCCCCTCACCCGCAGCTCGATCAGTCGACCATGTGTGCATGTGGCGCTGCGCTGCAAAGTCGCATGGTGTGGTGTGGTGTGCAACATCGTGTGGCAGCTTCCTAATTAAACTTTAATTATGCTCCTTTCTATCATCGTTTCTTATGTTTTTGTTGTTGTAGTTCTTCTTCTTCTTCGTTGCATGCTTATATTTTGCGCTTTTTTTTTCTTATTTATAATGTTACATTAACCAAGTTGAAGTATTACTTCCGTGTAAGAGCTGACTTGACAGCAACGAGGAGCAACAACAACAATCAGCGAGAAATAACAGTCAACGTATTATGAGCAACAAAAACGAGAATGAAACCCATGTAGCGGGTGCTGCACCCAACAAATAACAGTTCAATGCTGATATTGAAAACCTACAGATTAGGGATTGCAATCCCAGGAAACCGGAATTTTTTTCGGGATTGAATATATTATTTTTATATATTATTTCAATCAAATAGATTTTATTTTTGCATCACTTAAATACAATTTTGTGTTATTATTTTAAAACTGAGAACAAAATATTCATAACAAATAACATAAAATTAATAACATAAAAATTTATGATGATTTATAATTTATTTATTTATATTTTATAACTTATTTAATTACCAAACTACCTGGCAATTCTTCTGATTCAAAATCAGTTAGAAGGAAAAATCGTATATAAATCTTCAAATACTTTTTAGAAGTTTTGGCTACGGTTTCCGCCATTTCAAAATAAATGTTAAATGCAGTGTGAGAAATACCAATAATTCAAGTCTCCAATAGCTTAAAAGAGTTTTCCAGTCTAGAATTTCGAAAAAAATCGATTTTTTTAAATTTCATATTTTCAAAGTTTAGACCTTCAACCCTTTCGCTATTTTGTTGCCATATGGCATCTTGCTATTTTGTGGACGTCTGCAACCCCTATGGTTGCAAGAATACATTTTTTGTTGATCCTTAGAATAGTTCGAAGTTGAAGTGTAAGATGGCGCTGAGCGCGCTAAGTCTTTGTGCTGATATCACCCTTATCTGGGTTCCTGGCCATAGGAACATTGAAGGAAATGAAAGGTCGAACGAATTGGCGCCTCGCTTGACGCATCGCTGGATGTCCCAGTTTCGACGCCATTTGGAGGTGGAAGTCGCTGACTTCCTGTCGTACTTCGCGGGCGATGTGGCCCTCCTACAATGAGCAGAGATCCCGCGAGCTTATCAACAAATCTCGCACGGACGTCGCTAGGCTTCCGGCGGTCATCACAGGCCACTGGACCATAGGTCCACATGCGGAGAGGCTAAGCATCCCCTTCAATACCCACTGAAGGAGCTGTGGGAATTTAGAGGAGAAAGAAACACCTAATCACTTCCTCTGTCATTGCCCAGCTTTGGCAAGGGCAAGATTTAAGTCCCTGTGGAACCACTTCCTTACTTGTTTGACCGAATGCTCGACAGTAAGTCTGGGGAACCTTCTTGGATACCTAAATTCTACCGGGTGGATTTAGTCATACGACTAACCAGGCTTAGTTTCGGTGAGCATGTGGTATCAAAACGGCGTCTATGCGCTTATTGTGACTTGCAGGGGGCCAACTGTAAGTAAGCCACTTCAACCAACCAACCATAGTTTGAAATTTTAGGAAAAATACGAAATTAATAAACTGAATATTTAAGTATAAAGAAGAGCAGTATACACGTAAATGGTATATCTTGACATTGTAAAGGAGGAAGAAGCAGAAAAAATTGGAGAACTTTTTAATTTGACGTTTTCTTTCAGTTTAGATACTTTTTTTTTCTTAATTTTCGCTGAAGTAAATGAAGAAATATTTAAGCTTTCGTTATGCGTAAAACAGTTTCATGTTTAAGTAATTATCACAGCCACAACGATTGGTTGCTCTCATAGAAAAACACTCTAAAATACAGGATCCGTGTATAAAAACTAAAAAAATTTCTTATAAAATGTTGCTTATACAGGGTTTTCCAACAAGAGGTGTTATTTTGGTATTCAAAGAAAAGTTCCATTTTTTGAGATAAATGATCGGATGTTTATTTCATAATAAAGAGGAAGGTATACCGTTAATAATGAAAAACAACATCAGCCAAATGGCTACCACGACCACGCTTACAGGACCATATCCTTTTCATGAAATTTTCCACAACCAAATCGCAAAGTGGCTGCCCTATGTCCTCGATAGACTCACGAATTCTATCTTTGAGGTCTTGAATCGACGCTGGGCTGTTGGCGTACACCTCATCTTTCACGTGGCCCCAAAGGAAGAAGTATTTTCCCGTAAAAGAGCAATGGTTTCGTTGATTGTGTGGCACGTAGCGCCGTCTTGTTGAAAGTAAACGTTGTCCAGATCAATACCATCCAACTCCGACCATAAAAAATCATTAATCATCTCTCGATAGCGCAATCTATTCACCGTAACTGTTGATCCAACCTCATTTTCGAAAAAGTAAGGTCCAATGACCCCGCCGGACCATAAACCGCACCAAACAGTCACACGTTGAGGATGGAGAGGCTTCTCAACAATAACTCTTGGGTTTTCGGAGCCCCAGATGCGACAATTTTGCTTGTTGACGTAGCCACCGAGGTGGAAATGGGCCTCATCAGTCAAGATGATTTTTCGATGGAATTCCGGATCATTTTCAGGCATTTCAAGGACCCAATCAGCAAAGACACGACGTTGTTGATGATCGGTCGGCTTGAGTTCTTGTGTTAACTGAACTTTATAAGCCTTAAGACCCAAGTCTTTATGCAAAATACGGTGTAATGACGTTTTTGGAATTCCCAATTCCAAAGAACGACGAGGAATCGACAAACCTGGGTTTTCTTCAACACTTTGGGCTACAGCAGCAATATTCTCAGTTGGAATTTGCAACAGACTTTCTTAATATTATCAAAATTGGCTCGACGTAGGGGTTTTTGTAATTTGTTTTTTTACTATTTTTAAAAAATTACCAAAGTTAAAAAAAGGGGGCAAAAAATTACGTTTATTTTCAAAAAGACGCCATTTTGTGCAAGCATTTTTTTCCAAATCGGCTACTACTACAGTTCCCATTGAACATAAACTGAAAGACCTTCCATCATTCCTTAGCCTTAGTTGTTCTATTGTTGTACACAAATATTGTCATAGGCTAATTTTGGGATCACCTTCAGCTCTGCTTTCGAATTCTCCTTTACTGTCGCATTCGTCTCAAAATGCTTTCCGCGAAGTGATAATTTGAGACGTGGGAATAGAAAATTATCGGTTCTGGATCGTATGAGAAGCGCTATTCCAATGATTGTTGGTTAGTTTCGTTGTCATGTCTATAGACCCATGACTCTTCATCTAAAGCGTGATCCATTTCGAGGTTCCCTACTTTTTTAAAGAAAAAAACACAGAAAACTAAATTTAACGGGGAATGTTTATTATCATTCGAAAGAACATTCTTTGGCATTTATTTTTTGAAGATTATCTCTTTCAAATGTTGGCCGCGGCTACGTCTCAGATGGTCCATCCGTTGAGTCCAATTTTCGATGACTCGTTCGAGCATTTCGACTGGTAACTGGCGAATGACACGCGTGATGTTTTGCTCCAAGGCCTGAATCGAAGCGGTTTTATCCGTATAGACTTAAGACTTTACTTATCCCCACAGAAAAAAGTCTAACGGTGTGATATCACACGATCTTGGTGGCCAATCGACCGGCCCATTACGTGAAATTAGCTGTTCTCACCGGCATCATTTTTGAAGAAATATGGACCGATGAACGATTTGTAAACGTTTTTCAGGCGTAAGTCTTTCCATGATGAAATGCCAAACAATACTGAACAAAAATAATATGACAGCTTGACACGACTCACGCGTGATCTGTCAAAAAAAGGTTATTGAAAAAAGTACCTCTAGTTGGATCACCCTTTATTATGAGGATTAGGGAAAGCAACTTTATCAAACAGATTTTTGAGCAACAGATGACAAATGTACCAAACCAGAAAAGAGATTGTTGGAAAAATTAAAAGCGAATGGAAAAATCTAGGTATTTTTTTTTTTATCGGAAGTTAAGTGAAAGAAAGTAATTTTGCTAGTTTTAAAATATTTATATGATGTACAAATCATAAATGTATATGTTTTTATTAAACACCAATATTAAGTTTGTATTATATGCAATAAATATAATTAGATGTATTATTAGTTAAATTCATAATATACAGGCATGTGCTGCAAATCGCACGATTTAAAATCGAAATTGGAATTTGAAATCGTACGAATTTTTGAGGGGTGTGCTACAAAACGGACGAATTGACTTCAATTCGAAATAAAATTCAAGCTGATTTTTTTGTTGACGTCTATACAATTTTTTTCGAAACGTAAACAGAAAATTGAATATCTTACATGATGGGCATTTTCTTTGTAAAACACCGCATTCTGAGAGACCACTCCAACCCACTGGACATGTCGGAATCTCACTCTCTCTAATTTTCTCATTTTTGCTAACAATGTAGATTGGAATTTTTGCAATTTTTGTTAGGTTAGGTTAAGGTAGCTGCCTTGGTATGGGACTTGCCGAAAGACACACTTAGGCCACGGAATGGGCCCGTTGTGATACCACAAGTTTAGGGTCTGTCTTACTACAAGTCGAGAAGCCTATTCAAGCCATTTTGAATTGTGGATGAACTCAAGCAAGTTTTTGAAGTTAGCTGAACCGAGGTCATTCAAGTTGTTGAAGAAAGGAGAGCCTAGGGTTTTCCATCTTCGTTCAAATAGAGCCAGGCAGTTGCAGAGAAAATGACTAATCGTTTCCTCCTCCTCTTCAGGATTGCGACGACCGTGCCAATGTGCTGTCTGCCAAGCGAGATAAGTGGTCTAGTGCGCCTAGGATTAAAAACAGGCCAGAGCTGTTTGGTTATGGTACAAGTGTTCTCCTCTTGCTTTAATTGCTGCCTGGATGTCAGTGAAAATGCGAACCATACCCCCCTACTCTGTCATCTAGCTTGGACCCGTCTGTATAGAAACCGTGTTTTGCTCCCACTACTGTCTATGAGGTATGAGGGTTGAGAATTTAGAGTCCAACAGATATGATGGTAGCGAGTAGTCTATGCTCTCAAGTAAGTCAGGTGAACAGCCTAGAATCCGACAGAAACTGAAATCAGTACGTGTCCATCTTTTGATGGTATTTAGTCTCACTGCAGAGAGGGTTGCAGCTTGTTTACCGAAGAGGTCAACAGGAAGAAAGTGGAGCAGGGCGTAGAGCCCTCTGGATGGTGTCGATCGAATGCTCCAGTTATTATAAGCGACGCCGATCTTTGGACTGAGTCCAGAAGTTTCTGGTTTACCCCCTTATCCAGGGCAATCCACAATACTACTGCTCCATAGAATAGAATGGGCCTAATCATGAAGATGTAAATCCAGTGATACGTGGTGGATACCCCATTTTTTGCCAACTGCTCTTTTGCAAGAGTACAGTGCAATAGTGGAGGAGTTGTAACCCTATTGGTTACCAGGTTGTGAACTGTGTCCACTAATATTGTAGAAAGCTTCCTCAACTTTTTCACGTTCAAAATTTCTTTATAAGTTGAAACGCAAATAGAATATCAGCCGTTTTCTAATCGCAACGAAAACGGAATTTCGGTTTTCTGGCACATATGTATCATTTGAAACGATTTCGTTTTCGAAAATTGACGAAATCAAAACGAAATTGAGCACACTTCATCACGTTTTCGCTCCGAATTTGAAACGAAAACGATTTGTAGCACATGCCTGATAGGGTGTTTTTTCTAGACGTTTGTTTTTCGAATAGAGATAAAACTGGCATTTTGTGGTCAAATCTGGCAACTCTAATGTCATTTATGTTCAGTTTGGTTTGCCATTTCATCATGAACAGGAACATGCAAATTTATTTCGAAAATAATGGTTCAGTTCGCGAATTTTACCGCAAGCTCCGTCCATTTTATGGTCGACATAATCGTCCATCAGAGCAAAATCGGTCCATCCATCGGTTAACCATGGGTCGTTTTCGCACTACGTTTACTCTATGTGATAATACGCATCCGCAGAGACGTCGAACAGTGCGCACCGAAGAAACAATTGCCGCTGTAGAGCTAAATGTTGAAGAGGACCCGAATGAATCGATTCGCCACCGTGCACAGCAATTGGAGCTTTGTCCATCAACTTTAAAAATTGGACCTGTAGAATTGGCTTTATTCGAGCCAGCCGCGGCGGCCACATGCCCGAAATCATATTTAAAACTTAATGGCATAAAATTATCCTTCCAATAAAGCCAAATTGATGGACATTAAAACGATTTTCTTGTGTTTTATTTCAATTCGAAGTTCTATACCTCTAAAAAAGACACCCTATACTTTCATTTTTATGCTTCAATGCGGCGCTGGCTGATTGGGAAGATGTGTTGATGGCGGTCCTGGCGTTCGATGTGGTGCTGGGCCGATTTTGGAGCGTGGCGGACGTGGCGGGAGTGGCGGGCGATTGTCCTTTGGTGGACGTGGTGATCCCGCATGGTGTTTGGAGTCCATTGCTGTATTAAAAAAGTATTCAACCAACTGTTGCAAAGTTCCAAGTCCCAAGTTCCGTTTCAACGAACGAGTTTAGCAAAACGCGCCAATTTATAAAGAAAATTCGGCCTTGTCCCATAAAAATATATATTATCCCAACCACTCATAGATTTTTCTTATCAAAGATAAGTGGTGGTAAAAGGTTGTAAAACATAATTCGGCATAATAAACTAAAATTAAAAAAAAAAAATTGAATTCTCTTGATAATAAAAAAGTACGATTGCTTGAACCATAAATAAGACTGTTTGATGTGAGTAATCGATTTGGCAACTTAAGACAAATTGGGTGCAGTACAGTCTGGTCGCAGAGGTGCAAACATTTTTGAAGCAAAGAAAACTCATTTGCAAAAAAATTTGAATTACAAACAAAATAAATTAAAAAAATATGGTAAAAAATTTAACTAGTAAATAAAACTATAAAATTAAATTTATAAAATTTTAAATTTAAAAGTAATAATGTAATTGGTTTTTTGTGTAGAAATTTGACTTTTTTATTTTCCTTTTAAATTTGTTTTCCACACTTAAATGTAAATTTTTTTTTCTAAATTACTTTTTCACACACATACTGAAAAATTTTATTTTTACAATTTACTTTTATATTTATATTTTAAATTTTTATCATTTATTTACAATTTAATTTTTTTTATTTTCTTTAGGTATTTGCATTTGTATTATGTATTTTATTTTTTAGTTTTGTTTTTTTGTTTTTAATTGTCAAAATTGTCAAATAAAACCATAAAATGAAAATTAAAGAGGAGGAATTAATTTTTTTTTTAATTTATCTTTTGTGTGTAAAATGAAGTTTTTAATTTTTCTTTTTAATTTGCTCTTTTACACACAAATTGAAGAGTTTTATTTTTGAAATTTACTTTCATATTTTAATTTAAAAGTTTATTAGATATTTTTATTATGTATACTTTTATATTTTTTCAGTTTTCTTCTTTAGTTTTGGAAAATTGTATGGTTTGTTGATTTCAAAATATCAAAAAAAAAGAACTAAACTTGTAAATAAAACCATAAAATGAAAATTAAAAATATTAAATTTATATACGAAAAGAAAATTAAGAAGCATGAAATAATTTTTTGTTTACATTTTCTCGTTTGTTTTTAAATTGGAATTTGTTATTTTGCTTTAAAATTTGTTCTTTCACACACAAATTGAAAAATGTTATTTTTTTAATTTATTTTAATATTTAAATTTTATTTTTATTAAATATAATTTTATTTTGTATTTATAATTGGCATCCCTTTTTTTATTTATATTAGTACTTTTTTTCACAGGTTGCATTTTTATAATTTTATATTTAGCTTTTTTCTTATTATTGTTTTTTTCCGATCAACTAAAAATGTTTATGTCGAAATTTTTCTTAAACTCTTTACAAATGGCTCTGCGATAAGATAAAATCATGAGTGTTCGCTATAATAGATATATTTATAGCTGCCACTTGAGCATATTTTTGAGTTTCAATAAATATGCGTGCTGTGCAAAACTTCAATAATTCATTATCGAGCAGTTCATTGGAACAAGACTTCAACATAATTTTCAAGAGTTTGTCAAACACTTTGTTTATAAAACAATGGACGACCAGAAGCAGCGACCACAACAGCCGAAAAAGGACCAACACGGGGCCACATCGCCATACCATCCAAGGCCAACGCCTACACCAATACAACCGATACCCGACGAATCGAGCTTTATAGTAGAAAGATCATGTGTTATCAATTAGTTGTGTTCAAGAAAACATAGTCTTGACGTTTAATTAAAACAACAACAAAAACTCCTTCGAATATAAGACCTTTCCCGTCGTAGAGGTCCTTCGAGTTTGGTGTCTAATGACATTTTCCCTGGTGCTTTGTCTTTCCCCCGAACGTATGTTGATCCAGTGCGTAACATGAAAAAGCTTGTACTGTGCATGGTTTATCTCGAATTCTTGCTCTCCAAAGTTCTTTTTTAAGTACCTTTCTCGCAAACACTGCCAAGGCAGCTATATCCTTACTTTATCATGTCTACTCATTGGTCTACTTTTTTGGTTTCATTGGTTAGTCAGTCAAATCCTAGACATTCTCTTCATTGGCTAAGGTTAGGTTACAATATGGAAGGATTGTGTGCGGTAATTAGTTCCACTCAGAGACCATACTGAGTCCATTGTGACTCTCTTGGTTTTAGAAATCCGTTGTCCTTTCCTATCTGTTGTCCTTTCCTATCTAAAGATCCAAACGGGATAGCATAGCCGAAAGAACTGAAGTACTACTTTCATCTGTTTGTTCTATCAAAAACAGAGACATGTTGTTCTTCTTTGTCATTTACCTGCTACTATATAATTTGTCTGAGAAAGATATAGCTCACATTTTCATCGTTGACCTTCTAGAACTTTCTAGCATTATCTATTTGATCTCTCAAAAAGACACATGGTCTCTGTTTTTGTCATTGGCCTCCAACACCTTTCCTATATTTGATTTTACCTCATTGTTGCTGACCTTTAACTACTAAATTGAACAACTTTTTTGTCGCAGTTTCATGGACAAGCCAAGAGACATATTCTGTCTAACTAAGAATCAAGCCAGTACGAACCGGTAACAAAGTATTACTCTTTAATATTCCAAGGTTATTCCTGCTTTCAAACCATAAATCTCATCGTAGAGTTCAAGTTATTCTGGCTGAGGAAAGTCTTTGCTATTTAACTGCCTGCCAACAAAAAGCTTTTTACTTTTTCTGTAAAGTATTTATGAATATTTACTAAACTACCAACATTTCTAGGATCATTTAGAAGAATCGAGATAAAATTAGAAAAACATAACTTGTTAAATCATTTATTGATCAAAGTCTAAGGTTCAGAGATGTAGTATTAGCCACTCAATAACTCGTTTTAGTCAAAGTCCTGTACAGCTATGGCAAGTCTTACCCAAAAGTCAGAAACTTAACCCTTTCGATCCCGAATTTTACCCTGTGTGTCGATATTTAAATCACAAAACACTTCCCTAAGAAGTGTGCACACGACATTTGAAGTCGCCACGCATCTTTGTTCGAATTCTAAAGCTAGTTTACTTTTGGATAATTATATCTAAAACGGGTTAAATAAATTTTGTATCAACATATTTTAGTTACAGAAAAATTATTTTATATTTATGGAAGAATACAAAATTATCACTTTTTGGTTTTATTTAACCATTACTAAAGAAACAGGGTTTTGATCAAATACGTCCAGT
Organism: Melieria omissa; assembly: GCA_963971225.1. Taxonomy (NCBI): domain Eukaryota; kingdom Metazoa; phylum Arthropoda; class Insecta; order Diptera; family Ulidiidae; genus Melieria; species Melieria omissa. The sequence continues at coordinate 104,513,963 of OZ020269.1, forward strand.
TCGTAGACTTCAATTAGAACACAAACTTTCCCTGATATTGCTGCAACTTATTGGAAATTTTTTGGAGCATAACAGTAAAATTTTTGTAATTTGCTTTGAATTCACTTCTAAGAATAATAATTTGTGGGTGTCTACTTAAATTAAACCCATAAATCAATCGTAGCCTTCTCCCAGGCAACTTTGGTGTCGAAAGAATTAAGGTGAACTGAGTGCAAGTAAATATTTTTTTAAATCTTGGCTATCCTAAGATAAAGAAAAACGTGAGTTTACCCCTTCTTAATCTGAGCTTAGACCGACTTCCTCACGAACAAGACTCCAATCGACTGTTTCCTAGAAATGTATCAGACAGAGCTCAAAGAAACTCAGAAATCAACTAAAAGAATCAATTGCTTCCTTATCATTTCTTCAGACTGAACATTGCATGCAAAATTACTTCAAAATCTGCTCACTTCGAAGAAAAAGCCATGCAAGTTCTCGAAAACCGCCTTGACCCCTACAGTTATTTTCGTCAAAGACAATTAAATGATAGCGTGCTCCATAATTTACGGTCAATCGATGCCATCATTCCACATTCATACTAAAAAAAGATACAATTTATGCAATGCCCATTAAATATTTTTCATTCGAAAATTTCTTCAATATTCTCGTAATTCTTCTTCTTGCAAGCAAATCTATTATAAAGTCTGATTCTCTTTCAAAAGCATCAAAGCATTTAATGCGTTGAAAATGAATGAATACAACAAAAATGCTCGCCTATTAAAGCACCAAACAAAAATTGCAGTAAACGAACGCAATAAAATGAATCCTTAAAGTTGCTGGCAAAGGCATAACAGCTGGGAAAAACAGAATTGAATTCATAGAAGAAAGAACGACGAGCCGACGTGGAGGCAAATTGAACACGAATACACCACCGCCCACCAAGCAGACAAGGAAATAGAAGAGACTCAAACACACACACACACGCACACGCACGTATGCACGTATGCGAACTAAACAACAAGGAGACGAAAGATAAACGACACATTGAGCCAAAGCACTGTCATAGAATACGCTGACGATAACACTCGGTGTACGGTGCCGAAAAGTAGAAAGCAGCAAGCACCAAAGGCCAAGTTAAAGCGCACAACCGAAAAGGACACGCGCGAACAACGAGAGCAAACGCACCAGTTCGACAGAGCGCAAGGACCTCAAGTTATCCTCACCAAAATTTGACTCGAGAGCATAAACGAGAGAACAAGTGAATGAGTGAACACCAGCAGCGCCATTATTGCACGTAGCGTCAAAGTGGCGAACTAACGAAGAGCGTGTTTCGAGTGAGTGAGCACAGGACACGTGAATGTGTGCAAGGAGTTTTTTTTGGTCATTCGAGTGAAAGTATTGTGTTTGCGAGAATTTGCATTGCTTATGAAAATTGCATTGGACTTTGGGAAAATTTCCGCAAAAGTTTAACGCTTAGTGCGACGCAAGAAGCACTGCAAGCAGCTGCAGTTGGCCTTTTGTCGTTTTAGCCAAGGTGGGTAAATTTTCTTCCAATTAATTTTTTCAATAAAACATGAAAAGTTTGGAAAATTGGCGCAAGCTTTCAAGTGGAATATTTGCAGTTTATGGGTTTTCCACAAGTTGGGAAAAACCCTTAAATTAGTGGGGTTGATAGTTGTGAAATAGTATTTGCAAGCATTTTTGTATAAGTTTGCACAAAGCACTGACTTGATTGATGGACAGACCTACTGCTGGTTTGAGATAATTAATTAAAACCACAAATATGAAATATAAGCAGCAGTTTTATTCTACGACTTGATAGCAAGTAAAGGTGATGTACATTGTTGTTGTAAAAGTCTTCACTGTAGCTCAAGGAGAGAGATAAAGTTGATCTCATGCATGCCGCTAAATTTTACAGAATATCCTTTCGAGTTCAAGATTTATTTCTCGAGATGTAACCCTTGAAGACAATCACTGGCAATGCCCCAGCAATTATAAAATAATTTAAAATTAAATAATAACATTTAATTAAATCTGTAATCCTTGGAATCATTTTAAATGAAAAAAGAAAGTTAAATGTTTCATTTCCCATGTCTTTCTGGTTTTCTACCCAAATTTAATTTCTTTTGAACTTAAACTAAATTGAACTCTCTGCTACTTGAATACAATTGAAATTTCATCATATTGGCAACACTGAGTTTTGTAAAATGACTATTTAAATTTAACCTTAGGGTCATGACCTATGACCTATAGTACTCCATGCAAGAAATTTGTCGATGAATTCTTTGGGTTGTATTAGATTTGGTTTCTGAACCTAGAATGTTTTTGGATATTTGTTTATTTTTTAATGGTGGAGAGATCGTCTATATAACTTAAGTTTCTAATATGAAACAGAATCGAAATTGTGCGACACACAGCATTGAAATTGATGGGAACGGACATTCAAAATAAAGTCTCTGGCTTCGTTTAAGTTGGGTCAAGTTGTTAGGGGTTCGAAACCCACTGAATAGTGAACCATAGTTTGAATAGTCTGCAGCGTGTCCAATCCTCAGAACAATAAATTAGAGTTGTGCATAGTGTTTAATGTCCGTAAAAACGTAAAACCACGTATTCTAATGAAAACCATAAGGCAAGACAGCATTTAAATTTGGTAGAGAGTTCACATTTAGACGTATTGTTGTAAAACGTAATGTAGTAAAATTGGGTTTTTAGGTTTTTTCTCTGACGTCAGGATCTTTTTTAACGGACTTTGAAATTTCAAAGACATGTTTATTTCAAAAAATTATTTAAAAAATTGAGCGCATTGTAGAATAACAATATGGGTATCAAATGAAAGAGAAAAAAGTTTTGTTGCAAAAGGACGAAGAGGTATTAAAAACAACTTGTGTCTATAACTTTCAAACTATAAGTCGCACTTCAACGACACTCAGTACGAACTATTGGGTCATGTTTCTTCAACAGGAAGAACGGGGCCTTGAATAAGGAGTCTAGCTACGCACACACATCTCTACAATAGCTTTGGCTATAAAATGCACTGGATAGAAATGTTTGTATGAAATCTTGTTATATAAAGTAAGACAAATTTAAAATTATGTCCGTACTATTTCATTACTGTACGATTTTTAGATAAAATAAAAAACAAAAAGTTCTACAATTCTCCGATAGGAAGTGTTGGCAAGCTACATAGATCAACTTGCTAGACAGTGTTGCCAGATGCCTAAAAGTACTTACTCCTAAATTAAAATAAATATACTGGAATTTCATCCAAAAAATTAAAAAATCTTACACATTTTTTTATAGCTTTCGTCATTTTAAAGGAATTAAACTTCTCATAAAAAAACAAAAAATATATATAATTATTTTATTGCAGCCCATTTTTATTCATCTTCAGATTAACAACAAAAACTTAACAAAAGCGGGATTTCATTTACATTTTGTAAGCTTCAAAATTTGTAACACAATAGGGAGCTTTGACTATTAAAATATTTGTCAAAATATGTTTGGTTGAAACTGTTCCCAATGGATCATACATCGTTATCCAAAAATCTCCCAAAAATCCACTAAGGATCCGAAAAATCCCCTAACATAAATATAAATCTCCTAAACTTTCTCCTAAAGAATTCTTCCTCCTAAAAATTCTGCTAAAAGGCCAAGAATCTTCTAAATCTAGGAGGAAATCTCCTGATAGAACATATTCCTGTAAGCGATAAACAAGGAATGACTTGTTGCTGATCTCTCTGGTACAGTTGAACATGTAGTATAACAATTTGAAAAAAGGATCATACTCTTTAAAGAATTGGAAAAATTACTTCTGATTTGGCGAAGAGAAAAAATGTCAACAATGGAAACATTTAAGTTATCATCAGCATTGCTTTCACGAGAGAAGAAAGAAGACACTCACTGTAAGACTATTTAAACTATGTATATGTATATAAAGTAAAAATAAACCCATAATCACGGTTTGGTTTGTTAATTTGTTGCCATTTTAAAAATAATTCCATTATGTCTCTGTCATAGAATTCCTCGTCTCTATAAACAAGAAACTGGGTCAGTCGAAATTCAAAAGCTTCTCTTGAGGCAATTTTTCCGGATTATTAGTTGGATGCAGAAGAACATCTCAACCAAACTCTCTAGATTTAGCAGATGCTTGGCCTTTTAGGAGAATTTAAAGGGGGAAGACTTACAGAAGAAAGTTTAGGAGATTTGTATTTTATGTAAGGGGATTTTTCTGACCCTGATTTTTTGATTTATAGGAAAAGTTTTGTGTAACGAAACCCCACCAAAACTTACACTTTTTATTTAATTCATTTGTTATATGTTTTGCTTTTAATAAGTTTTTGTTGTTAAGTTGAAGATGAATAAAAAAAGGTTGCATTAAAAAATATTAAATGTAACACTTCGTTCAATAATGTGTGTGACTGACACATAGATGGCGGCACTAATACTAAATCAATATTTTTTTTCGAAATTGTGAACCTTTTTAGGCTTACTGTCAAAATTATATGTCAATTCGACCATTAGTTTACAAGTTACAGTGCTTTAAGTGACACTACTTTTGAGTTTTCAAAAAAAATGAATTCAAAGCAATTCCGTGTGCTGATTTATCATTGTTTTTTAATGAAAAAAAATACTGTTCAATGCCAGGAATGGCTTGAAAAACATTATTCGGACTCTGCTCCATCAAAAAGAACCATTTGTTATTGGTATGCCGAATTCAAACGTGGTCGTACAGACACCGATGACATTCCATCTACTGGACGGCCAAATGACGCTGTTATTCCGGAAAACGTTGAAAAAACACTGAAAATCATTATGTCCGACCGTATAGTGAAAGTGGGGGAGATTGCTGACATTCTAAAGATATCAGCAGGCAGTGTACACACCATAATACACGAACATTTGGTTATGAAAAAGGTGTTTTCGAAATGGGTGCCGCGTTTGCTCACACCGGAGCAAAAACAACAACGAATCGATGATTCAAAGAGCTGTTTGGACATGTTTACGCGCAACAAGTCGGAGTTTTTGCGTCGGTACATCACAATGGATGAAACATGGATCCACCATTTCACTCCAGAGTCAAATCGGCAGTCTGCTGAGTGGCATGCAACCGGTGAAAGCCGCCCAAAGCGTCCAAAGGCACAAACATCGGCTGGCAAGGTTATGGCGTCAGTATTTTGGGATGTGCACGGAATAATATTCATCGACTATCTTGAGAAAGGGAAAACAATCAATAGCGACTATTATATAGCGTTGTTGGAACGTTTGAAAGAAGAAATCGCGATTAAGCGGCCCCATATGAAGAAGAAAAAAGTGTTGTTTCACCAAGACAATGCACCGTGTCACAAGTCGATGAAAACGATGGCAAAAATGCATGAATTGGGCTTCGAATTGCTTCCTCATCCCCCGTATTCTCCAGATCTGGCCCCCAGCGACTACTGGCTCTTCGCAGACCTCAAAAAGATGCTCCGTGGTAAGAGATTTGGCTCAAATGATGAAGTAATCGCCGAAACTAACGCCTATTTTGAAGGCAAAGAAAAATCGTTCTACAAAGGCGGTATCGAAAGATTGGAAAAGCGTTGGAATGATTGTACCTCCCTAAAAGGGGACTATGTTGATGAATAAAAACGAATTTTGGCAAAAAAATGTGTTTTAATTAGTTAGTCACACACATTATTGAACGAAGTGTTATATATCTTTTTTTATGAGAAGTTTAATTCCTTTTTCATCTTTTGGGAGGAAATTTCAGTATTTTTTTTTAAGATTTAGGGGAAAGTCATTTCAGGTATCTGGCAACGCTGCTGGAACTTAGCTTTATTATTTCTCAAATCTCCTAGACATCAAACTTAAAACTGTTGCAGTAAAATAAAATAAAATAAAATAAAATAAAATAAAATAAAATAAAATAAAATAAAATAAAATAAAATAAAATAAAATAAAATAAAATAAAATAAAATAAAATAAAATAAAATAAAATAGAATAAAATAAAATAAAATAAAATAAAATAAAATAAAATAAAATATAATAAAATAAAATAAAACAAAATAAAATAAAATAAAATAAAATAAAATAAAATAAAATAAAATAAAATATAATATAATATAATATAATAAAATAAAATAAAATAAAATAAAATAAAATAAAATAAAATAAAATAAAATGAAATAAAAATAAAAAATAAATAAAATCAAATAAATTAAAATAAAATAATAATAATAATAATAAAATATTAATAAAAAATAAAATAAAAATAAAAATTTTCTTTTCAAATCTTATCCGATACAAAATAAATTTTCAAAATTTTTTCCACTAGGTACTATTTATATAAAATTAGCACCAACAAAAAATTATTTTAAATATTAATACATAAATATAAATAATTCTGTGAGCCACAACCAAGCTCCTCCAACTGTTTGACCTATCACACCTACACCGCAACGAGCCGCCCCATCCGCAATTAATTAAGCAGCACATCACTGGCGGCAGCAGCGTCACTGTACGAGTACATCTACGAGTACTCACTCGTAATTTATTTAGTCGCTGCCCACGTGCCGCTTGCTCTGCTCGCCGCCCTCCCCCCGATTTTCGCATTTTTCTTCCAGTTCGTCGTCACCGCGGTTCTACTGCAATACTGCCACGAAAGAGTGTTGCCTGCCTGACAAAGTATCCAAAACGGGATTTCTCTTCATTTGCACCGAGCAGCGGTGCTAAATGGAACATTAATCATGCATAGCTGACCACAAAACTAATTCTATCCTTTCGCTCCTGCGGCTTGGCAGCTGCGCTGCGACTCTTTTCGCTGCTTTTCGCCACACATCCCACACACACATTTCTTGCCACGGCCATTTATTTGCCGCTAACCGGCCGGGCGGCGTTCGCATGTGCCGCTTTCCATTTATAAGCGTGTCTATGTCAATTTTTTCGCTTCGTTCTCTTTCATTTTCCCGAGTGGTGTGTGTGTGTTGTTGACTTGACATCCTGTGAGCGCCCCTTTTTTTCTATTATTGATTTTTCTCGTAACTTTTTGACGCTTCCTTGTGGTTTTCCATATTTTCGTCGCTGTTGTTTTTCTCGCTTTTTTTTGTACACCCATCTCGCCATAATTTGTTTGGGTTTTTGCGCTTTGTTGCTTTCTTGTTGTTGGCCCATTTGTATTGTTGCTTGATTTTCTTATATTCTGCTTACCTCATGTAATGAACGTTGCTGGTGTTTCACCAGTCTGTGTGTCTGTCTGCTGTTTGCTTATGAGTTTAATTTTTGTTGTTGTACTCGTAGTTTATTGTAGTGCGTGTTGTTGTGGTAAAGGGATCTCGCTGTTGTGGCGGCGTTGTTGATTTCTGCCGCGTAATGTTTTCGCTTCTTTTCACGCCTTGACACAAGTCAAAGTGTGTGTGGGCGTTTTACTAAGCCTGACAGCGACTTGGTTGTACGCTACATTCATTGGCGCATACAGGATTTCAATGGGAGAGAAGAGGTTTTGTACACAAATTTTAAGTTCAAACCATATTTCCCAGCCACAGTTTTTGTAGCAAATATACATTTGGGGGGTGATTTGAAACCTCAAAACTCCACTTGTGTGCGCCACTGCCTGCTTTGTAGCCATGACTTCTTCTTTACATACTCGTACTTGGAATTTTTTAACAATTTCAATGTAAAAACCGGTAATAAGTAAATAGAAACAACAAACGGAAAATAATGGCAAAGAGTCCAAAAGAATAAACCAGGGAATGAGAGTCTTCAATCACTAATTTTCTAAAGAAAAAAACGAAAAATTTGAATTATTACCGTCCAACAAAAATGAAAAAAATTTTTCACACTGCAAAAAATCCATATGGGCGTGAAACTAGAGACCAAACATAAATACCGCGTACTCAGTTTTTCATTTCTACATCCTTTGTGCTTTTAAAAGGACTTAAAAATTTTGAAAGGGATAAAAAAGAAAAAAATATATCAAAAATACTTAACCTCGTTAGAATATGGCGATATGTATATCAAATGAAAGATGAAAGGCTCAAGAATTTAAAATTTATTTGTTATATATTTGTAAAAAAAAGGATATGAAAAAGGTCCTTTGAACATTTTAATCCTTTATATCCTTGAAAATTTATATATAATTTTCTTGAAAAGTAAGTATGTTAAAACCCAAAAGCTCCTTGATCACATGTCAAAATTTCATAACTCTAAGTTTATTGGTTCGAAATTAACAAAAGGGCGCAAGCTGCAATTCAATGAAGTAAAAAAATTTTAATTTAATTTAGCTTTTTTTTTTAAAGTCAAGGAAGATGTTCTTTCAGAAATGAAACAAAATATTAAAAAACCTCCAAAGAGTTTCAACGGAGAGATACCTTTCTAGGCGTTCTAGTGTTAACCATATATATGCAAAAGATGAGATCTTTTAATCAGTTTTTGCATAAAATTGGGCTTTAGAAAATAGTAAAAGTCAAGTGAGATTTTCTTTCAGAAATGGAACAAAGTATTAAAAAAAAAACCTCATAAAAGTTTCAAAGGAGAGATGCCTTTCTAGTGTTAACCATATGTTGCATACATAAAGATGAGATCTTTTAAAACATATTTTCAAATGTTGTATATAATTTGGCTTTACAAAAATTACAAAAATTGCTATTGAATCCATAAGAATCCTCGACGTTCATGCGACAACATTCCATTCATGCAACAAAAATTCATCCTAGTAAAGACTCAAAATTTCATGCCACTGAGGCCCAAGATTGTGAAAAATGAAATGGACTTGTGAATTCTTTGATTTGATTTCGTTTGATTTGATTTGTTTATGATTCCATACTAAAAGAAACAGATAAAAAGATTAATGTGTTATTGTTTGTGACAAGTTTAATAGTTCACAATGGGTTAAGACTTCGTCACACTCAACACTTAAAATGCTTAAAACAACAAATTTTTAGATTAACATGAATTTTTTCGTACTTGGAAAACCATATTCAAATGGACACCAGACTTTTTTAGTGTTGTATGCAGATTCTTAATAATGTGTTTTCATTCTCATTTTATGAGGTTTAAAAAAAAATGTACTATATTAAATTTACTACCCAAAAAATTGGGTTGTTAGGAGTGAAGCTAAAAGTCTTTGAATCGAGACCAAACATCCAACAGCCGCTTTGGCGTTGCACTTTGAGGTGTAAAAACTATTACTGACTCTCTCTAATTTTCTGTTCTGAACATTTTGTCAGAACATATCTACTTTCTATAACTAACCATTAATAGGTCCTCCAAACAAAATGTTAGTTTGTATGAAATGGACTCCTATCGCATACAAGTTGCTTCTAAACGTTTGAAATGTAGACTGATCTTCATTTTTCCTCCAAATATTTCTTCCAACTCCAACTCTTAAGGCGACTGCCATACAAAAGTGGTAATTTTCTATGAAATTTGTTCCCCACTTGTAAATGTAGTAGAAAATTAAGAAACGTCGGGTCTCGATTTGAGCGAATTTCAATGAATCATTCAACATTTGACTTAAAAAAAATCAAAAATTTGTTTAGTGTAAAAAATGCAAAATTAATGTATGAAAATTCAATTACAGATGTCGTCTACCACATATAAATTAAGTTTTGACATGATCAACTTTTGAGTTTCTACAAAGCAAAAACCAGAATAATTTAATATTCAGTGTGAGGTTAGGTCAGGTTCAGACAGAGGCGTCATTACTGTTTTTGAGTTCCGCGAGATTTCTGTAAAAAGTGAAGGTAAGGAAACCCTATTCAGAAGTGAATAGCGGCTATGCTGGCTCGGTCATGTCTGCCGTATGGACGACGAAGCTCCGGCGAAAAAGGTGTTCGATGCGATAGTTGGAGGTCGATGGCGAAGAGGCAGGCCGTGTCTCCGGTGGAAGGACCAAGTTGAAGAGGTCCTGTCATCACTTGGTGTGACCAATTGGAGAAGGCGCGCGCAAAGCAGAGGCGCCTGAAGAGAAGTTTTGCGGCAGGCCGTAACCCGATAACGGGTTGTTATGGCCAGTTAAGTAAGTAAGTAAGTATTCAGAAGTGAGCGGAGTACACTCATTTTCCAAATAGTCACAACTTAATTAGAAAAAAATCTATATCTAAAAGGCAAATCGAAATCCTAACTTATTCAAAACTTACTTCCTTCCTTTACTTACTTTACATACTTTACTTACTTTTAACCAGTTAGTGAACAGTGGAAAAGAACAGAAGAACATGGAAAACTTAATTCTCTTTTAAATCCATTCATAACTATATACTTTCCATTTCAGCCACGCCTCTCTTTAAAGACTCTTTAGACTCATACCATCATCTGACACCATTTATAGAGTATAACCACAAAAACAGCTAGAAGAGCCAAACGAAAAAACCAAATTCCAGCTCATACAATTTTCATATTTCTGCGCGTGTCCTTTTAATTTATTAATTTTCTCTACTCATCACATGCTGTTTGTTTTGGTTATTACTTTTTTTGTGTGCGCGTTTTTTTTTTGTTTTTATTTGTATACATAACCGTCACATAATTTTCCGACAATTTTCTTACGTTTTCACTTTGTCATTGTTGTTGGTTTTATTTATATGCATACGTTGCTCTCATAGGTTTTTTTTGCTGTGTTTTTGGCGTGACCACTTGCCATGCTGGGTCGCTAATTTGTATGTGTCAAGTCAAGCGCGCACATACGTACATACGTACATACATACATACATACATACATTCATACATACATACATACATACATACATACATACATACATACATACATAATGCCATTTTTGTCTTTGCAAATATTGGTTAACAACACACATTTGCCAGCTGGCTAGGTCCTTCTTATTCGTTTTGTTATTTTAGTTTATTACATACAACACTGAAATGTCAGTAGTTGGGGTTTTGTAATGCACAAAAAAAAAGGCGTGGTTGGTACGAAACATACATACCTATGTATACATATCTTTTTGTTTAAAGTTATCTGCCCATATATTCATTGGTATGAAAATTACATGTTTTTTCGCGCAGGATGTGAAAATCTTTCATAGATGACAATGATTATAACCATTCATTTCTTCTAGGATCGTAAGATCGCATCGTAGGAGCAAGGGAGGGATAAAGCCTTCAATCCCTTCTTTTCTGTGCTTCCCGCATCTTTGCTGTTCTAGTCATCGTTGGAGGGTCATGACGTTGGAGGTTGCTTCCACTCCAATTCAATGCAGGTACGATTTGAAACCACCGTGAGCAGTCAGCAACTGTGTTAACCCTTTCAGTCACAATGTCCAATATATTGGACTACAGCCCATACAATTCATACAGAACGGGTTTATTTTCATGTTGGAAAGGGTTAAGCAGTTCCAAACATTGATACGCACCAAAAGTTTCAGAGAAGTTGAGCTATCCAAACAAAAATTCATGAAGGGACTATATTTCTAACTAAGAACAATAGAGGAAGTGTTTGTATTCTATTGGGAGATTTTAAACCTAGTCTAATGCTTACATGGGTCACGAGGACACTTACCGGATGTTTCAATAGCAACCACTGTCTCATTGACCAATCATAGATTGTTTGGCGCAACCGCCTCGATTTGTTCAGATATAGGATATTAAATATTGCAATCAAATTCAGTAGTTCGTAGACGGACCACTCTTACATGAGCAGATTAGACATACTTTTACGCAAGGGTGAAGATAATGAGTCATACACGTAAGTCCATTCGAATGAACAGTCCAACTAAATAGAAAGGTAAGATTTCTTTCTCAAAAAAACTTCTTATACAATTTTGTGATTTCTTGACTCGGTTTTGTTTGAGTGCCCTTCAAAAATGGACACAAATAAAAACAAAATATGTCATATTTTTCAGGTTTTGTGCGATAAAGGCGAAAACACAAACAGGCATCTGAAAATGTGAGTTGGGCTTATAGTCATAAGTACTGCAACCAATCTCGTCCGATTTTGGTTTCGTGGATTCTGAGTCTGTAATTTTTATGTCAAAGATGCTCCATGCTCTGGAAGGCCAAAAAATCATGGAAACCGTCCAATCCACCCATCCTGCAAGCAATGTCTCAAGGAGCTTAACATTAAACAAAACATCGTTCGGAACCACTTTAATAAGGTCAGATACAAACAGAAGCTCGAAGGTCATGAACAGAATTTCTATTCGCTAATTTGAAACAAAAAACTACTCGACAAAAAATGGGTCATTCGCGTGCACCTAAAAACAAAAGTATTTTCTAGACTAACTTTGGGCCACGGGATTCGAAACTGAAAATAAAAAAATTTTTTGAAGAAACGTTTTCGAAAAATCGTCGAAAACCTTTTTCCCTGTTGTTTCAGTTTTGAGCATATATCTCGTGAATGAATCATCCGACTAACATAAACTGTCCATCGGTGAGAAAATAATACCTCAGCCTTTCCAGCGATATACAGATTGTCCAAATCAGATAAGATTTGGGGAAGTTACTGAAAGTTAAAGTGAAGTGGTGAAAGTTGTAAAAAAGTGAATTTTTCGACCAATTTAAAAAAAATCATAAATTTTAGAATGCTTTTTATAGATAAAACTAGCTGGGCCCCGCGGCTTCGTGCGCAAGCTCTCTTCTTTAACCCGATACAAATTTTGAACGCATTGTTGACCCCGTCAGATTTTGATTCTTAAAACTGTGAAGTCAAAAGGCCCTTTAAATCATGAGTTTTCACATTTACTCTAAACAAATTCTTAACCCTTACTTAACCACGGTAGATTTCGATTTTCAAAAATATGAAAAGCACATTTTTATTATTTTTTGATTGAAGTACTTTTTGTCTAAGTTTGAAGTCAAAAGGACCAATAAATCGTGTTTCTCCATACAAGTTGTTAACCCATTGTTGACCCGTTAGATTTTGATTTTCGAAAAAGTGAAAAATACGTGTCAAATTATTTTTCACTTGGACTACTTTCACAAAGTTTGAAGTCCGTGGCGCCATTAATTCATATTTTTTTAGAGTTTCGTCATACAAACTTTTAACCGGTCGTTGACCACGCCTTGTTTTAACATTCGGTAAAAATTAAAAACACGTATCGAGTTATTTTACATTTGAAGTACTTTCACCAAGTTTGAAGTCAAAAGGCTAAAAAAAAATTGTTTCTCCATACATACTTTTAACCCGTCGTTGATCCAGTTAGATTTCGATTTGGATAATAATGAGAAACGCGTGTATAACATTTTTTTTATTTCAAGTATTTTTACAAATTTTGAAGTCAATAGGCCTTTCGATTCATGTTTTTTTCGAGTCTACCCTTAAACAAATCTGAACCCATTATTGGTCCAGTTAAATTTTGATTTTCGAAAAATTATAAAATACGTGTCGAATAATTTTTGGTTTAGAGTATTTTCAGGAAGTTTGAAATCAATATGTCTCTTAAATCACTTTTCTTCATACAACATCTTAACACATGTTTTGCCCCTTTACACCCTGAATTTCAAAAAATCCCGTCTTAGCGGAGGTTCAGTCTTCAAGATGTATCTACAGTTCAAATTTCATGTTCGTAGCTTCAGCGGTTTGGTCTGAGCGATGATGAATCAATCAATCAATCAATCAGTCAGTCAATTAGGGCAAACAATCTATGTATATAAAAATGGAGACTGTACCACGCCCCCTTGTCCAATGCAATACAACTTTCTTCTAGTCGAATTGTGCTACTAAGTGGAAAGTTCGAACCAAGTTTCACTGATTTGTGTATGTGTACTGCATAACTGTCGGATCATAAAAAATGTGCCACGCCCCTTGACCAACGCCGATCAAATCTCATCAGTAGAATGACACATCTATGAAACGACGGTACACCAAATTTCAATGCTCTGCGGCTTACATTTCCGAAGCTATTCCATTTAAAAGATTTGAGTTGCATGGGCGATGCCACACCCCTTTGTTCAATACCCACCCCATTCCCTCGGGCGAAGGACATGATTAAATAGTAAGTTTGTACCAAATTTAATTGATGTGTGACTTATGGTTCCAAAGTTATTGTCTAAAAATGTATTCTTGTGGTGCTAAGCCCCGTTTTCCCGACTTTTCTTTTTTCCTAAACCTTCACGTAACAATTTCAAACAAACCCACGATTCCACGATTCATTTTTATATATATAGATAAATAATTACCTCTGGCTTTAAAATCTAATCTCAGTGAATATTAAGCCTAACATTAATATTAAAATATGATGATAACATCAATATGAAAAATGACAAAGTTATGATGCACTCAGTGAAAAAAAACACTTTACATTCATTACACCGTGCGAAACAATCCCATCCCAATGTTGATATAGACGTGAAACTATAAGTCATTTTTAGTATACTGGCATAGTCAGTTTTTCATTTTCTGACTCAAAGTCCTGTTTTAAAGGACTTTAAAATTTTAAGGACATACACATTTCAAATATTTTTTAAATATTTGCGGTTGTGCAATGATGAAGATATGGGTATCAAATGAAAGAGAAAAACTGTTTCCTTTTAACTTAATTTTCTGTTTGGAACTTTCGAAGAATTTCCAGAACTTTGAAATAGAATAAAATTTTGATGTATTAATTTACAGACAGGGATCCAAAACATGTATGTTTTCCATCCTTACATATTTCGGTCTTTAAAGTTCAAAATAGAAATTTTTGTCTTTATAATTTTTAAATTTAGCAAAAGTGACTTAACTTTAAATAAATCGGTAATTATTGCATTAAAACATCATCAAAAAAGTCGCAACCCAAAATTTTGGATTTTTTAGTGTAAAATTAAAAAAAATCTAAAGCATAATCTGTAAGGATTTTCACCTCAATAGTCTAAATGTTATTTAAAAAAATTTTTATTCAGCTCAAAAACAGTTTTTTGCGTTTTCTGAAAAATTAAAAATTTTTGGTTGTTTGACTCTTGAAGTGGATGTGGCCGTAGAAGGTTAACGCAACATATATAATACTCGTAGATAATACTTAATTACACAAACTGTGGCAAGAAGCAAATGGCTCAATGTTGCATTATGGCAAACAAGTGCAAGTAGCAAGAGACAAAAAAAATACTATGGGATAATGTAACAAAATGTTTCCGAGCGCAGTTATGCAGGATGCCAAGTGAACAACAAGAGTGCAACAAGGATGCGTTGAGAATAATGGTAAAGAGCAGAACGCAACTAAAGTATGAAACAAATTGGTTGGTTGATTCCAAGGTCTGCACTTGTTAACTGACTCTGTTAACAATCTAAAGAAACTAAAGAAACCTGGAAACTGGAAACCTCACTTAAAACATGGCGGTGACTGAGCAGAGGACAAAAGCCGCCACTCACAACTAAACTCATCTTGCAGCTCATCTCAACTCGTCACGTTACGGCGGCGAGTTTCGATCGAGCGTTGCACGTGCCACAGAGTGTCGAAAGACAGACCAGCTGCGATGCAATTTGAAAAATTGCGTCTAGACAGCTGGAGGAAGCGCATTAAAAGTGAATGGTGGCAAATGCAGCCAAATGCCAGCAGCCACCGTATGTGGCGCTATTACGGAAGGATTAGCGCCTTTTAAGCCGGCCGTGAGCCGCAAGCAGCGCACAACAACGTGTAGACGACGGCGCAAGAATGTACGCGACCTAATGTTGTACCGACCCCGTCGGTTGTGTAATTTTTCATGAGACGGCGCACTATGCAAATTCACTGCAGCCTGACTGACACATATACGCGTCGCTACACTCGGCAGCCAGCATATTTACGCGAAAGTGTTTTTGCATTTTTAATGAGCAAAAAATAAACCAAAATCCTTAAGGGACAACGAGCAAAAAACGAAAAAGTGCACTCGGTGAATAATTGCCAGTAATTCGTGTGTAATCCTTGTCTAGTGTCCTTTTGGGCCTGAATGCCTGTCTGCTTGCTATGAATGTGTGTGTGTGTGTGGGGCAGCATCCCAACGGGTGGACTTGCCGCCCGCCGTTACTTCTACGTTTAGCCGGAAGCGACGGAAATGGTAGCAACAAACAAAAAACAACAACAACGGCACAAAGGCAAAGAAAACACTTGTGTCACTTAAACTTGAAAATGATATTATTGTGTTAATTTATGCGCGAAAGCGGCACACCAGCGGCATTTCCAAGCGTGAGAGACACACACACACACATGTATATAGAAGTCAGTGCTTTATGTGTGCGTGTGTCTGTGGAGGAGTGTCGCTAAAACGTGGTTTTTGCAACGTTGTGCTGCGACCAATTTCAAGTGGGCAAAGTGCAAAGCCACAAACACATGAAAACCAAGCATTCACACACATATACATGCGCACTAAAATATATATAAATATAACTGTATATTTATGTTTGCTAGTGGGCCTAAAAGAGCGAAGAACAGCTTTTTAGAAATTAAATTTTTATAATTAAAAAGTAAACTCTTTCAAGCAGATTCAGCAACTTTGTGTCGTTTGTGAGTTTCAAAGCCTTTCACGCACATGAAAAATAGTTATATGCAAATAAGTTGTTGTTGTCATAGATTACATCCTGCGACAAAAATCAAAAAATTTCAAAATACACGAACAAATCTATATTCTCGCAAAACTAGGGATTAAGTGTAGGAAAACTGCGTTTGTAGTTTTTCTCTCTGACGTGAGGAATTTTTTAAAAGGACTTTAAAATTTCAGGGACATATGTTTTTCAAAAAATTATTTTAAAAATTGAGCGCATTGTAGAAAACAATATTGTAGAAAAATAAGAGAAAAATCCTTAAAATCTTACAAAATTTCATGTTTTGGTGCAAAAGGACGAAGAGGTATTGAAAATGTCCTTTTGAAACTTTATGTTTAAATATCCTTGGAAATTTGTAATAGTTTAAAAAAATATATATATATTTTAAAGAATAATATGACACTACCACATCCTTGAGAGAAGTATTAAATTTTTTATATCCTAAACTAAAAAAGTTAGAAGGACGAAATTGGAGGATGTGTTAAAGAGGCTAAAGAGGCTAAAGATATTAAAAAAAAAGCTATTGGAAATTTCCAAGGATATTTAAGGATAAAGTTTCAACAGGCCATTTTCAATACCTCTTCGTCCTTTTGCACCAAAGCAATAAATTTTTTAAGATTCTAAGGATTTTTCTCTTTCATTTGATAGCCATATTGTTATTCTACAATGAGCTCAATTTTTAAAATAATTGTTTGAAATAAACATGTCCTTGAAATTTCAAAGTGCTTTTAAAATAAATCCTGACTTCAGAGAGAAAAACTAAAAACGCAGTTTAACTACATTTGGCCCCTAGTTTCGAGAGTATATCGACACAGTGTTACAGTAGTTTTAAAAACCCACAACCCTTTCACACACAAAATAAGCAGACACACCAACCCACCTGCAGCAGCACAGACACAGACCACACATACTCCTACAAACTCAAACTCAAACGCGTCCAGTAAAAAAATTGAATAATATTCAAAAGGATATTAAAGGATTGTTGCGTTCGAATTTGGCAAAACAAATCACTGCCTTCGACTGCGAATGGTTTGGTGCAAATATCCAAAGCCATCAGCGCAACTCAATCGTATCGCAGCAATATTGGCGCCAACGGCAAACGGCATCGAGACAAAGCACACTCGCCAATTGCCAGTCGGGATGTGAGACCGAAAAGGGGTGGTTTGAAAAAATGTACAACGTTTTTTGGAGTCCAGGCAAAATATTTGAAAGAAGAAGAAGCTTCAGCAGAATTGAATTTGCTGTTTTGTATTTTGCATAAATTTATGGTTATTGAATTTTTGAATTTAATGCCGACTGGGTGTTGGCAAAGTGTTATTGTGGTAACCGAATGCGAAGAGTGGCGAGTGCACTTAGAACTGGGATACACCAAGCCATGAAGGCGGCAATCATAATCGAGACAGCTAGAAAGAAAGAAAAGGAGGAAAGCGTCCAAAAGACACTTCACTTAGTTAGCTAAGTGTTGCCAAAAGCATTGGGCTTTTTTTTTGTTAAAATGTATTTTTTATAAATACTTTTTTTTATTGATTACCTGTCAATGTTTTCGGCAACTGATGCCAAAGAGAGAATTTGAGAATTTTTATTTTTGTGTGGAAGTTTAATACATTTAAAGCAACTTGAACCGATTGGAACATGTTGCAACAAAGAAATTTGTATGGAAAAGTTCCTCATATATAGAATAACTTGTATCGATGAATTCTTCATAGATTCATAGAAGCATGCAACTTGAGTGTTTACGGCGGTTTATATTTGATACTTTCTATGAAGGCAACGACACAGTTTTGTATTTTTTGAAACGACGAGTGGTAAAAGCTTTTCGGTGTCAGTGAACTTAGTGGATTGCAGGTTGGACCATGTTGCCCGTAGAGACAAAATACAACAGTTCTTTAGTTTTCGAATCGATACCCACATGAACCAAAGTTGATAGCTTGTAGCGTCTTAAAATCGATATCAATTGGACGACAAATACATATAATAAGGACATTCGCATCTTATGTTAAAAAACAACAATGATGCTGAAAGAAAAAGAAAACTTACGCTGGAAGAAGAATCTTTCGAAAACAACTCGATTACAGGCGTTGACACCAAGTCATAAGTTTGGCACGCGGCTAATTTTTCTGAATGACAGAAGACGAGTAGCAGAGGGAACGAGTAGTCTTAGCTGTTTACAGACGTCGAAGAAGCATAGCGAATTAACATTCAGCTGCTACGCTTTCTTGGCCATGTCTTCCGTATGGACTATGAAGCGAAAAAGGTGTTCGAAGCAGTAGTTGAAGGTCGACGGCAAAGAGGAAGAACGTGACTCCGGTGGATGGATCACCCGATCATCTCTTGGTCTGATCCACTATGGAAGACGCGTTCAAAAAAGAGGTGCTTGAAGAGTTGAAGGTCGACGGCAAAGAGGAAGAACATGTCTCCGGTGGATGGATCACCCGATCACTCCTTGGTCTGATCCACTATGGAAGACGCGTTCAAAAAAGAAGGTCGACGGCAACAAGGAAGAACGTGTCTCTAGATGAATAGATCATCCGATCATCTCTTGGTCTGATCCACTATAGAAGACGCGTTCAAAAAGAGAGGCGCCTGGAACTTTTGCGGGAGGCCCTATCCCGGTAACGGGTTGTTATGGCCAGATAAGTAAGTAGATTTGAATTTTTGTGTAGTCTGTATTTTTGGCAAAATAATCAAAGAAATCAAAGAAGATGGAAGAAAGGAAAAATTATGGCAACTGTAGCAGTAATGTTATGATTCGACAATGGAAACATCTTTGAGACAAACACAATTCTATATAAAAGGCTCTTAAAAAGTCGTTCGAAATCGACCAATAAATGTTGGGCATAATGTAAATTTGATAACGTTAACTCTACCTGTCTTATGTTGTTGGATTAATGAGCTGAAAGATCAATCGTGAAAAGTCAATATGTCCCAATATTTCTTCAGTAGTTCGCTTACATCTTCAGCACTTTATACCGTCGAAGAAGAACCAATTGTTTGTAAATTTGTTAAATTTTTAAAAATTTTAACACTAACAAAAATATAACTTTTACAAATACTCAGCATTTCTAATGTGGCAAATCACCTAGGGATCAAATTCGACCAAATTCGAGATAAAGATTGGTTGATGGGTTTCATTTCATAACTTCTGCACTGAAAACTTTGTCTCCAAATCTATAGATCCTTCCAGATTCCACGCAGTGTCTGGCCCGTTGCTTTGGCTCATAGTTATTTAAAAAAAAGAGGTTCACAAAATCATCATCATCAAATCAGCATCAGTAGCAAGTGGTTCAAATCACCGAAATATCCATTTTGTTTCAAACTTTTTGAGTGGAAACAAGATATTGAGCTAAAAAGTCCTATACGCTACTCCCCCAAAAAGAAATCCTGTGCATGCCACTGCACCGCATTGATAACGAACGTTTTGCCATTAAAATACAAACAAACATGTTTGTATTGTATGAATTTTTAATGCTGTCATCGAAGGAAATACAAATATGAAACAATAAAAGGTAAGTGAGGTCCTTGCATGAAATTATCGGCAAGGGACAAACCGACAGGAGCAGCGAAGGCAAAGTACCATAAAAATAAAAATAACAAATCAATACAAAAACAAAACGAGCGTATGTATGTGTTTGTCTTTGTATGTGGCTGTATGTGGCTGTGTGTGTGTGTGTGGAAAACCCTTGAAGCGTATCAGCGAATATTCTGCTGACAATGCACAACTTGGCCGCGAGATCGTCTTATTGCAACAGCAGCCAACCAATGACATTTTATGGTCGTATTTATGTATATTAATGTGTGTGTGTTTGTATGTGAAGACATATTCGCCGCTTATTTGTGACTTCTGGCAACGCCTTCGATATGTGCAAAAGTTGCCGACCACAGCAAATATCGGTTCAACGCGTACATTCGGCTGCATAATATTTATGTCTTCGAAAAGCCACTTTCAATGAAATGCGCACCAAATAAACGAGAAACCATTGGCGAAAAATTTATTTGTCTGCTACTTTGGCAAAAAAACACATACACACTGCAACGCACCGAGGCCCAACGAGCTGTTGACATTTTCACAATTGTGTTTGTTTGAGTGTTTTTGTATTTGCGATTTATTTTTTAATTAAATTGTATTTTATATTAGATATTATATTTTAAATTAATTTTCTACATATCTAAATAAAATAAAATAAAATAAAATAAAATAAAATAAAATAAAATAAAATAAAATGAAATGAAATGAAATGAAATGAAATGAAATGAAATGAAATGAAATGAAATGAAATGAAATGAAATGAAATGAAATGAAATGAAATAAAATAAAAGAAATTAATTAAAATAAAAAAATAAAATAAAATTAACAAAATAAGCAAAAGAAATAAAATAATTAAAATAATTAAAATAAATAAAACAAATAAAATAAAATTAAATAAAATAAAATAAAATAAAATAAAATAAAATAAAATAAAATAAAATAAAATAAAATAAAATAAAATAAAAGAAATAATATGATATGAACTAAAATAAAATAAAATTAACTTAAATTGAATTAACTTTAATAAAATAAAAATAAAATAATTACATAAATAAATAATAAATACAAAAAAAAAGAAATAACATAATAAAAATAAATAAATAAAATAAAACGAAATAAAATAAAATAAACTAAAAGAAAATAAAATAAAAAAATACATTTAAAATGTGACTGGAAATTTTAACTTTCAAACAACAAACAAATGCAAATTTTAAATTTGGTTCCATAATTCGCAGTAAGAATCAATCTTTACCTCATCATTTGACAGTTCTTCAGACTCCCAAAAAATGAAAACAGGACCTCATTGGTCTCCAGGCCGCGAATATGGATGCGAATGTCTATCAAAATTTTTGAAGTGTCTTCATTACAAACTCATAAGGGAACCATTTACCAAAATTTTAATGATTCTCCGAATCTAAACGTTTCTGCGGTCCACTTCTCGTCAAATGAGCCATACAAGTGTTCTTTTCGTACCAATATTGAACCTTATGTTTTAAACATTTTTCCAACGGAATGAAGTAGAAGGTGACAGCTCTGAGTAGTTTTCAAAAGTTTGGCTCGGACACACCAGAACGCCCAACAAAACCTAACGAGCTGAACCACACACAATCGCTAGGGATGTATTTGCGCACAGGAACAATAACAACAACAACAACGACAATGACTGGCAACAATAGATTAAATTGTAGAAATATCGAAATTGTGCGCCCGTTATGAAAGCACCGCCTTCACCTCCTCGTCACTTCCCCCACACATAAACACACACACAAACACAATCACACTTAAACCAATTGAGCTGGCATCGTCGTGGTTGATAGCTTTTCGCATGCGGACCGCCTAGGCAGATATCTGCAAATGGCGCCATTATGCAAAGTTCTGTTGTGCGGCGACTGCAATTGGCGGCGACGACGGCGGTTGGGGTGACGACGTGAGCCGAAGGCGACACCAAAAAATTTGTTTTGCACACAAAACTTTCGAATTCAATTTGGCGCAAACACCAGCGTGCCGTGCGAATGGTTGCTGTGCATGTCTGTGTGTGTGAGTGTGGCCGGCAGCCGGCCAGCGCCTGGCTAAGGGTCAGGGCGGCGTATGCGACAGCAAAAGTTCTCGACCGGAAGGCCGCTTTGACAGCGACAAAAGGCAACGCCAACTGTTGGCTGCAACCGAAACAACAACAACAACAAAAACCAAACAACTCCAGCGCTAAGAAACGTCAGTGACACACCGAATCACATACACACACACACGGACACACACTCAGCATGACATCGCACCCAATGACACAGGTCGCACGACAGGATCTTGAGGATGTGTTGCGCCAGCGGCATACACCGACCGACATGCAATAAAACTTCCATTTCGCAAATACTCTAAAGTCGCGCGTAAAGAAAATCCACAAAGCATTATGGCGACGGGGAGAGGAGGTGGAAAAAAATGAAAATCGACTGCACGTCTCGGCGAATATGGATGGAAAGTGGGCGAGGTGGATAATGTCGCCACATAAAATCAGCAATGAAAAGGAATTTCAAGTACACGTTTCGAAAACCGCTGGTTCGCCTACTTGCGCCGTCGCCAGTCGGCAAATCGAATTGTAATTTTCAAGCATATCTGACGCGTCCTGTCGCCTGCAGCGACGTGCTGTGAGTGTGTGCGACGGGCCGAAGAAAAGTGGTGACAGCGCGCATGCAGCGAAGGCAAATCGCCAATGCTACATACAACGTTGTTGGCTGTTAGAAACAACAACTACAAGAACACACATGAGCGGTGAGTTCCTCGAAAGCTAAGAAAGCTGGAGCCGAAATTCGCGCAGCGAACGGAAGTAACACACCATTTTCATTATTTATGCCAACATTTCGAGAATTTATAATATCCACCAGGTTGATTTAAGGTTTTTACAACTTGTCATTTGTTGTGGTTGACGCGTGGCGCTGCATGGGTCGCTTTGTTTTGCGTTGATAACAACTCTGTGCAACAAAAACAAAATCTAATTTTGTCGCAATGAAAATCAGACAATGACATCAAAGTCTCAATCAGATAGAGTAAGATTCAGTGCTAAGTCTTTTTGCATGGGTTGTAAAGAGTTAAAATGGGGCAATGTTATATTCTTGGGTTGAATGATTGGCGAGTATACTCGGAGACCTTAAAAACCTTTTGCGATGGTCTGATGTCGGAGCTAAACGTTTTGGTAGGAAAACAAATCAATCTATGGACTGTTTTCCATGGACTATGAAGATTCGACTAGGTCATCGGCTAGTACACTCGGAGGTCCTTAGAAAGGGGAAAAGTTATGTTCATAAGTTAGAGTCATCGGACTTTGTAATGGCCTGATGTCAGAGCTGAATGTTCCAGTGGAGTAAGAAATCGAACTAGACATTTCCATGGACTGTAAAGAGTTAAAAGGTTAGGTTAGGACATCAGCTTTTTGATGGCCTGATGTCCTCGGCCAGGGTCATCGGACTTTTTAATGGCCTGATGTTAGAGCTGTTTGATCAGTGGAGAAAGAAATCAAACTAGACTTCTCCATGAACTGTAAAAAGTTGAAAGATTAGGTCAGGATATGGTTCGAAACACTTAGAGATCCTTAGGTAGGTAGATAGCAGGGACTGCGTGCTCACTGAGCATACTCAAGTAACACTATGTGCCGTTTTTTTGTCGCCTCCTCGATTGGATCTTCCCTGCGTGGGAAAAAATACTGGGCCTTAAAGCCAACCCGCATCGTCCAAATAGGACTTGATGCATTTCAGTCTTAACTGAGACAGATCAGTTAGAGAGCTAATCAGGCTGTTCCCCAAGGAATTTAGTCTTTTAAAAGCTAAGGCAGGGCAGCCGCAGAGGAAGTGTTCGAGAGATCCTAAGATAAGGACAATATTATGTTCATAGGTTAGGTTAGGTTAGGTTAACAAAACTTTGTAAAGGCCTTATTTCAGAGCTAATTGTTCCAGTGTAGAAAGAAATCAAACTAAAGGTTAGGTCAGGATATCAGCTAAAATACTCGGCCATCCTTAGAAAGGGGGAAATTTTATGTTCTTAGGTTAGGTTGGGTCATTGGTCCTTTGTGATGTCAGAGCTGAATGATGCAGTGGAAAAATAAATAAGTCCAAGCTTCCATTCAAAACGACTTTGAAATTCTAATTCTTTAAATGCGCTCCTAAGCTGAACATCTTTTCATACGTGGGTGGTCCGATAAGTGCTTAGCCTAGAAAAAAAACGAAAATTTTGGAAAAGTGGCGGTTTATTTCTCAACGTAGTTTCCTTTCAACACTTGACCCAGCGATGCTCCAACTCCTTTAACCCGTCTGAAAAATACGTTTTGTGGAGGCCTCCGTGGCGGCGATAACCTCCTCATTCGACTCCAATGTCTGCCCGGCGAGTGACTTTTTCAAGTTTAGAAACAAAAAGAAGTCACACGGGGCCAAATCTGAAGAATACGGTGGATGGAGCAGCTGTTCGTAGCCTAATGTGACTAATTTGGCGAATCACCGACCGTTATTGCTCTTTTTCCATTTTGACAGTAGTGGCACCATCGGGCGGTGGGGCTAAGTACTTATCGGACTGCCCACGTACATAACATTCATACATATGCAAATCACGTGCTGTTCCACTGCCCTCGATTTACAGCAGTTCGAGACCGCGTGAATTCTCTTGCGGAAGAGCAGATAGGTCCACAAAATCTTACGACACTGATGACAAGCTCGCAGTCAATATGGGATGCGGTGAGCGATGTGGCGGTACATATTCACCACGAGCTCAGGAAATCCGAACAGCCACGTCGCTCTTCCGGCCAAGCAGCTGAAGACCACTGAGTACGTCATAGATGAACGTTTTCCAGTACGGAGACAAACAAACGGGACATAGTGCCGATCGGGAGGTAGGGTTGACAAACTGAACTAACTAAATAAACCACCCTTATTTAGCTGACAGATGGGAGGACAAGTAAGTGCAATTTAAGACGAACAGCACGGGATCAGTGACGAAATCCGAGCCTAGCGCTCAAATCCGACCTTCGACGAAAAACTTGACAGTAGTGTCTGGAGGGGTAACCGGCATCTGACGTGAAGAGGTTTTCTGTGTTAAAGTCTCACACTGATGGGGTTAGGCTTTCGATGCTTCTTTTTCTCCTTCACTGGCACGACAGCCCGATTACGAGACTAAGGCCTAGCTACCCGCAACAAACCGTGTTGTGCGGGACCTACCAACCTACCTTATGCCGATTCCGAACGGCGAGTTGGGAGCTTTTTCATAGGCAATTTTTGCTGAGAGGACAGCCGCCGAAAAAAAAATTGTTGTTTTTCTTTTTTTTTCGGTGTTAACGTAACGGAGTATTGAGCTCGCGGAGTCTTGACTCGCGGCCCAACGCACTAGCCAGCTGAGCTACGGCGGCTGTTCCCTCTCGTGTCCTCCATCACTACGACTTATATGTCATATCTCCCTGCAGGTCTAATTACGCCTTGAATGCACCTTTGGTGAGGTCGCTTTCCGAGTTCAACAAGATCTGTGGTTCTCCTAACCTCGATCTTTCTATTTCCAGACAAGAATTAGAATCACGTCTGAATTTCTTTTATATAGTGCGTTTCAAAAATAATATAAAACTTACAAAAGAAGGTATAGTAATGAATTATATATATTTTCTGAATGGCTGTGCAAACAGTAATAGCTTGGCATCTTTTGTTACAATTTTGGCTTATTTTTGAGTGTTTTCCAAAGAAACCCCTCTCGAAATAAGTTTTAATGCCAACATGAGCTGTTTTTCTCTAAGCTTTGGCTTTATTAAGGACCAAACATTTTCGATTGTTTTGCATCTGGACTTTGAAATTACCAATTTAGTGTTTCCACCCCAAATTTTCTCTATCTCATTTCAGACGATTTTCGACATGTTTTTACCAAATAATTATTTCGACATGGTACTTCTATAAGAATGCTCGATTTCAGAAGCCTGCATCGGATAGTGGTCGTTGATACTTCGACTCTCTTCTACGACAATGTTTCCTTCACTTGCTTCAGGCTAAGAGTTGGAGTGCTATCAAACATCCGAACTATTGCCTTATCAGCTTTGTTCTGAATGGTTCTCTTCCTCGTCGTCGCCATTTCCGAACTCTTTAAATCGACTGACCCACTTCCTCACAAATGAAACTGATGTTTTTGTGTATTTTGCGACTTGTGGAGGATTCATTTTTAAACCATTTGGATGGTTTACCAAAAACACTACTTTGAAACGTTTTTTAAATATAGCACTTATTTTTAATTCTTTATATTTCCGCGAAAACTTGTGCCCAACTAAGAAAACAGAAACACACGCGAAAACGGTATTTAAATATAGAAGATGATCTGATATTAAAACCATGGCAAACTTCTACAATTAAAAAGATATAGCCAACACTAATTTTTGAAACGCATTGTAAATAACGTTATTCTCATTGCACTATTTGCTTTAGAGTAAGTTAAATGTAACAGCTATCAAACATTAAAAGTTAGAGTCATAACGTTGACAAAAGTACTTCAAAACTAAGTCCTTTCTAACTAAATCGAAATGAATTTCGTGCCCGGTGGCGGACAAAGCTTATATGCCGCCGAGGGAAATCCCCAGTGCCGCCTCTAATTTTTTTTTTTAATTTTTACGAAAATTATTAACCACATGTTTATGATTAAAATCACATATGGTACTATGTAGTAGCAGAAAGAAAGAAGTTGATAGAATAAAAAATATAATTGTTTCTTTAAAGACTAACGTAGAGAAAGTTATATATGTACCTATATGTATTTTAAAATATCTGTTATATATATGTAATTTTTTTCACATAAAAAAATTTTGCCGCTACTACCAATATGTCGCCCTAGGTATTTGCCGCATAAGCCTCGTGCCTTGACCGCCGCCGTTAGTGCCAACCCAACCCAAACCCACCCAACTTGATATGATTTGAAACCCACTGCTTTTTGCCGTTTCTGAACCAACTAATGAACTGATTTTTTACTTTTTTACTGAACTAAGTTTTTACTTTGAAGTTTACCGAATAGTAAAAAGATTTTTTTTCTTATATTTGATTGCGTCGAGTGACAGACTTGCGGCCTAATCCACTAACCAGCTGAGCCAAGCTGTCACTACAAACCTTCTTTTACTATCAGTTATGAGAACTGTTGTCTATTTCTGTCTTTAAAAACTGCCTTCTTGTACAAAAGTTCGTTTTCGCTCTTATATAAATTGTATTATTTCAACTAGAAAAAAATCGATATCAATCTCTGGGCCGAAATTTAAGAAATGCGAATAGCGAAACACCGAAACACAAATGGTTGAGTAACCACATCGATGCGTTGCTCTCGCACACACACACACACATACACATACGCAGTCGCCCCCACACTCTTATGTGTGTGTTTCTGTGATCTATGTATATAAAGTAATACAATGAGCACAAGAAAGTAAACAAAGTGGTCACAATTAATCATGGCCGTCAAGTAAGTAACGCACCGCGTGAACTGCCACCACCACTGCGCGCCGCTTCCGGACAGCAGTAGCGGCAACGGCAGCGTCAGCGAGCGGCGTCGAGTTTATTAAGCATGAAGGATGCACAAAAGAGCGACCCGCTCGCACGCCCTTCCACCTTCCTTGCATACTTACACATAGTGAGAGTACAAAGGAGCAGCAGCGCTGGGGGCGGCGGCGGCACACACCGAAATAAGACGTTCGACCGGGAACGGAAATTCCCCAGCGCGGTCGGTCCAGTGCCACGGCCACTTGATAGACTCTGCCAGTGACTGAGGCGAGGTGGCGACACACACATACATTCGCCGCTTGCTACCTCCCACCAGCGCGACACACGCAGCGACGTCATATAAATTAGCAACGGAATGCAGCGGCACGAGCCAAACACTACGATTGTATGTGTGTGCGAGTGTGTGTGTGTGTTTGCGGTTGCTCCACATTGATGCTGCCCCCCATGCTCAGCCATAACACATAGGTGGGGCGACAAAAGCGTCAACATCATTAATCACCAAAAGTCTGGGGTTATTTTTATAGCAATTTTTTTCATTTTCATTTTCCGCATTGCCGTTGATTTGGGACTTTTTCGGCTCTGCCGGTATTTGTTTTTTCTTGTTTTTCTTCCTTGTTTTCTTTTTTTTGTGAGGGTAAATCGAGAGCAACGTAGCGCAGCCAGACCGAACGTAGCCGCCACAAAAGCCAAGGTAAGTCCTAAAGGATGGCATAATTTCAAAATGTGTTTTGATTTTCATGGACTTTTAATTTTGCCACTTGGGGCGCAATTTGTTATTTTCGGTTATGCGTTCGTCGTGTGCCGGCCGTGGCGCACGAGACGTTGCGCCAACGTTGGCAGCACATTTGCAATTCATTTGTATGCCGGTTGTGTGTTGTTGTTGTTGTTGTTGTTGTTGTTGTTGTTATTGAAGTTTTATGTGTGGGTGTGCGAATTATTTGGCGCTTTTAAAAGGTTTCACTTTGGCTTTGCGTGCTATAACCTCGACTATGTCGAATAGTCTGAATGCGATTTTCTTTGCTTTGGACTCCAAGTGTTGATAACAAGTTTATATTGCACGTTTGTTGCACGTTGCATGTGTCATGCATGTTGCATTTGAGAAAATACATGTTTGGTGCGCTCGTAGTTGCGTTCTAAGCACTTCAGTTGTCAACTGTCAGCCGTTTGACTGTCAGCGACGTTAATTTATGCCATTAGTAAGCGATTTCACCAACCAGTGCCGAGTGCATTGGATGAGCTGACGTGGTTGGTGGAGAATTGTTTGTGTATTTTTCATCGGCAGCGCCACCTGTGTTCATCAGTTCATCAGTTCGCTAGTTCGCCTGATGACTTGTACAGTCCCTGTTTATCGAGGCAGTTCGAAAAGCTAAAGGTGGACAAACAAAATATAAGGAATTACAAACTATAATTTACATATCTTGGTACAAATCTTTCTAACGATACCTCATAAATTATTTTTACTTGAATAGTTTTTGTTTTATCGATGATGGACGTAGAAATGTTGAAAATTTTTCATCGGTCATAATTCGATGAACAGAGCTAACGAACTGAAGCTTGAAATGAGCAACTCGAAGACAGAAATTTCAGATTCAGAGCTTACGTTAGGATTTAGAGAGAGAAAAATAGAGTTGTTATTGTGATGGAGTCTTTTGGAGAGCTTTAACTACTATTTGTGAATATTTAAAGGTTAGATTGTCTGATTTAAACATAGAAATCCATAGAGGTACACATTATCAGACCAATTAAAAAACTTTGCCACTGCACAGTGATTCGTCTCCATACAACCGCCGTACAAAATTAGAAGAAGTGGTTGATTCTTCATAAAATTTGGTATACTAGTTAATCATTGTCTGCTGAATTTAAATCCCCATTTTCTTCTTAAACTTTTGTAGTTTGGACTTGGAGACTTAAATTAGCAATTATCGTCATTTTTGGAAAGCTATAGCAACAAGTTTATTGGCTAGATTTTTCAGATTTTACAGTTAATCGATAACGTCGACATTGATATTTGCAAAGAGTAGCATAAATTGTCTTAGGACCCTTTAATTTTGCAATTAAAATGATAATAAAAGATGTATGTTTTGCATTTGTGCAATTGTTTCAATGTTTCATGCTGATTGCATACTTTTAGGGATAAATAAAATAAATTTTGTCGAAAACCACTTTTCATGTTGAATTAGTTTCTGAGATCGGAAGATATCGTAGGATGTAATTACATTATTCGACAAAGAAAAAATTATTCTTAAAATAAAAAAAAAACCAGGCCATACTTTCACATACTTTTTATACATTTTCCTATAAGTTTTGCCAATTTTAAGATTTTTAATGTAGAAAAATATTTTAAATTCCATGTAAAGTAGAAGCCTCATCTTTGCAAATTTTGAGAAAACATTAACAGCGAACATCCACATCATTTCTTATTTCTTAATCTATATTGAAAATATTAGCAACTTCTTGTTAATCATGTATTTTTATAATTTTTTTTACTCCATAGACTTAAAACAGAAAATATGTGTTTTCAAATTTTTTTGTGAAAAAAGTTTCAACTTTTAGCCGATTTTGCACACACAACAAATTAATTTTTTGCACAGTTTTTTTTGGGTTTTCTTAGTTGGAGTTTTACCTTTCAAATGACATCAAAATCGTTAAATTTGGAGATTACTTATTTTTTAAATTGTATCTATTGAACGAATCACTGTGCACTGTAGAAAACCTATGTCGCCATATGCATTGCCCTTTCGAAAGCCTTCAGGGGAACCCAGGTATTGAGAACTACACACCAAATATGCTAACGAAGCTCATATTTCACTTGTAGCGTTAATCACTGGAACAATGGAAAAGCTTCATTAGTCTAAGTAGGGCCGAGAATGGCAGTTCTAAAGGAAATTCAATGCAACATCAATCAATCAAAAATTTAAATTCAACCAACTGCCGCTTTCAATATTCTCGTCGAATATTAATCGGAATAGAAAATAAACTTACACTTAATTAATAATTTTAATTAATTAATAATAAACTTACACTTCCGAATGTCTAATTGGGAGTTTCTCTCTGTAGTCAATTTCACTCTCTGAGTTATTAAGCATTACTTTGATGCCTTTATTTTTCACAACACTGTAATTGTGTTTTATTGCAGCTGTTGTGTTAATGTTAACAGAAAAATTTGCATTTTGTAATTAAAATATTGCATACTTTTAGGGATGATTTAGTTGAGACGGGCAAGTTCAAGCGTTAGTACAGTTCGGCCGGTGGAATATTTTGTGTTGGCGATAGGTGTTGCATTAGTTCTCGCTCTAAATTTCATTGTGTGTAATTGGGGCTGCCAGAAATATTAGCGGAGTTCACTTTTCATGGCATTTAAGGTGTAAAGTTGCTATCGTATCATTTTGAATTTTCGCAATGTTCCCGAAAGCAGTTGTACTGACAGATTACAACGATAGCAACTTTACACTGAAAATGCTATGAACAGCGAACTCCACTATTATAACTTCTGAGCAAAAAAGACTAGCAATTTTTCATTAAATCAAATCAATTAAATCAGACCAATTAAATCAAAAAAATTAAAAAAAAATTTTCTGTAACAAATTTTGTTTTTGTTTGTATGTTGGTACATCTGTAATCTTATACTCAAATATCATATCTGATAGCTTTTCAAACAAGTCAGTGTTTATTGCAGAAACTGCATCGAATTGATTTTGCTTAAGAAATGTTTTCTCTGAGCCAAATTGTTATGGGTCTATGTAATGTTATGTCATGGGTCTACGAATATGATAACAAAAGTAGTTAACAATTATCGTAATGGTGCTTCTCGGACGAGCTAAAACACAAAAACAAAAACACGACAGAGTTGAAATCAAAGCATTGTAAATCATTGTTCAAGATTGCCGTCATGAGGTCCACTCCGAAATTCTTCCACCAGGCCAGACAATAAATCAGAAATATTAGGTGCGCGTCTTAAAGTGTTTGAGAGAAACTTTTCGTTGCAAGGGTTTCTTCACCACGACAACGAAACGTCCCACAAATCTCATCGGATACTCGAATCTTTAATCAAAAACAACGTTCATACCACAGTATTGCCAATTAAAAAAAAATTGTTTCCGACCGAACTTCAAAACAATTTTTAAATTTCAATTTAATTTTTTTTTAATTTTTTGTACTTATAAAAAATGTTCTCATCACAAAACGGACCGAAAAATGTTACCCATGAAAACTGACTTTTTACAAATATCACAGAAAAGTTCGTGATAGAGATATCTCAAAATAATTGATAGATATGGTTGGGGTAAAGATGGAACTACCTTAGTTTAGTGAAGGTCACCCTAAAATTCCGCCATCTAGCTAAAGTAACCATACTCTAAAAATTTTGAATTTTCCGGAGGTGGAAAATGTGGCGAAACGTAGTGCTCTTAGAACTTCACAGATGTCTGCAACCTTAAGAATAAGTAAAAACAAATTCAATAAAAAAAGAGGTGAACTTTAACCACATCTACATTCAGCTGGCTAATCACTATTATCAGCTACAGCAAATATTAATCAACAACACCCATTCGAAAGCATTCGTTGTCTTGTATTCGTGCTTAGTATTTAAAAAAACACTGTTGTGCTGTAATGATTGGCATAGGTCTTGTTGTAGCTAACCCCAGAAAGATTACTTAATTAATCGATTTGATGAAATGCTTATTTGTATGTAGACACTACTTATGTATGGGTGTATTTGTATTTAATTTAATGGTTGTATTTAATTTAATTGCTGTATTTAGTTTATTGATTGTACGCCAGTCAGCAGCAGCAGCTGATAGCAGTTGCTCATGATTTAACACCGAAGCTATCACTATGACCCATTTAAGATTACATGCTTTGTACCTTAGGTGTTAATTTGAAAAACGTTTGCAGTTTCATATTCAGCTATGCTAGCCTCCAGAAGAGAGAGAGACAGAGAGTTTCTACTCCAGAAAACTGACTGAAGAATTACGTATGACATGTCTCGACGTTTTAATCTGTAAGCTTCGTACTTATAGAAGCTAACTTATTAGGTTGATAGGTTGAAGGTAATACAGGACTTTTTGTGTACTAAACTTCTGTCGTTCTAAAGAACTTCTCTCCCTAAAAAAGGGATTCGATTAGAACCATGATTGGTGTTCTGATGAGTCCCTGTTTTCATGTTTTTCTGTTTTCAAGTTACTTCTTTTTGTCAAATGACTTACTTGTCTTTAGGCTTCTGTATGAAGGTACAAAGGTAGGTAAGTAGGCAGAAGAGGCAGCCCCCAGCTGTAAAAGACCTGAGACACACAAATTGAGACTAATTTAATTCGTAGTGATACCTAAGAACTCAGTTATAATTGAAAATCAAACCACTTTAGACTAATTAGAAGAAGTATTCAGCCATTTAGTTTGACATTGTAGATGTTGCAGAGGTTTTCTATCGAGAAGAAACCAATTGGTTTTTTTTTGCGTTTCCTGCAAAGAGCTGGAGAAGTGCAGAGAAAATGAATGAAAAGGTAGAAAACAGACTTCACCTTCTGTATGATACATTCTTTGGCTTCAGCAATCACCTTCTGTATGAGACATTCTTAGGTTTCTATAGCAATAGCAGTAGACGAGTGTTTCACCAGTCCGAACTAGGTATCAAACTTAGGGGACTCTGGTATGAGAAGCCAGCGCGCAACCCGCTGGACTTCCGAGACCAACTATCTAAGTATTTGCTCTGCAATATCTAGAAGAGTCATCTGGGCAACTTCTTTCTTGACAAACTAAGTAATCGGACCAATATTATCTACTATTCACAGTCTACTAAGCCTTGTGAGGAGCTCAAACTGGTTCAAAGAGTTAGCGGTCTTAGGACTAAGATCGATTGTTTTTGGTATGACGAGGGGGCTTCATGGTCTAAGTAAGCTCTTGATCTATCTCTTTCTCTCTTTTTCTCTTTTGATTTTGGTCATATTAGCTCCTTAACCCTTTTGACCCCAATGTTGCCTGAGAGCAACTTCAGCTATTTGTCATCTTATAGCAAAAGTTATGATTGATTTATGGGTTTAATTTAAATAGGCACCAAAAAATTAATATTTTTAGAAGTCAATTCAAAGCAAATTACAAACACTTTACTCTTATGCCCAAAATAATTTCCAATAATTTGCAGCGATATCAGGGAAAGTTTGTGTTCTAATTGAAGTCTACGAATTGAAGTTTGTGTTCTAATTGAAATCTACGAATTGGGCGCGTTTGATCAAAACCCTGTTTCTTTAAGAATGGTTAAATAAAATCAAAAAGATTAATTAATTTTGATAATTTTGTATTTTTCTATAAAAATTATATAATTTTTCTGTGAATAAAAAATATTGATACACAATTTATTTAACCCGTTTTAAGCGTAAATTGTTCAAAAGTAAACTAATTCTAGAACTCTAAAAAAGAGGCATGGCGACTTCAAATGTCGTGTGCACACTTCTTAGGCAAATGTTTTATGATTTAAATACCAAAAAGTAATATGGAGAGACACAGAGTAAAACTCGGGGTCGAAAAGGTTAAGAGTTCATCTGGCTGGAAAATGTTTTGCTACTAGAACTGAAGTTGTAAAGTATGTAATGGCGACTGTGAGTTCGCTGAACTCTCTTAATTAGCACTAATGTGTTGTTAGGATTTAAGTCACTACTAAATGTTTATATGTGAAACAAAAGCATTCATATTTAGCCACCGAAATCATAGCCCAGGTTACAAAAATATACGAAAAAAAAGGCTAAACAAACCTGCAGTGCTTCCCATTATCTCACTGAGCACAACCATACACAAAGTGACTGTTTCCAATAACAAATTACCAACTAGTGGGATAAGTATAAACACACTTATATATGTACTTATTTAAGTATGTACTACACTTAAGTAAATACTTAACTTTAATTGCACTTGAGACGCTTCGACTCATTGTATGAACACAATCGAGCGTAAAAATTTAACAAAAATATAAAAACTATTTTCATGTGTAATATACTTAAGCGATATAAAACGAACCTTTGCTTACTTGCTATAATTATTTTTTTAAAAATCTCGCCCTCGTTACTCTCCACTTGGCCACCATGGCCAGCCAGCTGCCATGTTACTTTTGACTTTTCACTGAGACACATTTGGCCAACAGTGCTGCGCGTGTTGTTGTCTCAACGAACATCAGCAAATTGCTGACTGTCGTCAAAGTTTACCCGTCTGTCTGTCCGTTTTCCAATTTTATTCGCTCTTTGGCATTTTACTTGGAATTAACCGAGCAAAGCCAAATTGAAAAGTGAGCATAGCCCGAAAAGGGATTTGGCGCTGTGCGAGAATGTGTCAGAAAGCTTAAGATTATTTTTCTCCACTGCATTCGAATCGAATGCGAAATGTGGCATTTTCAATCGCACATCACACTCCCCCGCAGGAAACAATTGACGTGAACGCGAAGGGTGCCCGCCAAATGTTACAACGGCAGCAGACAAAGTGTCAAAATGGGCATTAAAATGGCTCGTACTGGTCGGTCTTGGTAGTCTATTGAATACCCTGCACTTTTTGAAAAATTTTTTTAATATTCAAAAAGAAAATATATTTATATTTTTTCTGATATATAATAAAAAATTTAGAAGAAAAATAAAAAAATAAAAAATTAAAATATTTTTTAATTTTCCAACCCAACCCCAACCATTCGACCACTTCAAAAACGATCAAATTTCGTATTAAAAAATATTAAAAATCCCAAAATTCGCTCATATCTAAAGCATACAACAATGCAAACTAAACAAAAAACTACAACAACAAAAAAGTAAAATTAGTATTTGTAGTAGAAAACTTTTGCAAATACTTATGGCACATTTCAGTTGCCCCTTTGCGGCATAGTCCCACTTGGACTTTGTCGGCGTCTTCGTCTCCGACACCATTGTCAACTCAACCTCAACTGTACGTCCGAGCAATTTCACAGTTTTGACTTTTTATTTGTCGTTTGGTCGGCGGCGGCCAGCGTAGACATTTTTTCAAATGTCATTTTGCTGTCATCTCGTGGATAATAAGATTACAACTACGTTGGAATAATGGGATACGAAAACTTTTGCTCCGCTATGCGGTCTGTTCGCGTATCTGTGTATAACAGCAGGACACACACACACACACACATACAAATACTTTTCCATCATTGGCAGCACTGCAGGCTTTGGCCACCAGCACCCGGAGACTGCTGAAATCTCTTTGAATATGTTGACATCGGAATTTCGAAAGTTTATGCGACAAAATTGACAATCAAAGCTAAATTAACTTTTTCCGTGTTTTTCTCTTGATATATAAAATGTATGTACTATATAGTTATATACAAAAGTACATACAAAAGTATGTAGAAAATAAATTAATCGATTTATTGGCGCTGCAAATTCATCAACGGCGTGAAATTTCCGATTGTGTAAAGTTTGAGTTAAGTTCCATAATGACAGAAGTCACACGAATTGTGTACTTTGATGTGGTTCAGTCAGAAGTTTGGCCGATAGTATGTAGCAGCCCTGAAGATGTTTGAATGAAAGAACACTTCGTACTAATTGCTAATTGCCACAACCGCTTGAGTCGTCACAATTCACAATTATTCTCACAACAAATTGAAACTCGATCTAAAAATATAAAACTAAACTCGTTACACTAAACACAAAAATTTTGTTATAAAATAAACAATTAAATAAATAAAATTATTAGAAAAATAAAATAAATTAAATATGTATATAAAATAAATAAAACAAATAAAATAAAAAAAATATGAAATAAACTAAAATAAAATAAAATAAAATAAAATAAAATAAAATAAAATAAAATAAAATAAAATAAATTAAAATAATATAAAATAAAATAAAATAAAATAAAATAAAATAAAATAATAAAATAATTAAATAAAATAAATTAAAATAAAATAAAATAAAATAAAATAAAATAAAATAAAATAAAATAAAATAAAATAAAATAAAATAAAATAAAATAAAATAAAATAAAATAAAATAAGATAATAAAATAATAAAATAAAATAAAATAAAATAAAATAAAATAAAATAAAATAAAATAAAATAAGATAATAAAATAATAAAATAAAATAAAATAAAATAAAATAAAATAAAATAAAATAAACCAAAATAAATTACGTGAGCGAAGCTGCGCGGAACAGCTAATTCTGAAAAAGTACGAAATTAATCCTTAACCCCTTCTTTAGTTTTGACTAATTTCTGGCGTTCAAGTTAAACTTTGAATTTGATCTATTCAGAGACCTATGTTAGAATTTCATGGCGAATATTTTCGTGGTACATTTCTACCCTAAAAGTTCGATTTTAAAAGAATTTTTGTTGGCATTTCAGAGAAAAGGTAAAATTGGCCCATAAATATAGGAGCTAGAGGGTTAAAATGTTTCACAAAAATGTTCCCCGTAATGTTTTACATCAAATTGCTAAACACATCCTATACCTAAAATTTAAGGTTATATGGTTTTCGTATTCCTATTTGCAATCAGAATGTGCAAATGAAGGGAAACTAGAAAAAATATTCAACAAAATTAAAACGTAATCTTTCAAAACGCCGATACATGTTTATATACATTTTTTTTAACATTAACAATAGGCCTGTCAACGATGATAGTAAAGATGATGAAGATGGGCGTAAAGCAGTGGTGCCTGAAAATTGTTGTTGTACCGCACGAAAATCTGGTAGTGGGTTGTTATGTTCAGCTAATCTATTAATTATGAAACTTGTATCATGAGGCTTAACTCCATTAAATTTCACTTTTTAGGTGTTCAAAGAACACTCACTCAAGACTTACTCATTTAGGTGTTCAAAGAAACCCACTACTAGTCATAATCAGATTATGACAGATTCGTTGGAGCCACTTCCATTTGAGGTTCTTTATACAACAAGCACAGAAACATTCTATAAATTTCATTAGATGTGTGCTTTCTGCCTTCAGTGGCCTTTGCCAAAACAAAAAATTTTACTTAACTTTCCAAGCCTTATCACATTACCATCATTTATTTATTCATTCAAAATTCATTATTCATTTCAATCGTTTATACACTCATTACTATTCACTTACTTTGTTTTTACTTTACTTTTTCAAAGATAAATAAACTATGTTGACTAGAAGCAACAACAATAGTTAAAATTTAAGTAAAAAAACTATCGGCGCTGCTCAAACACCACTGAGTGGTATTGTCGAGTGGTGCTTGAGCAGCGCACCTGGTCTTGGCCTTGAAAAATAAGTTTTCGTCTTCGGCATTTGTTGTGCAGTCAACACTTCATAGCGTAAATCGCGAAATTGCGAAGCTCCTAAAGGCAAAAGATAGTGAAAAAACTATCAAAATTTGCAGTTTCATTATTTGGCAGTCAGATTTTATATCAATGACACAGCATTAATTATTTGTGGGTCATATGTACAGCAATATTTTTTTTTTAATCTTTAGTTATTAGCAAAATAAGAACCAAGAGAAGTTGGCAAGTTGGCTGGTGAATTGATGACAACATTTTTGAGTAAGATTTTTTGCTTTCGCTGTTTTTATTATTAATGGCAAAACTAACATAAGCCATGTAAAAATATTTGAGTGGATATTAAACGACTTGACTATGTCCTGCGTTTTTCGCAAATTTATTGGCCATTACATGACAAATCAAATATAAATTGAAAATTATTGTAGCAATTGGAAAAAATAATCGAATTTGAGATTAATTCTAAATTAATATACATACATAAGTGAAATTGCAAAATTTTGTTGAAATACTGAAAATTTTAAATATGTTAATTTCAATGAAATAAAGAAAAGAGAAACTAATTGAATGTATTTGCAATAAATTAAAATTGACTAAATGTAATTAAAAAGTAATGGAAATTATTTTTCAAAGAAATTTAAAATGTAATTAATTTAAAGTAATTGAATATGAAAATTTATTAAAATAAATAATTAAAAAAGTAATAATTTGTAAGAAATTAAGAGTTGAGATATGGTAAATAAAATTAATAAATAAAATCAAAATTAACAAAAAAAAATTAGAATTATTTTAATTATTAAGTAAAATCAAAAAGTTTAAAAAAAAATTAAAAACGTCACCAACGTACTAAATTCAAATCAATTTCAATGGAGTTACGAGAAATTAATTGAAATTAAAATAAATTTAATAAAATTTAAAATTAAATTTACCAAAACTTAATTCAGACTTGACTTGACTTGACTTGACTTGACTTGACTTGACTTGACTTGACTTGACTTGACTTGACTTGACTTGACTTGACTTGACTTGACTTGACTTGACTTGACTTGACTTGACTTGACTTGACTTGACTTGACTTGACTTGACTTGACTTGACTTGACTTGACTTGACTTGACTTGACTTGACTTGACTTGACTTGACTTGACTTGACTTGACTTGACTTGACTTGACTTGACTTGACTTGACTTGACTTGACTTGACTTGACTTGACTTGACTTGACTTGACTTGACTTGACTCGAATTGGTTTGAAGTGAATTGTATTAATTGCATTGAAGTGAAGTAGACTAAGTTGAGTTGAAG
Organism: Melieria omissa; assembly: GCA_963971225.1. NCBI lineage: Eukaryota > Metazoa > Arthropoda > Insecta > Diptera > Ulidiidae > Melieria > Melieria omissa. The sequence goes on from OZ020269.1 coordinate 104,552,907, forward strand.
TAAATTGGATTGAAGTAAATGAAATTGATTTAAATTGAACTAAAATATGCAAATTTTAAATAAAATGTAATTCAAAAGTAATCGAAAGTCGAACTGAAATAAATTAAAAATTATTTAATTAAATTTGATTTAACTACCAACATATAAAAAAGGTATAAATCAAAGTTAAATAAATCAAATCAAATCAAATTGAAATAAATTTAAGTGAATTGAATTGAATTGACTTGACTTGACTTGATTTGAATTGAAATGAATTTAAATGAAATTAACTGCATTGAATTGAATTGAAATAATTAAGATGGGTTAAATTGAATTGAATTGAAGTAAATGGAATTGCATTAAATTGAATGAAATTATGTAAAATTTAATTCACATTTGAAAGTATTGGAATTGAAAAGCAATCAAAAGTCGAACTAAAAAAATTTGAAATTATTTAATTAAAATTAATTTAATTACCAAAATATACAAAAGATAATATACAAAAAGTAAAGTTAAATAAATCAAATTTAAAGAAATCAAATAGAATTAGAATGAAATAACAAAAATTAAAACTGGTACTCACTCACTTTTCAGAAGTTACCTTTTTATGACTTTGGTACTAGAAAAGATTTGTTAAACATATTAAATATGTAAATATATTATTTTCACCGAATCAACCTGACTATAAAAAATGTTACTTGGCAAAACTTAAATTTTCATTGCAATTGGCGCTAATGGTCTCATAGAGATACATAAATATTTACAAGTAATCCCAATCGTTGGTATTGTTGGCAAATTGTGTATCTGATTAGCTAACTGACTTATCTGATAATTAATCCAACGAGCTGCCGAATGGAGGCTCGACTCAGGGATAGTAGGCGGGACACTGTCTCCAAGAACTGGAAGGTACCACGGCAGATGCCGCAATTGGTTCTACTGCTTAATATCTTTGTTTGAATACAAAGTTATAAAAAATATGTTCTTATGTTTCTATTACTCCAGCAGAAAATGTCAGTTTTACGATAACTTAACACTAGAATGCCCGAGGCATTTTAGGTATGTCAGATTTTCGGGCATTCTAGTGTTAATAATTGCCTTGTTTGAATTCATAACTACTGTACAGTTATTGTCAGTGGCTTTTGCTGTTGAAATTAAATTACAGTGTAATTCTGGTACGTATAGTGTTTTGAATAATTTAAAAAATAAAAGACCTCAATGGAGTCAAAATGACTCCCTCGGGCATTCTAGTGTTAATTGTATATAAAAAATCCCCGTTCCGGTTCTCTACTAAATTAAATATTCTTAAATGCTCCAAAATTGCCTGCTTCATCAAAAATTTGACGATCACAATGCAATGCAACAATTAAAACGACATAAACACCTTTAAAGCCACAAAGTGACTATTAACGATCTATGCGATCAGATCAAAGTATAACAGACGGCACACTTAGAGCTGAGTTGACAAGCAAATACAATTAAGACCAGGGAAACCGGTACAAAACCAGTGCCGGGTAGCGAAACTGAACCGAAATGTGCCGGCGATAGCTACAAACAAATGTGATGAAGATTGCCGGCGTGACAACCGGTGATATGGTCATGTACCGATTTAATCGGTTTTGTTTTTTTTTTGCTTTAATAGCTGAGCGCAATCAATCTAAAAACACACTTAATGACTTTGAGAATGACGCTAAGGTTTTGGTTTTTGTTATGTTTTAATATTGATTTATATTTTGCTATTTTCTGTGCTACAGTATAAAGTCTGATCGGCATCGACAGAGGGAATGAAGATCGTTTACGGTTAGGTTAGGTGGGGGTGACGGCTCGAGAGGGCTTTCACTTAGGTCAAAGGAATGATTATTTAGCATTGACCTCTTCTTCTTCCTCTTCTCCTTTTTCTTTTGAAAATAAAAAATAATACAAAAAGTACAACATTTCAAAGAAGAGAAGAAGAAGTATTTTTCATTCTTTCAGAATCAAGCAAACATCTCGACTCTTCACTTACACCCATTTCAAAGCTTCTCTTGACTATTCAGTTATTTTCTTATTTTCTTATTAAAAACCATAATAAATAGAAAAGTTTTACTCTTCTACACAGATAAGTAAATCGACAAATGAAATTTCTAAAAAACTTATTCTCGCCCATTTGGTTGAATCTTTTCAGTTTTTCCCCGTAATTTCAAGTCTTTTCTTTCCAGGTTGTCCTTGAATTCTCCTGATTTCAATTGCATAATGTTCGACTCATTGTAGCACACGAATCAAACAGTCAATCCATCTAGTTTGAAAATGTATTACTGGGCATTTAACAAGAGTATTAAATTAAAAGGAATTATATAATTTCGCTAATGTTACAAAATGCTGAGTCATGTAAAATTAAACACATACAAATCGACACAAAAACAGTTTTGATCATTAAGCGTCATCAGTACTAATGTCACGTTCGGACAGTAAGTACTCGTTAGTCATAAAAAAGCCATATAAATAATTTTCTGCATATGTTTGTATGTGTACAGATGTTTATAATAAAAATACACAAAGGCAATTCTAGTGCCAACTGCCGCCAGTTGTTATTGTAAACATTACATTTGCACATTGTTCGCTGCAGGCAAAAAATATTTATATGACATTTTATTGGAATGGAAATCAAATCAATTTGCAGTGGAAATGCATGTAACCAGATTTGTGAAGCAAGAATTGCCAATACGGCTGTCACAAAAAGCAAATCTACTTGGCGTTGCTCGTAAAGATTTTATTAGCTTAGAACTCCCTACATATAAAGTGGGTTGTGATCATCATAGGCTTTTGATTTTTTAGGAATATGTGTTAAGAAGATTAGGGTTAGATCGGTTAGAATGGCAGCTTATGATGATCAGTGATCACATAGGCCAGTAAAGGCCTGGAAAGGGGTCCCAAGATTATGGAATCAAGGCACTTCCTCATTTCAAATTTTCATGGTACTTCCTCAAACTCTGGGCTTGCCTTCCTACAATCTAAATTACCGATAAAGAACTTCTACGCTAGAGTCGATAATGTCACGACCCAAAACCATATACTGTCTAGTCTTTCATTCTTGGCCACAGAAAAGCATTTCAACGCCCATTGCCTATAAGCCAAGTAAAGATACAACTGTTTACTGTTTAATTTAACAGACCTCAGTGGTGCACCGTTGGATTCAATAATATCCGACAGCGTAGTACCATTTCTGGTCAGCTTATCAGCTTCCAATTGCCAGCAATGTCCCTGTGACCAGAAACCCATCGTAAATTAATCCCCCTTCGATCCGATAAGTTATCTAGAACCTCTCGGCATCCAGCGAATAGATTTGCTAAGGAACTGTTCGCACTTTTATGACTATTTTAAGCAGTTCAAATCGATCTCGATCTCACACAGTCTCTGTGTAAGTCACTGGTTCAGATAAATGTTTGAAATTGACAGACTTTTAAGTCTTATCTCGAATGTATCGTCTTATATATATTCGCCGATATATAAGAATTTCATGGAAACCATATTTACTGCTTCCTAGATATTACCTGCCCGTCAAACTATGTTTTTTGACATAATCTCCGTCAGATCTTGATTTTTGAAATTGAGTTATTTTGGATTTGACTTTCTTAGTGACTTTACTTGCTTACTTAGTGACTTAAGTACTTTGGAGCCACATGTCAACGGGTGTAAAAATCACTTTTCTCTGAATCCATTGTTGACCTTCTCAGATTTTGAAGAGAAAAATGAAAACTATTTCCCTTTTTATTTCTTACTTGAAGTTCTTTAATTAGATTTGAATTCAACAGGCCCGTTAAATCATGTTTCTCCCTTAACACTTTGTCTAACCCGCCAGATTTTGATTTCCAAAAGCAAATCCCTATTCTTATTGTTGTTCATCTAAATTATTCTAACCAAATTTGAAATCAATGGGACCACTAATTTATGTCTTTCGTAGTCTTCCTGTATACAAACCTTAACCCATTGTTGACCACAATAAATATGTGTTTAATTATTTCTCATTTGAAAAGTTCTTACGAAATTTGATGACAATAGGTAAATTAGTTCAAATTTTTTTTAAGGTAATTTCGTTTAAAAACCTTAACCCATGGTTGACCACCTGAAGTTTTAAACAAACAGGTGTCTAACTATTTTTCATCTGAACAGTTTTTAGGAAATTTAATGTCAATGGGGCCATTTATTCAACTTTTTTGAAATAATTTTCTATAAAAACCTTAACCCATTCTTGACTTTATCAAATTTCGTGCAAACACTTGCCTAATTGTTTTTCATTTGAAAAGTTTTAACTAAATTTGATGTCAATAGCTAAATGAATCCATCTTTTTTAGAGTATTTCCGTACACAAACCTTAACCCATTGTGGATCACATCAAATTTTGAACCAAAAGTTGTCTAATTATTTCTCATTTGAAAAGCTTTACGAAATTTGATGTCAATAGGTAAATTAATTCAACTTTTTTAAGGTAATTTCGTTTCAAAACCTTAACCCATTGTTGACCACATCAAATTTTGAACAAACATGTGTCAAATTACTCCTCATTGGTAAAGCTTTTCCGAAATTTAATGCGAATAGGACCATTAATGCATCTTTTTTATAGTATTTCCGTATGCAAACCTTTACCCATTGAACAAACATGTGTTTTATTATTGCTCATTTAGAAAATTTTACGAAATTTGATGCGAATAGAATGATTAATACATCTTTTTTAGAATATTTTCTTACATAAATCTTAACCCATTGTTGACCACATCAAGTATTGAAGAAATACTTGTCTAATTATTCCTCATTTGAGAAGCTTTTACGAAATTTGGTGTCAATTGAACCATTAATGCATCTTTTTTAGAGTATTTCCGTACACAAACCTTAACCCATTGCGGATCACATCAAATTTTGAACCATCAGGTGTCTAATTATTTCTCATTTGAAAAACTTTTCGAAATTTGATGTCAATTAGATCATGAATGCATCTTTTTTAGACTATTTCCGTATAAATACCTTAACCCATTGTTGCCCTCATCAAATTTTGAACAAACATGTGTCTAATAATTCCGTATTTGAGAAGCTTTTACGAAATTTGATGTCATTAGGACCATGAATGCATCTTTTTTTAGAGTATTTCCGTATGCAAACCTTAACCCTTGTTGCCCTCATCAAATTTTGAACAAAAATGTGTCTAATTATTCCTTTTTTGAGAAGCTTTTACGAAATTTGGTCTCATTAGGACAATTAATGCATCTTTTTTAGAGTATTTCCGTATATAAACCTTAACCCATTGTTGCCTTCATCAAATTTTGAACAAACACTTTTCTAATTATTTCTCATTTGAGAAGCTCTTACGAAATTTGGTGTCAATAGGACCATTAATGCATCCTTTTTAGAATATTTCAGGGTTACACTACGTTAGATTTTGAATTTTTCAAATATGAAAAATAATTAAATAAATTAATAAATAATTTTCCATTTAAAATATTTTCACCCAGTTTGAAAGCCCATTTGTCCATAACACCACAAAACCTGATATTTTTGCAAGTTTTGAAAAACCTCTTCTTAGCGAAGGCTAAGTCAGCTTCTGAAGTCAACTCAAAGTCCAAGCTTGTAGCTTCCGCGCTTCAGCTTCAGTCAGCTCAGTCATCGTTACCGATCACTTATTTTGCATTTATGTACATTTGTTTGAATTCAAATCGCGTTGACGTTTTTCAATCTTTCAATTTTTGTTTTAATTTTTTGACAAAGTCTTTTCCAACGTCTATTTGTCTGTTGGCAAGCGCGCACCGGCGCCCACTAAGCGAGTTTCCAACAGATGTGAGTTCAGCGTGGCCGATAGAATTCATCCATTTAGCCATAGATATACCTGGTCCGACGGGTTTGTTGTTAGAAATTATGGCCAAGCTTAAACAACTGTCAAATGCATTGCAATTAAAGAACTCGGCAGCGCCGCAAAAAAATATGTTTTGCTGTTGTTTACAAAAGAATAGCATTAATGGAAAGAAAACAAAATCAGCGCCAGCGAACAAACACACAAGCGGTGATTTCGCGAAATCTAGCAGAGCCGACAATTGCGAACAGGTACGCGCAGCCGAAGCCGGCGGCCATATAAAAGCGCAGCGCGCCGCCAACGTGATCACAGTTCGCCTTCCGAGCACTTCAACAACAGTATTCGCAGCTCTCTCAAGCCCACACAACACCAAATCTATAAACATGAAGTTCGTTATTGCTGTTGCTGTGCTCGCCTTCGTCGCTGCGGCGTGCGCCCAAGACGTGAGTCGAGTTGAGCCGATCGCAGACGCGTTCAACTAATCGCCACTTGTGTGTTTTTCTTTGCAGCTGCTGAAGTTGACCGACGAGCAGAAGCAGAAGGTGCGCGCACAGGCCGGTGAGTGCATCAAGCAGGAGCAGACCACCGAGGAGAAGGTGCAGGCGCTGCGCAAAGGCGAGTTCGACGGTGCTGACGATCACGTGAAGTGCTTCGCCAAGTGCTTCCAGGAGAAGCTGGGCATGTTCGCCAACGGCGCCGTGCAGGAGGAGGTCGTCAAGAACACGCTGGGCCCGCTGGTCGGCGAGGAGCAGATCAAGACAATCATGGGCAAGTGCAACAGCCTCAAGGGAGCCAACGACTGCGACACAGCCTTCCAGCTGTACAAGTGCTACTACACAGAGAAGGCCGCCTACATCTAAAGAGCCGACACCGGGACGCGCAACAGCTGAATGATGCGACGCAAACGCGATCTGTAAAGTTGCCGCACTTGTTGGTAAACATTTTCCAAATAAAAGTATTTAAAATGATGCATTTGCTGATTGTTATTGAACTACTTACGACTGGTGATTTATTTAAGAGTCTGAGTGCGGAAGGCGCACATAGAGGGTGGAGAATACAAGGTCAGGTCTGAACTTGAAGGCTCTGACATAACTAAACGTTTTCGAGGCTACTGAAGTCGAGTAGCAGCTTTCTGAGAGGAGGCTAACGTACACACACACATTTCCTAGTCATAATGATAGCCAACGATTTTCAAGACACCAGATCGGTTTTCTAAATTACAAGATTTCCGGTTAGAATTGGCCGAATCTGTGCCTCGGAGGAGGAATTTTAGTAGAGAAATTTTTTAGGAGAAAGCTTAAGTGATTTTACTGGTCCGAAGTCCTAAGCGAGAAAGAAAATATTTTAATCTTCTCTTAGCGAATCTTGCAGATCTTGAGTGGATTTTCATTTTAAGAAATTTCCGGTAACGTTGATTCATTAACTAAACCGACTTTGCAAACTTGAACATTTTTGTGAGTAAGAAAGTATGAAATCTTGTTAGCAATTTTGATAACGAAATATTTGATCACATTAGTTGAATTGAATCTGTAAATATAGAAAGCTAAGTTGTTAATTTCATCAAAGTGTCTAGTTTTGTAAGTGAAGAAACTTGTAAAACTGATTTTGATAACAAAACGATTGAACTTATTTATGAGCTTTGAATGCTGAAATTGTTAATTCTTAACCCATTACTGCCTGCATATAGTTCTGGCCAGCGAATTTTGTCTAAATTTACATATGTTGGTAAGGGATGCTTAGAATAGTTATACACAAAAATTCAGGTATCTACCTGATATAGCCCCTGAGATATAAAGGCACCAGAATGGGTGAAATTTCACCCCTTTATGGAAAATCATTAATTGTACAAGCAATACCAACAATTCACAGAAGATATGCAGTTCAATGAACAACATACTCCAGAAAAAACTGCTGAAATCCAATATTTACTATTTTTAAGAATTGTCTCGATAAGGTTCACAAAAACAGTTAGTCAACTTTAAACACGGATTGCGATAACTTAATGTCACAATTATATAATATTATTAAAAACGAAACAAACCTGCATCTATTCCATTTCATTCTACAAAATTTCAGCCAAATCGCTAACACATTTAGTCAGGGAGGCCAAAGAAAAATCACCATTCCAGGGGATGAAATTTCACCCCATTCGTCTGGAATGGGTTAATTGCATTGAATGGTTTATTTCAGAAATTTTTCAAAATAAATGAGTTTAAATAAATAATTAAAAAAAAATTATTAAAAAAGCTTATTTCTTTAGTAGAAACATAACACAATTTTTAAAGATTTTTTAAATTTTAGGAAAAATTTACAGTTATTTTTTCGATATAACCGAAACCGCTGAAGCTATAAACATGAAATTTGCACTGCAAGTTTTTAATAAGAACAAATTTTGTCTAAAACTTAGCAAAAATGGAGTTAACCCTCAAATGCATGAACTATTTTCTTGTTCGTTTCATAAAGATGGCTTTTCTTTTTAAGGCAATTTACTAGAAAAAAATGCTTTGAATAAAATTTATTAAAGAGAGAAGATTAGTTTCCATTTCCAATGAAAATATATTAAAAAAATAAAAATATTAAAAAAAAATAATTAAAAAAATGGAAAAAAAATTACAAGGGTCAACAATGAGTTAAGGGAGTCAATACGTGTAAACGGTATATTTTTGGAATCGCGCATATGCCGGAAAAAATTTATGAAATGGAAAAATTTGTTTTCATTCTTTTATTAAAAAAAAAATTTTTTTTTTGCGTGCTCAAAATGGCGGCGGTGGTGGTTGTCCAACGTTTCGCCCAAATTTTAGTAGAAGTTGTGCCGGCGCCTCAAAAATCATCTGAAAAAATATTTCTATTAGTTATTATGAGAAAATATATGTATTTTCTAAACGAACTAACAAAAAAAAATATATTCTCGAAAATACATAAATACGCACCAACCGAACAAAATGACCTATTTTTTCCTTAATTTCCCGAAAATGGCGTCGCGGATTTCGCCAAAAACAATGAAATTTTTAGTTAGTTTAGAAGTTTCAAAAAGTTGCTGCCCAAATTTTAGATCAGTGGGACTAAAACTTGCCGAGATATTCTACTTCCATTATCAAAAACCAGTATTTCGAAATAATTCGGTTTTAACTTTGCGTTACCGATATTATGCGGAACGAATTGGCCATCAATAAAGCGCTGTCATCAGAATTAAAAACCACTTGAGGGGGATATTCTTAAGACCCCCTGGAGTCTATTTCACAAAAAACAAATTGTTTGAAAATTTTGTAAATTTACTCGTATTGACCCCCTTAAGGTTTATACATGGATAAGCTTTGAGAAAACCTCTTGAATACAAATTTTTCAAATACAGTGCTTTTCGCTTATACGAACCCGTTTAAAACGATTTTCCGCCTAAAACGAACCAATTTCAAAAGTACGTGCTTTATGTTTTCGCTTATTACGGACCCCCTTTTAAAGCGCACTTTCGGTCAAAACGAACCGTTTTGCCCGGTCCCTCGAAGTTCGCTTTAAGCGAAAAGTACTGTATAGTGAAAGTATATCAACTGACATATAATTACTGTCTTTTTATATTTGGAGAATCAAAATTTGTCGCATTTCAGGAATGATTAGGAAAAATATGATTTAGTGGACTCAACGCTGTAAATTTATTTCAATTCTAATAGTTTTAAAGATATATTTTTCAGTTTTCGGAAAACAATTGGGTCCCAAAATGATTGGAACTTTCAATTTATTTTATATTTTTTTATTTTATTTTATTAAATCAATTCAACAGATCAAACATCAGTTATGGGTTGCCCTGGAGTAACATAATTTGAATCTCTACCCGATGTAGGGAGCGTCAACAACCGCGGGCACGAAGGCAAAGGTTTGTGTTTTGACGGGTGTAAAATCATTGAGTAAGAATTATTTCAATGAAATTGTGAATTTCATGCATGCAAAGCTGCTTGCATTTGCTGATAAAGAGTGACCAAATCAAAGCGAAAAGAATTTTTTTTTAAATTAAATTAATTTAAATTAAACAACAACGGTGTATCATATCAAATTGATTCTGGTTGTGTTTTGAAGCTACATTCACGCACTTAGTTCAATCAAATGGCTACAAGCGGTCGGTATAATTATTGATAACTCAGTCAAACATGTGTTACAACGACTTATATGTTGGCTTCAAGTGGTTGCTTTATTAGCGTAGACTCAGGACTTGTCGTAGCCCTAGAGAAAGTAATCGAATGGTCCCAAGTTACACGATTGCGGCGGCCAATTGATGAACGTTCGCTGCCAAATTACTCCTTCGAGCGTTGCGTCGCTTGTATTAAAAACTGAACCGGAATTTTAGTAATAATTTTTGATAATTTCCATACGTTCGGCAAACGTAAAACAATGCACGATTAAATGGTAAATTACTAAATAAATATTTTGACATTGAAAACAAATTAATAAATAAATATTTTGACATTGAAACGCCACTGATATCTTTGACAGTTGTTAAAATCAGATGGAAAGGAGCGAACGAGTAAGAGAACTTCTACGGTTATAGTGACATAGACAACCTCTTTCGACCCGGAACATGAATATTGACAGGACGTCAATATTCTGTGACGAAACTGTATCCATTGTGGCACACACTGAGCACTCTGGAAAACTCACTTTCAGCGGGAAATTCAATTTCTGCCGCATCCTTGGAGCATTAGGGTCTTCAATGGATACTGTGCTCATAAAATGACAAAATGACACTTCTGCATTGTATCGAGAAGCACTGGAGATACTTACATACATGGCAACAACACAACACTTCCTTTTACTATCGTTCATCGACTCTGCACTGTGAGATCAGTATTGATCCAACGAGGCTGACACACACAGCGAAAGCTAAATTTTTGATGCTGCAGAACTTAATCCTAGAACTGTTCCAACATTTCTTAATGATCATTCATCTTTTGGGAAGCTTTACAAATAAAATCTTGTTGTTGTTAGTCAATAAAGTCAGCAAGAGAAGCCCAGCATCGCTGAGACGGTTCTAAGGTTAAGAAAAAGATCGAATTAATGTTTTTCCTGTTTGGAGATCAAGCAGTTCACAATTAGACATCAATAGCTCGCTCGATTGAATGAAAGGGTTTTCCTTCTGCAGTTGGTTACACGACTGGATGATGACATCCTCAACTGGAGACAGGGTCTTCCATACTTAGTCGCACCAAAGATGCATATTGGTTGGAATGAATCAAATTACCCAACATTCCCTACGATTTCAGTTCATCGCATAAGTGCACCAGTCGACCAACACCAATTGTACTTTTCTCAGATGATTCGATTAGACACTACTATGAAAAAATTAACATCTCAGTGCAAAACAATTGCCGTGCGACAAATGGGAAATTGAAAAGTCTTGATATTGTGATCAAAGAGCAGACTCTCAACATGTCATTGCGGCATTTTTTAATAAGTCTGTCGTTAATTTTAATTGTCCACAAAGATTCAACTTTCGTAAGTAAAATAACATACAAAGTGCTGTGCTGTATTTAGAAATCGTATTTGCTCTGTTCTCGTACAGAATGTTGCCAAACCGATGCCAGACAGCGACAACATACCGGATTTCGCTTCCGATTCCGAAGGGGTGAGACTCGATATGAAAACCAAGGTCGAGCAGTGCGCCGCACAAGCACAGATCTCCGACGCCACGAAAAAAAACTTGGTCATTGGAAAATATTTGGATGTGGACATGACGCAAAAGTGTTTTCTCAAATGTTACTTAGAGTTGAGCGGCCTACTTGAAGATGGAAAATTTAAGCCGGACATACTGCTGAAGCATTTGTTGAGTAAAATTACACAGGCATTTAATAAATTACGTGAAAAGTGCAGCAAAATTAGAGTGGAAGACAGTTGTGACGCTGGCTATGAGATGTTCGTTTGTTATGCAGAAATCAAAGATTTCACAAACATCAAAGAGTTGAATATGAATTTCCATCGATTCTAAATAAAAGTTTCGTATTAAAAGAATAATAACAATGGTTTTTATGCAATTAGTAAATGAATCTATTTATTTTTAAAAACTATTCAAAATAATTAAAAAATATTAAAAACCATTAAAATTACCCTAAAGGTTCTTTTTAGTGTTAAAAATTAATTCTGGCACCGGAAAAATTTCCTTGCAGCGCGATTATGTACTGGAAAACCTGTGTTAGAACCCATTTTTTTTTTTCTAAAATGACTGCTTTCAAACTGTTTTTTCAACCCCTAAGTGGATCCTTACTGAAAAAGAACATTTTAAAAAATTTGTTTCGGGTTGTCCTCGTTGTGGCCAAATACAAGATTGATCCAAATTTCTTTTCGCATTTAAGCAAACTTGCAAGTGAGGTTAGGTAGGAAGGAGGAAAAGGTATGTGCGTGGCACAGACCGCAGTTTCATTCGGGGTCCAGAATGGCCCACTGTGACAGTGTTGCCAGATACCTGAAATTACTTTCTCCTAAATCTTAAAAAAACTGAAATTTCCTCCCAAAAGTAAAAAAATCTCCCAAAATTGTTTTAAAATTTGCGTAATTTCAAAGGAATTAAACTTCTCATAAAAAATACAAATATATAGGTACACATAATTTTTTTTAATTATCTCTTAAAATTCTTTTATAATTTGCGTCAATTTAAAGGATTTAAACTTCTCATAAAAAAATAAAAAAATATACAAATAATTTTTTTAAAGCAGCTTTTTTTTTTATTCATCTTCAGCTTAACAACAAAAACAAAATATAAAACAAATTAATTAAATAAAAAGTGCCATTTTTTGCGTAATTTCATTGTAACAGAAATAAGTGAAAAGGAGATAGAACGAACTTGCATTTTAACACAATTGCCTATTAAAATAGTTGCCAAAATATGTTTTGTTGCCAAAAATCCACTAAGGATCTGAAAGATCCCCTAACACAAAATATAAATCTTCCTAAGCTTTCTCCTAAACAATTTTTCCTCCTAAAAATTCTCCAAAAGGCTAAGAATCTCCTTAATCTGTGAGGAAATCTCATGATCTGGCAGCACTGCACAGCACTGCTGAATTCCTCCTCTTGGATCTGACCAACAGTCGCAATCTGTGCAAACCAGTTTGACCTTTAAAACGAGGAAGAGTAGACCTGAAATTTCGAATTTCATAGCACTAACCAGGTCCGTCAGGAATTTTGATCCCAGTGTAACAGCGGAACCAGGACAGTGGAACAGGAAGTATTGTATCATTTCTACCTCTTCTTCATTGCCATAGCTTTTACAGACACCAAAAGAATATGGATCTAATAGCATCCAGTGATGACCCCAACGCGCTGCCGAGTTGAAATTTGATTTAAGGACAGTAAAATTTGCGTTTTCCTCAAGGAAAGGAAGGACCATAGCGCCCGTATATTTTGATTTTTGCTCTGTAGAAACCCAAAAGTTGACAACCTCACAACTCCAATCGTATGGAAGACGCCCTCTGGTGGTGAATTTCTGAACTTTAATTAATTTTGTATTTTTTTTCTCAAGAATGTTGGCGATCGCTGAATAAATAATTTAAATTGGTTCAGTAGTTTCCGAGATATCATGCTTTCTCGAGTGTGAAGCCAATGCCATAGAAAGTGTCCAATTTTGTATGGCAGTCCCCTTAAGACTTGAAGATAGCGGGTAGGTATGTTTGGAAGAAACATTCGGAAGAGAAAATAAATGGGTGTCGGTCATACATTTGACACGTCTGGGGGCAATCTGGAAGCAGTGGGAGCCTATTGTGTAAAAACGACCATTTTGTATGGGAGCCCCATTAGGGGTTGGAGATGGGGTATAAATGTGTTTGAAAGAAATGTTCATTAGAGAAAACTAGTGGGGGTCAGTCATAGATTTGAACCCTCTAAGAGCCACTTCTGACCAGCTGTGAAGCAATTTGTTAAATTTCCCAGATTGTTTGTGAACTTAAGCCTCGATGAGACCCCATTTAGCCTCACTCCAGCCGCAAAATTTTTTGACTCATGTAGTTTTTCACCAGATCGCATAAAAAGAAAGGTTGCAGAGCATCGAGAACGTTTTATTAAGAATCTCCATACAACACTAAATCATGTCTAATGTGGACACCTCATGTCGAATCGTTAAGGTCCTATACAATTTTTCGGTCCAATGCCCATTTTCCGCAGTACACTAATGAGCATGTAACACTCTTTCACGCATTTTAAAGTACAGCAAATTGAATTGTGATACTTGAACGATAGCAAAAATATCGAATGGATGCATTCCTATTAAAATTGTCAACGGGAAACGACGTACTCTTGAAAAATTCGGATAACGATTGCATAGAAAAGTGCATTTTCCTGTGCGAGTAAATGTGAAATATTTCAAGTTAAAAGTGTAAAAAGTGCTGTCTGAGTGATTACAGTTTTATAAGAAAAATCCTTCAGTGATATACAAATCAAAAGAAACTAGTAACAAAAGTCGAAACGAATAAAAATAAAACAAAAATTATTTGCTTTTCGGACGAAGCAATCCTTTCATACTTTATTTTGATAAAATATCTCAACTTCAAAGTCTTGTTGATTTTTAATGAAACAATTTAAATTATATTAATTTAGTTCAATTTTTCATTTCTAAATTTTTTGTCCTTCTAAAAGGACTTTAAAATTTTGAGGGGAATAAAAAATAAAAAAATACAAAAAATACTTAACTTCGTTAGAATATGGCGATATGTATATCAAAAGATAGAGGAAAACCTCAAAAATTTAAATAAAATTAATTTTTTATCTATTTGTGAAAAAGGGACATAAAAAAGGTCCTTTGAAAATTTTAATCCTTTATATCCTTGAAATTTTACAAAGCATTTTCTTGAAAAGTTAGTATGTCAAAACCCAAAATCTGCTTGATCACGTGTCAAAATTTCATTATTTTCGCTTCATTGATTTTGTGTCTTTTCATAATTTCAAATACTGATACCCAAATAAATTAGAATTTTTGTACTTTATTAGAATTGCAGCTTAAGCCTTTTTTTATAACTTTCGAACCAATAAAGTAAGAGTTTTATTCCGGTAATTGACTGGAAAGGGTTAATAATATAAACATTTGAAAAGGCATCCCTTGGTGTCCTTGAAGAATACAATTCCAAGCAATATGGAAATATGAACTACTAACAATGTTGCTTTAGTGATGGTGTACAAAATATCCTTCAGAGCTTTAAACGATGAGGACATTACTTTGCAAATGATTTAATTCAATTAAGTGGACACTACCAGGATCAAACACACACACACACACGCACAGCACGAACTGAATCGGGAGGAAACCAATGTATTTACTGCTAATTATTGCACTGAATGTGGCATGCGGTGTTGCACGTGACAGTCCGGTAAGTGCGTAAATAAAATTAACTGCATTTTAACAGTACAAATGTCAGTGAGCGAGAAGTATCGAATAGTCGGAATATTTAATCGTTTTACTACAATCGAAACTTACTAGTGTCGGGCCGAATATTTGGTTTCGGTTCGGCCGCAAAGTACTCATTTAGGCTTAGTTATAGTTTCGGATTAATAGTAAAACAAATTTGACATTTCGTTTGGGAATTTCTAATAAATAGTTGAGTAGTTTCGATTTTGATTTGGTAAAATATTTTGGCCGAATATTACATGATGTTTCTTCAATGGAAACATCAAACTTTTGAATGGATAGTAAACCAAATTAAACGTTTCGATTGGGTATTTTTAATAAATTAGTTAAATGTGTAGTTTCGTTTTTGCTTTGGCCGAATATTATGGCTGAATATTGCTAATTATTAATTAATTAAGTAAATTAAATTATAAATTTCCACTGGACTTTCTTTTAATAAATTAGTTTAAAAGTTTTGCAATGTAAACATCCATCTTTTGGATGAGTGAAGAAACAAATAAGACATTTGCTTTAGATATTTTTTTAAAGTAGTTTCCAAATTTCGGCTTTGGTTCGGCCGAATATTATGGCCGAATATTTAGTTTGTGCAATGTAAACATACATTTTCGAATGAGTGGTAAAACAAAATAGACATATTTGCTTTAGGAATTTTTAACAAAGAAGTTTAAAAATTTTGGATTTGGTTTGGCCGAATATTATGTTTGTAAACATCCATTTCTGGATCAGTGGTAACAGAAAGTAGACATTTTCTTCAGAAATTTTTAATAAATTCGTTTGAGAATTTTGACTTTGGTTCGGCCGAATATTATAGCCGAATATTTTGTTTGTAAAGATCCTAGTTTTGAGTGAATGGTAAAACAAATTAGATATTTGGTTTGGATTTTTTGTAAACTAGTTTACAAATTTCGGTTTTTGTTCGGCCGAATAGTATGTTTGTGTAATGTAAACATTCATCTTTTGGATGAGTGTAGAAACAAATTAGACATTTGCTTTGGACATTTTTTTAAATTAGTTGAAACATTTTGGCTTTGGTTCGGCTGAATATTATAGCCGAATATTATGTTTGTAAACATCCCTCTTTTGGATAAGTGGAGAAAAAAATTAGACATTTTTTAAATGAGTTTAGAAATGTCGCTTTCTGTTCAGCCGAATATTATGTTTGCGCAATGTAAATGTTGGTAAAACAAAGTAGAAATTTGCTTTAGGAAGTTTTTAATAAATAAGTTTACAAATTTCGGCTTTGGTTCGGCCGAATAGTATAGCCGAATATTATGTTTGTAAACATCCATCTTTTGGATGAGTGGAGAAACAAATTAGACATTTGCTTTGCACATTTTTTTTAATTAATTTACAAATTTCGGTTTTGTTTCGGCCGAATATTTTGTTTGTGCAATGTAAACATCCATCTTTTGGATGAGTGGAGAAACCCATCAGACATTTGCTTTGGAAATTTTTTAAAATTTGTTTACAAATTTCGCCTTTGGTTCGGCCGAATATTATGACCGAATATTCTGTTTGGGTAAACATCCATTTTGGAATGTTTGGTAAAACAAAGTAGAAATTTGCTTTATGAATTTTTAATAAATAAGTTTAAAAATTTTGGATTTGGTTCGGCCGAATATTATGGCCGAATGTTATATTATGTTTGTGCATCTTTTGCATAAGTAGTAAAACATATTAGACATTCGCATTGGTCATTTCCAATTAAAAATTCTCTGACCTTGGTTCGGCCGAATGTTATAGCCGAATGTTTAATATGTTTAAGAACATGTGCTTGACGTTATACGATTTTTATTACTTGCTGCTTTTAGCTACGCGTGGCATGATTTGTAACGGTGAAAAATTACCGTTAAAATTAGTAATTAACTAATTTGTTTGTTTTTATTATGAAACAACATAAAAACAAAAGCAATAATGGCTCAGGTTGTAAGAAAGTGATATCGAAAATGTGTTTTTTAACTCAGCTGTGCAAGTTTAATTTGGCTTTTGTATGTAAAGAGAGTTTCTTATGTTTTAAGTTTAATTTTAGTTTTGTGTTAAATTATAATCAGACATGTGCGGAAAATTGTTCACGATGAAGAATGTATTGAAGGTTGATCGAACGTAAGGAACTTGAAAACTGTTGCCAATCGGCGCTTTTTTGTGTGTGGCTTTTAATTAAAGCAGTTAGGCTTTAGATTTCAAATTACAGTTCGAATTAGTTCCGTGTGAGAACCTTTCACAGAACAATTATTTTCCACTCACAAATGGCAACAACCGAAATAATCGCAATGATGTGCTTGCGTCATTGCAATAATTAAATTTTTGTCGTTTGTTGGGTTGGCGTTCGAACTTTCACGAGATTGTTCATATCAATGTAATTCAATTACAATCCATTTTAAGTTGTTGTGCTTATTTTCCACAAATTCTATAGTTTACAATTCGCACTGAAATTACGAACTTGCTGGAAATTCCCAACGACAACAAAACGGAGCAAAAACCCACAGTAGGTTGCATCATTTGTTAGTAGAGAAGATGTTTCTTGTTCGTTTATTCATAGATGACGATTGTGGATCTGCACGTAACTCCAAGACACCAAGAATCGCAGATAGAACCACTGGTACGTTTAAGAGTTGCATTATTTGTGTGGAAAAAGTACAAAAAGTGTTATTGATAGGTGAACTTTGTAAAAGTCCAAGCAGATAATGAAACCAAAGAGGAACCTCCGGTAGGATTATGTCATTCAAAACTCATTTAAAGATAAAATTGCTCCTTGTTTCATTTCGACAGACTGAGATTTTGGACCTGGTTGAAGTTCTCGGAGACAATAACAGAAAGGAAGCACCACTGGTTGGTTTACGAATTGTGAAATTTGTATTTGTAGAAGGTTACCATTCTCTTTTTTTATAGCATTTTATTCAACCGACCTTCTTGACTTGGAAACAAGATATGGAACTGCCGGCATGTGCCCGAATTTCGATATATTCCACTAGAGAAAATTAAATTCTTTGATATCTTTGACAGAGTGACTTGGCGAATATGATGCAATCAGCCAGGAATGGGCAAACGGCTGATAAAGACGAGAAACCGCCGGTATGTTTGTGAAATGTAACGACGAATGCCGCTTTATTCATCTCATGAAGGTCCATCGTACTTTTCACCAACTACTCTTCACAAAAATATCGCCAGTCAAAGAATTCCATTTAATCATTTTTCTCATATTGAAAGATTGCATCGAGTTTCACTATGAAAATGTCTCATTAAACACACATCAACCCCTCACGATAGTAAAAACCAGTTTTTCTTCCAATTAGGACGATTTGTTGGAGTTGTTACAAGAACCAAAACCAGCGGTATGGTCCTAACATCTAATTTGTTTTGTACGAAAAAGTTATGTTTACTTATGTACTTCGATTAGAATTCCCTTTTGGATTTGCTGAAACCCACGATTAAAGAACCAGCGGTATGGGCCTGAAGTCTAATGGTTTTGAACGAAAAAGTTATGTTCTTTTATTTTGATTAGAATGACATTTTGGATTTGCTATTAGCCGCTGTTCAAGAACCACCGGTATGTGCCTGAAGTCTAAAGGTCTTAAATGGAAAAGTTATTTATCTTCACTTCGATTAGAATTCCCTTTTGGATTTGCTGCAACCCGAGAATAAAGAACCACCGGTATAATTGTGAAATCCAATAGTTTGGAATGGAACAGTTATTTATATTCATTTCGATTAGGACGATTTACTGGAATTGTTGATGGCCGTCGAAGAAAAGGAAATGGTTGATGAGGAAATGAACAAAACAGGTCCATCGGTATGGGTCTGAAATCTTATTGTAGCCGACATATCTTCATATTTCTTGATTAGGATGACATCTTAGATTTACTGAAGGCCGTTGACGAGAAGGAAGCAGATGACAAGGATATGGAAAATAGGGACCCGCCCGTATGAGTTTTGAATCTGAATGTTTTTATTATTGAAGAAGGTTCTTTATATGTTTCGATTACTTAGGATGAAATTCTAGAATTACTGCAGGCCGCTGAAGACAAGGAAGCGGATGACAAGGACATGGAAACAAGGGACCCAGCCGTAAGAGTTCTGAATCTTTTTATTATTGAAAAAGGTTCTCCATATGTTTCAATTACTTAGGATGACCTTCTAGACTTAATCAAGGCCGCTGAAGACAAGGAAGCGGATGACAAGGACATGGAAACAAGGGACCCAGCCGTAAGAGTTCTGAATCCTTTTATTATTTAAGAAGCTTCTCCATATACTTCAATTACTTAGGATGACCTTCTAGACTTAATCAAGGCCGCTGAAGACAAGGAAGCGGATGACAAGGATATGGAAACAAGGGACCCAGCCGTATGAGTTTTGAATGCTTTCTTATTGAAGAAGGTTCTCCATATATTTCAATTACTTAGGATGACCTTCTAGACTTAATCAAGGCCGCTGAAGACAAGGAAGCGGATGACAAGGATATGGAAACAAGGGACCCAGCCGTAAGAGTTCTGAATCTTTTTATTATTGAAGAAGCTTCTCCATATACTTCAATTACTTAGGATGACCTTCTAGACTTAATCAAGGCCGCTGAAGACAAGGAAGCGGATGACAAGGATATGGAAACAAGGGACCCAGCCGTATGAGTTTTGAATGCTTTCTTATTGAAGAAGGTTCTCCATATATTTCAATTACTTAGGATGACCTTCTAGACTTAATCCAGGCCACTGAAGACAAGGAAGCGGATGACAAGGATATGGAAACAAGGGACCCAGCCGTAAGAGTTCTGAATCTTTTTATTATTGAAAAAGGTTCCCATATGTTTCAATTACTTAGGATGACCTTCTAGACTTAATCAAGGCCGCTGAAGACAAGGAAGCGGATGACAAGGATATGGAAACAAGGGACCCAGCCGTAAGAGTTCTGAATCTTTTTATTATTGAAGAAGCTTCTCCATATACTTCAATTACTTAGGATGACCTTCTAGACTTAATCAAGGCCGCTGAAGACAAGGAAGCGGATGACAAGGATATGGAAACAAGGGACCCAGCCGTATGAGTTTTGAATGCTTTCTTATTGAAGAAGGTTCTCCATATATTTCAATTACTTAGGATGACCTTCTAGACTTAATCAAGGCCACTGAAGACAAGGAAGCGGATGACAAGGACATGGAAACAAGGGACCCAGCCGTAAGAGTTCTGAATCTTTTTATTATTGAAAAAGGTTCTCCATATGTTTCAATTACTTAGGATGACCTCCTAGACTTACTGCAGGCCGCTGAAGACAAGGAAGCGGATGACAAGGACATGGAAACAAGGGACCCAGCCGTAAGAGTTCTGAATCTTTTTATTATTGAAAAAGGTTCTCCATATGTTTCAATTACTTAGGATGACCTTCTAGACTTAATCAAGGCCGCTGAAGACAAGGAAGCGGATGACAAGGACATGGAAACAAGGGACCCAGCCGTAAGAGTTCTGAATCTTTTTATTATTGAAGAAGCTTCTCCATATACTTCAATTACTTAGGATGACCTTCTAGACTTAATCAAGGCCACTGAAGACAAGGAAGCGGATGACAAGGACATGGAAACAAGGGACCCAGCCGTAAGAGTTCTGAATCTTTTTAATATTGAAGAAGCTTCTCCATATACTTCAATTACTTAGGATGACTTTCTAGACTTAATCAAGGCCGCTGAAGACAAGGAAGCGGATTACAAGGATATGGAAAATAGGGACCCAGCCGTATGAATTTTGAATGCTTTCTTATTGAAGAAGGTTCTTCATATATTTCAATTACTTAGGATGACTTTCTAGACTTAATCAAGGCCGCTGAAGACAAGGAAGCGGATGACAAGGATATGGAAAATAGGGACCCAGCCGTATGAATTTTGAATGCTTTCTTATTGAAGAAGGTTCTTCATATATTTCAATTACTTAGGATGACCTTCTAGACTTAATCAAGGCCGTTGAAGACAAGGAAGCGGATGACAAGGACATGGAAACAAGGGACCCAGCCGTAAGAGTTCTGAATCTTTTTATTATTGAAGAAGCTTCTCCATATACTTCAATTACGTAGGATGACCTTCTAGACTTAATCAAGGCCACTGAAGACAAGGAAGCGGATGACAAGGACATGGAAACAAGGGACGCAGCCGTAAGAGTTCTGAATCTTTTTATTATTGAAAAAGGTTCTCCATATGTTTCAATTACTTAGGATGACCTTCTAGACTTAATCAAGGCCGCTGAAGACAAGGAAGCGGATGACAAGGATATGGAAAATAGGGACCCAGCCGTATGAATTTTGAATGCTTTCTTATTGAAGAAGGTTCTTCATATATTTCAATTACTTAGGATGACCTTCTAGACTTAATCAAGGCCGTTGAAGACAAGGAAGCGGATGATAAGGACATGGAAACAAGGGACCCAGCCGTAAGAGTTCTGAATCTTTTTATTATTGAAAAAGGTTCTCCATATGTTTCAATTACTTAGGATGACCTTCTAGACTTAATCAAGGCCGCTGAAGACAAGGAAGCGGATGACAAGGATATGGAAACAAGGGACCCAGCCGTAAGAGTTCTGAATCCTTTTATTATTGAGGAAGGTTCTCCAAATATTTCAATTACTTAGGATGACCTTCTAGACTTAATCAAGGCCGTTGATGACAAGGAAGCGGATGACAAGGATATGGAAAATAGGGACCCTTCGGTAAGAATTTAACATCTTACTTTTCTGAAACTCTTCCACATTTTCAAAAACCCTGTCGTATGAGATTAGGGCCTGATAGTTGTAATTAAGAAATTAACTTATTGTATTATTGAATCAATTAGGATGACCTTTTGGATTTACTGAAGGCCGTTGAAGATAAGGAAAAAGATGATGAGGAAATTAAGAATATGGACCCAGCGGTATGAGACTCGAATCAGATAGTTGGAACAATTGATTAACCTTTGCGTATGTACTTGAATTGATTAGAATGACCTTTTGGATTTACTGAAGGCCGTTGAAGATAAGGAAAAAGATGATGAGGAAATTAAGAATATGGACCCAGCGGTATGAGACTCGAATCAGATAGTTGGAACAATTGATTAACCTTTGTGTATGTACTTGAATTGGTTAGGATGACCTTTTGGATTTACTGAAGGCCGTTGAAGATAAGGAAAAAGATGATGAGGAAATTAAGAATATGGACCCAGCGGTATGAGACTCGAATCAGATAGTTGGAACAATTGATTAACCTTTGCGTATGTACTTGAATTGATTAGAATGACCTTTTGGATTTACTGAAGGCCGTTGAAGATAAGGAAAAAGATGATGAGGAAATTAAGAATATGGACCCAGCGGTATGAGACTCGAATCAGATAGTTGGAACAATTGATTAACCTTTGTGTATGTACTTAAATTGATTAGGATGACCTTTTGGATTTATTGAAGGCCGTTGAAGATAAGGAAAAAGATGATGAGGAAATTAAGAATATGGACCCAGCGGTATGAAATTGGAATCAGATAGTTGGATCTAATGATTAGCCTTTGTGTATGTACTTGAATTGATTAGGATGACCTTTTGGATTTACTGAAGGCCGTTGAGGATAAGGAAATAGATGATGAGGAAATTAAGAATAAGGACCCAGCGGTATGAGACTCGAATCAGATAGTTGGAACTAATGATTACCCTTTGTGTATGTACTTGAATTGGTTAGGATGACCTTTTAGATTTACTGAAGGCCGTTGAAGATAAGGAAAAAGATGATGAGGAAATTAAGAATATGGACCCAGCGGTATGAGACTCGAATCAGATAGTTGGAACTAATGATTAACCTTTGTGTATGTACTTGAATTGATTAGGATGACGTTTTGGATTTACTGAAGGCCGTTGAAGATAAGGAAAAAGATGATGAGGAAATTAAGAATATGGACCCAGCGGTATGAGACTCGAATCAGATAGTTGGAACTAATGATTAACCTTTGTGTATGTACTTGAATTGGTTAGGATGACCTTTTGGATTTACTGAAGGCCGTTGAAGATAAGGAAAAAGATGATGAGGAAATTAAGAATATGGACCCAGCGGTATGATATTAGAATCAGATAGTTGGAACAATTGATTAACCTTTGCGTATGTACTTGAATTGATT
Organism: Melieria omissa; assembly: GCA_963971225.1. Taxonomy (NCBI): domain Eukaryota; kingdom Metazoa; phylum Arthropoda; class Insecta; order Diptera; family Ulidiidae; genus Melieria; species Melieria omissa. The sequence goes on from OZ020269.1 coordinate 104,576,179, forward strand.
AGGATGACCTTTTGGATTTACTGAAGGCCGTTGAAGATAAGGAAAAAGATGATGAGGAAATTAAGAATATGGACCCAGCGGTATGAGACTCGAATCAGATAGTTGGAACTAATGATTAACCTTTGTGTATGTACTTGAATTGGTTAGGATGACCTTTTAGATTTACTGAAGGCCGTTGAAGATAAGGAAAAAGATGATGAGGAAATTAAGAATATGGACCCAGCGGTATGAGACTCGAATCAGATAGTTGGAACTAATGATTAACCTTTGTGTATTTACTTGAATTGATTAGGATGACCTTTTGGATTTACTGAAGGCCGTTGAAGATAAGGAAAAAGATGATGAAGAAATTAAGAATATGGACCCTGCGGTATAAGATTAGAATTTGGTAGTCGGGACAAATAATTGAACTTTGTGTATATATTTAAATTGATCAGGATGACCTTTTGGATTTACTGAAAGGTGCTGAGGAGAAGGAAAAAGATGATGAGGAAATGAAGAATAAGGACCCTGCGGTATAGGATTAGAATTTAGTAGTCGGGACAAATAATTGAACTTTGTGTATATATTTGAATTAATTAGGATAACCTTCTGGATTTACTGCAAGGTGCTGAGGAGAAGGAAAAAGATGATGAGGAAATGAAGAATAAGGACCCAGCGGTATGAGATAAGAATTGGATAGTTGGGATTGCTGTTAAACTTTGTGTATGTATTTGAATTAATTAGGATCACCTTCTGGATTTACTGCAAGGTGCTGAGGAGAAGGAAAATGATGATGAGGAAATGAAGAATAAGGACCCTGCGGTATAGGATTAGAATTTAGTAGTCGGGACAAATAATTGAACTTTGTGTATATATTTGAATTAATTAGGATAACCTTCTGGATTTACTGCAAGGTGCTGAGGAGAAGGAAAATGATGATGAGGAAATGAAGAATAAGGACCCAGCGGTATGAGATAAGAATTGGATAGTTGGGATTGCTGTTGAACTTTGTGTATGTATTTGAATTAATTAGGATCACCTTCTGGATTTACTGCAAGGTGCTGAGGAGAAGGAAAATGATGATGAGGAAATGAAGAATAAGGACCCAGCGGTATGACATTAGAATTGGATGGTTGGGACTTATTAATAAACTTTCTATATGTTGTTTAATTACTTAGGATGACCTTTTGGATTTGCTGAAGGCCGTTGAAGAAAAGGAAACGGAAGATGAGGAAATCAAGAACAAGGATCCAGCGGTATGAAATTTGAATCGGATAGTTGGGATTTCTTCTAAACTTTGTGTATGTATTTGAATTAATTAGGATAACCTTCTGGATTTACTGATAGGTGCTGAGGAGAAGGAAAATGATGATGAAGAAATGAAGAATAAGGACCCAGCGGTACACAATTAGAATCTGATAGTTAGGACTAATCAATAAAGTTTCTAAATGTATTTCAATTTCTTAGGATGACCTTTTGGATTTGCTGAAGGCGGTAGAAAAAAAGAAAAATGATGATAAGGAAATTAAAAATAGGGACCCACCGGTACGAAAATAGAATCTGATTGTAAGGACTAAGGAATAAAGTTTCTAAATGTATTTCAATTACTTAGGACGACCTTTTGGATTTGCTGAAGGCGGTTGAAGAAAAAAAAAATGACGATAAGGAAATGAAAAATAAGGACCCAGCGGTATGAGATTAAAGTCTGATAGTTAAGACTGATGAATTAAGTTTCTATATACATTTCAATTACTTAGGATGACCTTTTGGATTTGCTGAAGGCCGTTGAAGAAAAGAAGAAAAATGATGAGGAGAAAAAGGTACGGGTTTGAAATTTAACATTTTTAATATGGAAAGCACTGATTATTTCATTCTGACCGGTTTTCTGTTGCAGGATTACCTGAGGGAGTTTTTGGAATGGCTTGAAGTAAATATGGGTTTTAAATCGAATTCGATGTCTGTTTACATGTGGTAACAAACTGAAAACATTTCTTTGACAGGAGGATAACACAATGCTGACGAACGGTGTAAGTTGGGCTTTTCAAATACGTGTTGTGGTTGTGCTTTTCTTCTACAAACCTTCTCTTTTGTAGGGTATCCTACTGGATCTGCTAAGATTCTTTCATATAACAACGGAAATGGTAAGCTTATCTTTATCTACACGGTTGATACGACTAAGGAATATTCTTAGTTGTACTGCTGTTAGTGATAAAAATGCTAAAATAATTTTATATTTTTTTTAATTGTCACAGGAAAATTCAAGATCAACTGAAATTCCATCTGAATTGCCTACTGAAACGCATATTGAAACACATACTGTTCCAACTGAATCATTAACTGAAGCTCCAATTAGCGGGTCGATCTATGTAAGTGCCCGTTTTTTATTTTATTTTATTTTATTTTATTTTTTTTATTTCGTTTAATTTTTAATGGTAACTGCATGGACGATTCAAATGTTTCAGCGTGATTTGATGCAAGTTCTGCAGTTAATTGAAGACGATCCCGTAAGTATCAACTTGAGAATAGTGCACTGAGATGTTGTGGTGAATTTATTTTGATTTGGAGATCAATGTTCGCTGGACAATCGATTTATTTATAACTAAAGTCAGATACAAATTGAATGTGGGAGGACAAGAGATAGATTATTTGCCAGCATATGAATATTTATCACTGTATGATTATCTCATAGCTCACTTATCAGTAATCATATTTCGTTACAATCTGTGCTTACGTGTTTCTATTTGCTCTCTCTCTCTCTCACTCTCACACAGGACGGAGTGCCTTTTAGATATGCAGAAGCTTTAACCGTGAGTGCTTTTTTACAGTATACACTAATACAATATACGAGTATAGGGTTTTCCAATAAGAGCGGAGCGATGTTGAAATGCAATGAAACAAGTTGTGTGTGTGAGGTATGAAGGACATGTATGACATTATATATGGAATACCCTTTGAATGAATGAACAAATATTTATCTAATTATTTCTCATTTGAAGTACTTTCTTAAAGTTTGAAGTCGGAAGTCGTAAAAAATCACGTGTTCCCCGTCAGATTTTTATTTTCAAAAATTCCAAAAACCTATCAAATTATTTCTCATGAAGAGTATTTTTACCATGTTTGAAGTCAATAAGTCCATTAATTCATGTTTTTTCACAGTTTCTCTATACAAACTCTTAACTCGTCGTTGACCCCATGAGATTTAGATTTTCTAAAAAATTAAATTAAAAACACATATCGAATTATTTCACATTTGAAGTACTTTCAATAACTTTGAAATCAAAAGGCGTAAAAACCATGTTTCTTCATACAAACTTTTAACCCTTAGTTCCCCCTCTATGTTTTGATTTTTAAAACAATGAGAAACGTGTAAAATTATTTTTGATTTCAAGTATTTTTATCAACTTTAAAGTCAATAGGCAAATCGGGTTTTTCGTAGTCTTGGCGTATACGAACCTTAACCCGTACTTCCCCCGTTAAATTTTGATTTAAGAAAAATTAAAAAATACGTGTTTTTTTTAATTTGGAGTATTTGCATCAAGTTTGAAATCAATGGACCCATTAAATCGCGTTGCTTCATACAAAATCTTAACTCATGTTTTGCCCCCTTGGACCCCGAATTTCAAACAATCCCATCTCAGCGGATGTTCATTTTTCAAGATGTATGTACAGTTTAAATTTCATGTTTGTAGCTTGAGACGTTTGGACTGAGCGATCATGAATCAGTCAGTCATTCAGTCGGTCAGGACAAACAATTTTATGTATAGAGATGACATCGTTCAAATGTGTCTTACTTCCAAAAGTTGCAAGTTTCAGTGATTCTGCTGCACAGATGCGACTGATTTTGAGCAATGACCTGGTTAATGTTGTCTTTAAGCGCATCGATTGATTGTGGATTTTTTACATAGATCTGCGTCTTTCGGAAACCCATACGAAATAGTTTTGCAGGTTCAAATTTCACAATCTTAGTGGGAAATTCAAATTACCTTTGTTAGAGATAACTAAACTTTCAAATCGTTCGTTCGTTTTGCTTTCTAACAGAGCGATTCATTCAAAAATGGGTCTAATGACTGGAAGATGATTTGTGAGCCGAAATTGTGGTTCTCTTTCGAAGGCTCCAAAGTCCAAACAACACCGTCTATGGTCATTACCTTTGAGCTTCTGGGTCAGTTGGACGCCAAACTCGTGAAGTTGAAGTCTACCGAGGCCCGAGTCCTTCTGCTCGGCGAGAAATTGACTACCTCAGGTTCTACTTCACAATTTCTCGGACAGCGACGATATTCTCAGCTGACGTGGCGATTATATCCGAGGGTTGTTTTCTATATTTTTTCAATAAGTATGAAAATGCGTTCTGTTATCATCAAAGCACTTTTTCTCCTCCATTTGAGACAACTTCAAATCATGGTTTTTGAATACTTCAGCAGCGTCTTTCTGGCAACGAAAATCGTTGACCATGCAATTTTTTTTATATACAGGAATAAAAAGAAGAAGAAAGTCATTGGGTGCCGAGCTAGGGCTGTACGGCGGATGATCCATTGCATCGATGCTTTGATCGATCAAATAGGCGGTTAGAGAGACACATCGGCTCAAACAAAATTGCATTGTCATGGTGAATAATGATTCTGCGTCGGCAGTTGTAGTTCAGAATTGAACTTTCGACGTTGTTCTAACGGCACAGTAGCCACATGACCAGTTTTGCCGATGAAACAGGCCAACATTTGCTTCGATATGTTGCGTGTCTGAACAACTTTTGTTGGATTTTGTTCGTTTTGGAAGATCCACACGGTCGATTGCTGTTTTATTTCGGGCTCATATGCATATATCCATGATTTGTCACCTGTCACAATATTATAAATGTGGGGATGCCGCCCAAAAAACAAACGTCGAAGTGATGAATTTTTGTATTTCACTTGTATTGTTACACTTGTATGGTTTATTTCAAAGTTCTTAGTTATAAATTTCTTAAGCAAGCTGTCGATGTTGACTCGGCGGCGACCCGATGTAAAAGAGGAAGATGGCTGCGCTTGCGTCGCCTTTCTGCGTTGTTTTTTATTTTGGGAGTGCTGCCACTGCAGCCTACAAGTGTTGCCAGCTTAGTATGTTAATTGTTAATTGCAGTGCTGCCACTGCAAGCCGTTCCTACATTCGGCCCTCCTGACTGGTCGTTCGCCCCGACCGACCGTTCCCACCTCTTCATGTGTTCCGCTACTGTAGTGGTGTGCCCCGGCCCTTCGTGATCTCCCACCTTTTGCACCCTATATCGACCATGGTTTTGAACTTCCGTTACCCTATATGGACCAAAAAACTTTCCTTTTAACTTAAGCCCCGTGCCGTACTGCGTTCTCTTAATAGCTACCAAATCGTCTACCCTATATCTGTTCTCTCTCTTTCGGGATTTGTTGAAACACCTTCTGTTTTCTTCTTGAATCTTTGCTATGTTTTCTTGCGCTTCTTTACGTAGATTTTCCCTTTCCGTGTCTAATTCTTCGATGTGTAAGTCATTTAGAAATTCTTGTAGTTGGGTCACTGGGTTGATGCGCATTTCCACCCCCGTAAGTAGACGAAATGGTGATACCTTTGTACTTCTGGGTGGGGTGTTATTGATCGTCTGTTGTACTCTATCTACATGCTTGTACCAAGACCCCGGACTTTGGGAACACAGTTTCGACAACATCGGTACTATAATCTTATGCATTCTCTCAACCTGTCCGTTTCCCCGCGGGACCCCTGTGGCGATCAGTAGGTGTTGTATTCCCTGTTCCTTGCAATATTCTGTGAACGCGTGTGCTGTGAATGCCGTCCCTCTGTCCGTTATAATGCGTTTTGGGTTGCCGAAGATTGCTGCCTGTTTCCGGAGGCACGTTATTACGCTATCTGCACAAGTAGTTCGGGTTGGGTATAGCCACACAAACTTTGTAAAAGCGTCGATGACTACCAAAATGTGATTGTATGATTTGTTTGTTGTTTGCATAGGTCCTACGTGGTCTACGTGGTATGTGGTAAGAGGTCCGGCTTCTTTGGGTATTGGTGTCAGCCACCCCTCCTTCTTACCAGTTTTGCTATCTGCTATTATGCATTCGATGCAGCTCTTTACAATTTTATCTACTTTTGCTGTGATTTTGGGTATGAAAAATGTTTTCTCGATCGCGTCTTGAGTTCGTTTTGTAGAGAAATGACCCTGCTTATGCGCTATCCTAATGATTTCGTCTTCCATTTGTGTTGGTACTACTACAAGTTCCTTGACGGGATCTTTGTAGAGCACCCCTTGCTTAATGAAGAAATCTTCGTAGTCTGAGTGTTCCAACACCCTCATGACTGCGCGTACCCAATCATCTCCTTGCTGTGCTTGTTTAAGTCGGTGGTGCAGCGTCTCTTCAAGTAACAGACAGGACATTCTACTGAGCGCGTCTACGTGCCTCATTTTGCTGCCTTTTCTATGTTCTATTTCGTAGTCAAAGTCTTGTAGAAAGAGTGCCCATCGTGAAACCCTTAACGGTACGTCGGTCTTCTTCATAGTCATTGCAAACGCGTTACAGTCCGTTACGATCTTGAACCTAATTCCTAGGAGGTATACACGCCACTTTTTCAACGCCACCACTATCGCCAGCACCTCCAATTCATACGAATGGTATTTTTCTTCGGATGGTGTGGTTTTTCGGCTCATATATTGAATGGGGTGGAAAAGTTGATCCTCGGTGTCCCTTTGGAGCAAAACTCCTCCATATCCGTACATGCAGGCGTCCGTATGCACCTCTGTCGCTGCGTTCGGATTGTATAACCTAAGGACCGGTGCGCTAATCAACGCATATTTCAGCCCCTGGAAAGCGGCGATCTGTTCGTCCCCCATTTCGAACCTTGTGTCCTGTCTTAACAAATTTGATAATGGCCTAGCTATTGTTGCGTGATCTTTTATAAAGCGCCTGAAATATGACGTTAGCCCTAGGTATCGTTGCACCGATTTTCGATCTCGCGGAAGGGGGTAGTTTTTCACCGCCATCACCTTCGCCTCCGCCGGCCTAATGGTTCCTCCCTCTATTATGTATCCTAGGAATTCGACTACGGTTTTTAGAAACTGACATTTTTCCCACTTTATCTGTAAGTTGTGTTGAGCAGCTCGTGCCAAGACACGCTGTAGCTTATGAATGCCTTCGTTTTTATCCCTGGCTGGAATTATGAGGTCGTCCATGTAGACTACACATGTGCCGTCTTGTACCAAGTCCCTCAACACTGCGAAAATAAATCTAGAGAAAACTGCTGGCGCGTTCGATATTCCGAACGGAACATAAAGATACTCGTATTGGCCATTGTGGGTAACGAAAGAAGTATACTTTATTGAGCCCTCCTCCACTGGCACGTGGAAGAACCCATTCCGTAGGTCTAGTGTTGTAAATACCCTGGCGTTTTGTAGTCTTTCTAGCACGTCGTCTATGAGTGGCATAGGAAAATTGTCCCTCATGATTTTTAAATTTAATCGGCGATAGTCGCAGCATAGCCTTTTACTTCCGTCCTTTTTGTTCACGAGTACCACGGGCGATGCGTAATCTGACTCACTTGGACGGATGATGCCGTCCTCTAACTACTTGCTTATCTGTTGTTCTACGATGCATTTATCTACGTAAGGCATCCGCCTCGGCCCCTGGTATACTGGTATATCATCGGTTAGGGATATTTTCATCTTTACCGGGGACTCTAGTTGCCGCTGCGGCCTGTAGTTCTCCGCCATTTGTGTAACGCTCTGTCTATGTCCTTGTCCTAGATGCGACAACTCCAAGTTTAGGCCGTGGTGACTTCCCTCGTTTGCCACCATGAAAATATCCTTAAATTCGCCTAGCCAATCTTGATATAGCCCCTCCTTACTACCCCTTCCCGAGGCTCTGTCTGTCGCAGCGGGCTGTCCGACTTGGTCCTCGTTGGCCCTCACGTCAATACTACCGTGCTTCTGGTCAATCTCTCTGTCCACTTCTCCATTTGCTTCTTGCCCGTTATTCGTCAGCGGTTCTAGCGCGCACACCTCCTTGTTCGTGAAGGTCGCCCCCTCCTCTGTTACAACAAGACTGACTGACCTGAGAACGCTGTTTCCTATTATCCCTGAATAGCAGATGTCGCGCTCCCCGACTACATGAAACACTACTGGCACCTCGATGCCATCGACCTTCAGTATACAAGGGAAGCTCCCCGTTGTAGTGAGTTCGCTACCCCCTATCCCGACAAGTCGCCGCCTATCGTCACTCAGCCTGATGTCTCCTAATCTCATCAACACGTCATGGCGCAACAAACACAGATCACAACCGGTATCGAGCAGTGCGGAAAACTTAAAGTTGTCTATCGACAACTCTTTAAATATCACACACTTTCCCGAGGTTTGACTTGTCAATGTGTTCGCCCGTTCCGTCTTCACCTCTACGTCTTTCGAAGTAACGCGATTGAATTTTTCCATCATTTCTTTGCACCAATCGACACGAGCCCTTTTTTGAGCGATTGTCAAATTATGCGGAATCCAAAGAGAACAAATCTTGCTAACAGCTTAAAGTTCATGCAATATCGAAAGCACGGCCGTGGAACAAATGTCTCTATCTTACCGTACGTCACATTATGACCTTTCATCATCAGTTCATCACAGCATCGATGGTTTCTGACACAATGACCGATTTTGGATGACCTCACGAGATTCGATCTGGAACAGACGACGACCACGCTTCATTTCTTTATAAATTGTCTTGAGGGTTGGTGCTTCATTGCCAAATGCCGAATGAAGGCGATCAAAGCACTGTTGTTGATATAATGAACTTTGGAAATCGTAAAAAGTCATGGCTCGAAAATGTTGGAGAGTGAAATTCAATTTTAACCCAGCTGAATTTTTTACACAAATAGCGCTTGAACATCAAAATGTTCTGAGTACGTTTATGATAGAAAATGACAATCTTTCCGATTTTTCGAAAACGTACTAGGGATGGTCCCTAGGTAGGTAGGTAGATGCGACTGCGTGGTCACTGACCACACCCAAGTAGTACTTGGTGCCGTTTAGCTGTCGCCTCCTCGATTGGGTCTTCCCTGCGTGGGAGAAGATACTGGGCCTTAAAGCCAACCCGCATCGTCCAAATAGGATGCTTGATGCATTTCAGTCTTGTCTCAGACTGATCAACTAGAGAGCCAATCAGACTGTTCCCCAAGGAATTTAGTCTTAGCAGCCGCAGAGGAAGTGTTCGAGTGTTGGTTTCCCTGCAGCTTCTGCAAAAGGGGTTGTGGGGGATTCCCAATCTCGGCTGTTGGCCCAGAAACATTCCTATGAGAATTTAGCAGCAGATCATTGGTTCTGTGGGAGTTATAGCGTGGCCAGATCTGTCGAGCCACTCTGAAGCTAGAAAGATTGCTCCACCTACTATCCGCTTAACCTAACATCCGCTTTCCTCAGGAAATAATCCCTTAACTGTCTTAGCCTTGCACTTAAAGGCGGTGCGACCTTTTCGGGCTGCGGGTCCATGGTAGATCCCACCTTGGCCAGCTCGTCAGCTGACTCGTTTCCGCTGATACCCGCCTGACCGGTTATTCAGCAGATGGAAAGATCCACCCGGCCTCTCACCAACCCTAGCAATTCCTTACAGTCTCTGACTAGTTTGGATTTGGCTATGGGCTTGGTGAGTGCCTTAATGGCTATGCTTGGCTATCTGAAAAGATGTAAATATCCCTACGTCGGACTTCTTGCTGTAGGAGAATCCTGCAGGCTTCTCTTATTGCAAAGACTTCCGCTGAAGTCCATAGGGATGGTCTCTATTGCAGAAATATATAAGGCAGCCTACGTATCTTGGCTGATTGAGTACAGACTCTCTAAACGTTGGAGAATCCACATGGAAGGGTCAACGCCTAAAATAGGCCCATTTTCATAATAAAGTTTTATAATTTAAATGTTGCTAATTTGGCATCAGTTAGTTACTGAATGATACTTAAAGAACAAAAACAAAACGCCAAAACATCTAAATGGCAGCCTGTCAACATCGGCCCAATCCTTCTTGGAAAAACCTTTACATATACTTACATACATATATCGACTATCGATAATTGTGAAATTGTACACATTGCAGGATGAACTGGCCCAATTGATGGAGACGTTGGAAGTGAGTCTCGGGTGTTTTTCTTTATTTTGTATTATTTGAAAATTTAAATTCATTGAACACATCAACTCAATTGTTGCTTTCCTCTAACACAGGCACTGAGGAAGTAGATAAGTACGTATCGAGGTGCTGAGATAGCGTAAGTTACAAAAAGAAAACAAAATTGGCGAAAGAGTCAAATTGATTGACTGAACATAAGAATGACGTAAGTACACATTTGAAGTGTTCGAAGCGTTACAAGGAGCTTTGCGCTAAAAAGGTCAAAATCAGTACTACCATTGTTAGGGATCAATTTGAAAAATGCCGTTTTAGTGGATACGGGATTTTTGTAATTTCAGTAATTTTCAAGACACAATTCGTTGCACGGTGAGCGTTGCCAATGTGTATACATTCAAGGGCGCCTTACTGGACATAGATCGCATTTGTGTGCCGTGAACTTGAATGTATTTGATAATGCACAGAAATCTGTACTTAACCCTCCGGCTATTGTCGGACACATTAACATTATTCGTACATATTAATAGCACAACATCCATTGTATGTATATTTCCCAGGAAAAAGGCCTCCAACGTCGAGATGGTGCAAATGAGGCGGGGCTAGTAAGTGGTTTGATATGATTGCACAATCACAACTACTTACAAGTCTACAATCTTTTATAGGATCAATGTCAAGGGGAATTATTGAAAGTAAGATCGAAAAAGATTTGTTAATGCTGATTTCGAAATGAAGAAAATGCTAAATGCGCTCATGAAATGCTTTCAATTTGATTTGCAGGAAGGCATGGCGGTTTCTTCAAACGGCATCGATCGAGCCTACTGCGTTTTCCATTGCTATATGAAATTGCAGCACATAAACGACGACAACGATCTACGTAAAAGCAACTTCTTTAAGGATGCAAAGTACTACGACATGCGGCCGGACGAGCTTGAGGAGATATTGACAATCTGCAACGATGTCGATGAAGAGTTCACAAAAGATATATGCATGATATACTTTAGAAAATACAAATGCATAAGTGAGATGTTCGAGAAACATTATCTCATACTGCAAGCCCATAGGGGACCGTTACCACGTTTCCTTAATCGAAAGATAATGTTCGAAGATGTCGTCATGGGCTGAGGTGGTGGTATGAGCCCTGAAACTACTGTTTAAAATAAAGTTATTTTCATTGTCACATAATAATTCCTATGTGTTAGGTTAGGTTAGGCTGGATAGCAGAGATCCCTCACTTAGGCCAAGATACTGGCCCATTGTGATGCCATATACAGCTTAAGCTAACTAGGTTGTTCCTGGTCAAGCCATCTGGACGATGTTACAAACCTAAGAAGGTTTTTGACATCAATGCAGGATGTTCTGTTAGGTTTGAGAGAGACGGTTGTCCTAGGATACGTAGCCTACTTCTGCAAAGAGCTGGACAGTGACAGAGGAGATGCTGTGCGCTTTCTTCCTTTTCAGCACAGACGCAGCTTCTACAGAAGTCTCTTGCATTGACACCTAGTCTGATGGCGTGTGCTCCAATCAACCAGTGTCCTGTGAGGGTTCTTGTTAAAATTGATATCTCCGTTCTTTTGAGATCCAGGATACTCGCAGTCCGCTTCCTGTCGTATGTCGGCCTGGCTGTTGCGCATGCGGAGAGATTATGCCAACGCTCCTGAGCTGTTCTGATTGCATACATTCTGACGCGAAGTTTGAACGTGGCCAGTTGCATACCTACCGTCTCCTTGTCGGGAAAGATATGGGTGGTCGTGCCTTTCCTGGCCAGCTTGTCCGCTTTGCAGATACCTTCAATGTTACTGTGTCCAGGCACCCAGATTAGGTAAATACTGTAGTGCTTTCCCATCTCGTTTAGAGATCTGCGGCACTCAGTGAGAAACTTTGTGTTGTTCACGCACGAGTCCAGAGATTTCAACGCAGCTTGGCTGTCAGAGAAGATGAAGACTTGCTTCCTTTTGTTAGACGTTGGGTTCAGGTGTAGAGTGGCCTCCTGGATGACGATCATCTCCGTCTGATATACACTGCAGTGATCCGGGAGTCGGAAAGAGACTTCAATTTCCAGGTCTGGGGAGAAGACGCCTCCTCCAACCTTCCCGTCCAGCCTAGATTCGTCAGTGGAAAAGTTGATCGCATCTCGTATCTTCGAAGGTCAATCGAGACACTCCTGTCTGTTTGGTATGGAGACATCATATTCTTTGTCAAAGGACAAAGCAGGTATACAGTAGTCTGTATTTTGTGGGATTGATATGTGTTATTTTTAAGTGTTTGTTTTTTGGTCTTAACCTAAAAAATTTGGCACATTTGAGAAGCTTTCAGATTTGGTGATCCTCTGAGCAGTCAACTGCAGTTGAACCTTACAAGCATCGCAGGACCGAGAATGCTGTAACTTTAACAGTGAGTGCCCTTTTGCAACACAAACACACACACACATACACCAATACAATCGAACCTTGATTTCGCTATGCGTGTCCCATGACTATCGATGATTGTCGAATTCAGTATGAATCACAATTCGTATCATTTGTCTAACACTTCATTTCAACGTCTAGCACCGACATACTCGGACAACGTAAGTTCCAATCTACATGAAATGCATTCGATCATTTCGGCGATGGTCTTAGTGTGAGTACACATTTGAAAGAATTCAAACGTCCCTTGCATGTAAAAATCAGTACTACCAATCAATAGAAGATTCAGATTCAGATTCACAGGGTGAGCATAGTCAATTTCCAATGAATTTGTTGACTAGAACATGGATGCATTTTTGTATGGAGCACATGTGAAAATAGTTACAAACGAATTTCTGCTATAGTTATTCGATCTTTAAGAAATTTATGTTGGCACATTAGTAATATGTAAATATGTATTTATTCCCCCAGGAAGCTTCTCCTCCAGATGATCGTCAAGACATTCCAGAACCGAATCCGGTAAGCATTTCACTGTCGATGGGTTTGTGATCGAACTTAAACTCATAACCAAAAATCACACTTTTGAAACAAAATGTCGACATTTGCGAAATCGAACGATGCCACGGAAAGGGCGAAAGAAATTTATGTTGGCACATTTGTAATATGTAAATATGTATTTATTCCCCCAGGAAGCTTCTCCTCCAGATGATCGTCAAGACATTCCAGAACCGAAAGAGGTAAGCATTTCACTGTCGATGGGTTTGTGATCGAACTTAAACAGAAAACCAAAAATCACACTTTTGAAACAAAATGTCGACATTCAATTCAATTTCATTTGTAGAGCGCCTTTGCGAAATCGAACAATGCCGCGGAAAGGGCGTTTTGCGTTTACCATTGCTACATGACAAAGAAAAACATAATGATCAATGGCCGACTTGATGAGAATGGCTTCTTGAAACATTTGGAGCCCTACGATGTTTCGCTATCGGAATTGTCTGAAATATTGAAAGTGTGCGATGAGCTGGATCCAGCTTATGGTAACGATGAGTGCGTTTTATACTTTCGAAAATATGAATGCATCTCGAACATGTTCGAAAAGAACTTTCTCATGAGACGAAACCAGCTTGGACGGTTTGCCTCCGACGACTTTTATTATCTAAAGTTACGTAAAATTGTACTTGGCTGATGATGTTGTCAAATCGCTTCACGTTCACTTTTGGCAATAGTTTCGACTTCTGTTAATATTTGATGACTCAAAGTGTCCAAGTAAAACTTCTTACAAAATCGCTCATTGAAATAAACAAACGTCAGCTCAAGCTTCAATTTTGTTTAGCCCTCGATTACGAATCGTATTATTTACAACGCTTATGGTAAACAATTGTTTGTAGTTTTCACAATGTCTGAAAGAATTGGTTTTCTGGAAAAGTGTTCTTTTGAAAAATCAGTTAGTCTTGCTTCTCTTTGTGTTTTTTGGTCAATTGTCCATGTATGTTAAAATAAAATTGATTTCGAAATTTATTTTATATTAAAATTAAATTTATCGCATCATCCTTGTGACAAAGTTTCGTAATTGAGGTATAAACAGTATGAGAAAGTCTTAGTTTAATATGTAACCAACAAAATTATATCAAATCGAAATTGTATCAAACAAAAATGTTTCACTTTAAATTGTATCAAATGATTAAAATGAACGCATGGTTTTTTTGTTCAAAATCGGGGTCTAACAATGGGTTAAGGTTAGAACCAAATCGATTAATCGGCTTCGGTTTCGGCCACATTTGGCCAAAAAAACGCACATTCGGCCAGTAAGCGAATCGAAGCCGTAGGTGAAGTTGAATAATTTTTGAGTACATATCGCTCGATATGGCAACCAGTGTTGCCACTTGAAAATGTTTTTCCGACCAAATCCGACCCCAACCGACCAAATTAAAAATTTTCGTTATCTTTAAATTCATTTCTAAATAACAACTAAATTTTTTTAAATACTTTTTTTGTATTAATGAAAAGATATTTACATCACCAAACGGACCGAAACTTGTTTAAGCAGACCAGCGGACCAAAGTAAAAAAATCGGACCAATTTTGGTCCGAAAAGACCAAAAGCGGCAACTCTGCTCCATATTCAACTGGTAAATATATTACATCTCACTAAGAAAAAAACAAATTCGAGGTAGGGGAAGTTAATGGGGTTTCCACAATATATTTTGATTTTTGCTTTGTAGAAACCCAAAAGATGACAAACTCACAATTCCGATCGTATGGAAGATGCCCTCTGGTGGCGACTTTCTCAACCTTAATTAATTTTGTATTTTTTGTTCTCAAGAATGGTGGCGATCGCTGAATAAATCATTGAAATCGGTTCAGTAGTTTCCGAACTGCGATGCTTTATCGCTTACTCAACTACTGCATTTACAAGTGAGGACCAATGGCAGAGAAAATGGCCAGTTTTGTATGGCAGCCCCCTTAAGACTTGAAGACAGCGGGTAGGTATGTTTGGAAGAAACATTCGGAAGAGAAATTAAATGGATGTCGGTCATACATTTGACACGTCTGGGGGCAACCTGGGAGCAGTGGGAGCCTACTGTGTAACAACGACCATTTTGTATGGGAGCCCCATTAGGGGTTGGAGATGGGTTATAAATGTGTTTAAAAGAAATGTTGATTAGAGAAAACTAGTGAGGGTCAGTCATAGATTTTAACCCTCTAGGAACATTTTCTGACGAGCTGTGGAGCAATTTGTTGAATTTGCCAGCTTTTTTGTGAACTTTGACCTCGATGCGAAGCCATTTAGTCCCACTCTAGCCCAAAAATTTTTGACTCATGCACCTTTACACCAAACCGCATTAAATGAGAGGTTGCGGAGTATAGAAATCGAAAAATCCTGCACTAAACCATGTCTAATGTATATTTATATATTATATTTATAATTCAATTTTTAAGAGAGAACCATTCGTCCCGTTGGTGCAAGTTACAAGTTGATGCAAAAGTGTCTCGGCTATTTAGAGATTTTCCACGAATCGAAAACATCGAATCAAAGGAAATGTATTAGTCGCGCACTACTTGGGCCGCTCGCGCACGCACACCACGTGAGCGAAGGCCTTCTCGCACTTCGTAGCGCCCGTCGGGCTACTGCACTTTTTCTCTACTGCCAGGCCATGCTTTTCATCGCCTTTGTACATCGCGATAATGTATTCCTTTACTAGTGGAATATTGGGTATGCCGTCAGCGCTCACCAAACCGATGGCTTTGTAGTAGCAAAGCCCATAGCAGAGTTCATTGTGGGGCGCCTTCTTCGGATCGATGGTGTGGTACTGATCGGCTTCGATGCGCTTGATGGCAGCTGCATCCAATTTCAACTCGGCATAGCAACTCTTGCGCGCTTTTTCTTCATCCGCTTTGCTCAGCGATAGCTGCCAAAAGACACATATCGATTAGAGTTTCGAGAAGACTGAAAAGTTCAACTTACGGCTGAAGAAAGGTGCGAGCCCAGCAAAACAGCTACGAACAGGCCACAACAGAGCAATCGCATCATTACGGTCCGCGTCGTTCACAAACAATCACATTTTCGGCTGATCAACACGCGCTTATATAGTCAGATAGAGCCAAGCATGAGTATCCGCTCAATGTATCTATAACTATATATATATATAATTATATAAGTAGTATGTAATTACATGAAATGCGTAAAATCACAAATGCATCCATGGCAACGAAAAAGTGCTGTTTTTAATATCGTTTACGGTTCTTTGAACTGAGATGCAAGAGATAAGTTTTTATTACCTACAAAATTTAGAAATTTAAAATTTTCACATAAAAAAGTAGCTATTTGTTAAGATTAGAATAAACAAGGTAGTCAAATTGACTCTATTAAGTTTTTTTTATTCAATTAGATGACTTTCTGAAAATTTACCTATTTTTGAAAGCCACACTAAATACAAAAACTAATTATATAGAATATAGTAAAAAGAAATCTATCATATTTGGCATAGTTAGAATGATCTCATTTAGGTCATATGGCCGTTTTGTTTCACAACTTGTTATCATTGAAACCTTCGACTTTATTGGGAAAACAACAATTGGGAACAGTCAATTGCATAAGCTTCTCTTGTGTAGCAAAATCAATCGCCACAGACAGGACCAAAGGCTGATCGCCTGGTGCCAGGTTCGGACTATTCGGACTATTAAAACCAAAAGAAATAAAGTCATTTTTAAAGACGTTGCAAAAGAAATGAGGGACAAGGGACTTAAATATAAGAAGCGCTATTCAAATTCGCGGCAAACTCAAATCGCTGAAGAGCGAATATTGCAAAATAAAAAGAAATAACAATAAAAGTGGATCGCAGCGGCAGACGTTTGAATATTTTGACTTGTTGGATGAAGTCCTGAGTCATCGCCCAGACATAACTTCGCAAGGCATAGACACTTCCGCTGGTCCTCTCGACTTAACTGATGAGGAGAACATGCAATTTGACGACATAGCGCTGATTGAAGATGAGGACAGCAGTGCCAACAGCAGCGCGCGAAATGAGTCTTCAATCAGCACTTTTACAAGTAAGTATGCACAAATTCAGAAATTGGTTGATCACAAATTTCAAGTTGGTTTATTTTATTTAGAAAAACACGTATCAAAAGGTGGTAGAGTCCTTCAGCAAGGAATGGAAAGAGACCCAAGAAAATTCGGTGGAAGAGTTAAAAGCACACGATGAGAATTATGTAGGAATCGTAAACAAAATGTTGGAAGACGATTGCAAAAACATTGCAAAGATTGTGGAAGATGATCACCGAGAAACAGCCAAGATGTTGTCGCCTTTTCTGACCACGATTCAGTCTCAAACGCAATCAGGCGTGCAATTCTGAAGTGCTCACCAATTCAGTTTTCTGGGAAGTAACGCTTCCCCTACATCATCTGCAGCCACTTCATCAGCCCAGAGACCTACTTGCATTACAGTGCCAGTGTCTCCAGTAGTAACTGGTATATTTACGTCGACACCATCGCCTGTGGACAACACTGACTCCAATTTATCGAATAAGAGTTTTCAATAATAACATTTTCCACCACAGCCAACGAACACAGGTCAAACCTTTTGTTTAAGTGAACATATATCGAACACGCACTACAAAAGTGGCACAACTCAAAATTTTTCATTTTCGGGTTTATGTGTTAGTACTGTGCACAATGCATAAATCTACCAATCAGCAAAAGCTCAGTATACTTTGTTGTTGTTAACTGTTGCAAAAATACAGTTAGGTCTCTTTTCATGTCAGAAATTTGATGCTATTTGATTGCTGCAGCTCAATGCAAAAGAGTCCTAACTCAAATTGTGTCACCTTTGACGAAATAAATTTTTGTTAAAGTTAATTTTAAGCAAAATTCTGAAAATTTTTGTATATATTTTTAATTATTAAAATTAATTAAGAATTTTCAAAATTTTTCCTTCAACTTCTTAACTGTCATTTATAATTATTAAATTCAGAAAAAGTGGCATAACTTGAAATAGTTCCGTAATTATTGAATTAAAATATCATCAAAACCGTCACAACTCAAAATTTTGGATTTTCTAGTTTAAAATATAAAAAAATTCTTGCAACTTATCAAAAAGCATAATCTGTAAGGATTTTCTACTGAACGGCCTATTTGTTATTAAAAAAAATGTTTATTTAGCTCAAAAACAGTTTTTTGTGTTTCCTGAAAAATTAAAAATTTTGAGTTGTGTCACTTTTGTTGTGCGTGTGCGATATGTATGCATATGAAGCTGTGCACAATGCATTTATTTAAAGCTAAATACATGTTTATTTTTATTTCAAATCCAATTGAACTTGTAGAAATTTGTTTATTTAAATGTTTTGGTTGTTTAAGTTTTATTTTGTTTAAATCAATTGAAGTTAATTAATGAATTGAATAAAAGAATTGAATTGGCTTTCGTGGCTAGAATACAAAACATAAGTTTAACTTAGTAAGAGTGAGACTTTCGCGTAGGAAAATTATTTTTAAGATAGTATTTCAAATGGTTTCTTAAATCCTTTGGATTAAGATTTCCATCCATAATTACTTGACTCGATGTACCATCTCGAGGTTGAGGATATTCCCTTTGATTTTGGATTGCCTGAGACCATATGTCCAAATACGTTTCTTTTTGGCTTTCAACAAAATTGTGTAAAATGGTGCAAGCCACAACTACTTGCGGAACAAAGGAAGTGTTGACATCTATTCGTTTTGTGAGGCATCTCCATCTACCCTTTAGCCTTCCGAATGCGTTTTCCACAACTATTCGTGCTGTGCTGAAATAAAAATTAAAGGATTCCTCTTCTGCGGTTAAGCTTCCAATATATGACTTCAACAGCCATGGTAATAGTGGATAAGCCGGATCGCCAATTAAAAACAATGGAACTTCAATGCCATCTATTGACTTGGTGGAACGCAGAATTAGTTGCGTTGAGTTTTGCAAGAGACCGGATTCCTTGAACACTGTAGCATCATGTGTACTTCCAGGTAGCTTTACGCTAACATCGGTGAACCTTTGTGTGGAAAAATATGAATTTATTTATTGTTACAATACTTGATTGTGACTTTAGACTTACATGTAGTGATTGTCGACTACGCCTTGGATGACAATTGAAGGCCATCCTTTCCGATTAATATAATCCAGGTACCCTTCGGTTGGTGGATTGAATTGAATGTGCGTTCCTGAAACAATATAAACTTTGTGGTGAAAATTGGCTAAATACCAATTTGTATATGACATTATTACCGTCGATTGCACCTATTATATTTGGAATATGTGATTTTTTTTTCAAATTCACTAGCGATGCGCAAGGATTCCTCCAAATCAGGAAACTTAATAATTTCATTTTGGATTTGTATTATAGTTTTCACAACGCGGTGAAAATATTTATGGTACTCTACGGTACTCTTATGAATGAACACATATGAACACATCGCCAACGACTCTATATTCTGCACATGATGCTAATTTGTAAACACACACCGCGACTTGCTTTTCCAGAGGCAAAGGCGGAGTAACATATAAAACAGTCGGTTCAGAGTCCTTCAAAAATGGTTCAAGCTTTTTACAAAGCAGTTGAAAAGATGCTGCGCTCATACGGAAAGATTCCAGGTAGCATTGCTCATTTCCTGGCTGCTGTAGAGTCCACCAAAAATTTTCGTTTCGTTGACGACGATGAAGGCTGCGAAATCGCGGAACATTTGAAGAAAAGAACTTTCTTGGCAAAGCGAAATTTTTTCCATTATTGCCTTCTGCCTGGAGACTTTTCTTGCCTTAGCGATTTTCTTTGTTATATTCTTATGAGATTTCACCCATTTATTCATTAAAATAATTCTTCTTTTTTTAAAGGGATTTTAAAATTATTGTAAAAATTAGTTCATATATTTTATTTTGCTCCATTTTATGTTTTGAATGTCAATATCAGCTGTCAATAGCAGCTTAGCACACTTTTCAAACCGTTTTCAGTCAATTCGCGTCTGAAGTCAATGTATAAAAACCTTGCTCGAAAGCGTATCGGGTCAATGCGAATCGACTGGGGCCGTCGTATAAACATGATAACTGTCGGCGTTGTCCTAATGGAGCACGATTTCTTCCCTATTGGCCAAAACTAGCCGCTTATGGGTGATTACTGCCTTCAGACGGCTCAATTTTTGACAGTCCAGGTCCGAGTTAAGAGTTTGACTATTGGCCTACAGATAATTTCCTGCCAATCCCATCAAACACAAAGCAAAATCTTTCTCACTGCAAGTACTGGTCACTGTTTGCGCCCGACTGTTTTCGTTTGATGAATCCTTCTCATCACCAGTCACCATCCACTTCAGAAATGGATCAATTTTGTTCCGATTCAACAGCAATTCGCTGATGGAATTTCGGTCCATGAGGCTTTTTGCATTAACTCGTACTCAGCATTATTCAAATGACACCAAACGGTGTTTGTGCAATGTTCAGCTCCTGTGCTATCGAAACGGTTCTTACATGACAGTTGGACTTGACGATTTACATAATTTGAACGACCAAAATCAACGAAAAAAAATGTTATTATTAAAAAGAAAAAAATTTACTACATATTTTCTAATACGTGTCGCCATACAACACAGGTTGCATTCTAGTGCTAAGACCCGATAGACCCGTTAAATGATACTGGCTGCCAATTAGATCAGAAAAATGGAGTTGTACAATTATCAATTTTGTCGATGGTTTTATTTTGACGTGACTACCGATGGTTTTTTTTTTGCATTTATTTTGGAATTGTTCTATGCTGGCAGTGCTGTCGGAGATATTCCGCTTTGATTTTCAAATATGTGAGTGCAACTAGAAACTACTTGACCGATTTATCTGAAATTGGTGGTCCTGGTTTCTGGATATTATTTGTTATGTATGGACAAAAGGACATCTATACAACTCAAATCTAGAACATTGAATAACGTCAAATTTATAATTTGAGGAGCATTGCAATTTGGTACAATGACGTCCCATGGATCGGTTTTCCTGTTGGTAAAATCTTATTGGCATTGGAAAAGGTATTTTTTGTCTTTACGGAGGAGGTGGAAAATCTTCGAAAGATGCAGCCGGACTCGAGTTCGACTGTATGTCGGATTCTTACCGACTAAAAACCATCCCCTGTCTCCTACCCGTAGCCCTGGCGGAACTGCCGATCAGCATTGCGTCGCCGGGCGGGTTTTGGCCTTAGTGCGGCGCTACATTTCTGCTGGCTTCCTGTGCCCTTCGTGCGCGTTCTTGGCGTCGTTGCTCCGTCACGGCGGCTGCGAAATTGCAGACCGCGATCCAGTTGTCGGCATCGTCGAGCATATGCTGGACGATAGTGTTCGTCCTAACGGGGTGGTCCATCTCAGCCTCTAGCTGCTCCCTCTCCTTGGGCACGTAAACGTTCTCAAGAATGTTGGCGATAGCTGAATAAATCATTAAAATCGGTTCAGTAGTTTCCGAACTACGATGCTTTCTCGCTTACATCTACAAGTGAGGAGCCAATGGCATAGAAAATGGCCAGTTTTGCCCCATTAAGACTTGGAGATAGCAGGTAGGTATGTTTGGAAGAAACATTCGGGAGGGAAAATAAATGGGTGTCGGTCATACATGGGCGCAGTGGGAGCGTCGTGTAACAACGACCATTTTGTATGGGAGCCCCATTAGGGGTTGGAGATGGCTTATAAATATGTTTGAAATAAATGTTCAGTAGAGAAAACTAGTGGGGGTCAGTCATAGATTTTAACCCTCTAAGAGCAACTTCTGACCATCTGTGGAGCAATTTGTTGAATTTCCCAGCGTTTTTGTGAACCTCTCTAGAAAATTGTTTGGCCCATGCATTTTTTCACCAAACTTCATAAAATGAGAGGTTGCGGAGTATATAAATCGAAAAATTTTGCACTAAATCATGTCTAATTTATATTTATATAAATTTATAATTCAATTTTTAAGAGAGAACCCTTCGTCCGGTTGGTGCAAGTTACAAGTTGATGCAAAAGTGTGTCGGCTATTTAGAGATTTTCCACGAATCGAAAACATCGAATCAAACGAATTGCATTAGTCGCGCTACTACTTGGGTCGATCCTTCACGCACACCACGTGAGCGAAGACCCTCTCGCACTTCGTAGCGCCCTTCGGGTTACTGCACTTTTGTTGTACTGCCAGGCCATGCTTTTCATCGCCTTTGTACATCGCGATAATGTAGTCCTTTATCAGTGGAATATTTGGTTTGCCGTCGGCGCTCAGCAAACCGATGGCTTTGTAGTAGCAAAGCCCATAGCAGACCTCATTGTGGGGCGCCTTCTTCGGATCGATGGTGTCGTACTGATCGGCTTCGATGCGCTTGATGGCAGCTGCATCTAATTTCATCTCAGCATAGCAACTCTTTCGCGCTTTCTCTTCATCGGCTTTGCTCAGCGATAGCTGTCAAAAGACACATATCGATTAGAGTCTCGAGAAGACTGAAAAGTTCAACTTACGGCTGAAGAAAGGTGCGAGCCCAGCAAAACAACTACGAACAGGCCACAACAGAGCAATCGCATCATTACTGTCCGCGTTGTTCACAAACAATCACATTTTCGGCTGACCAACACGCGCTTATATAGTCCGATAGAGCCAATTAATAGACCCAATATAATTATATATACATATAATAATATAGGTAGGTATGTTATTATATGAAATGCGCAAAATCACAAACGCATCCAAGGCAACGAATTAATTTCATTTACGGTTCTTTGAACTGACTTGCAAAAGATAAGTTTATATGACACAAAATTAGGAAATTTAAAATTTTCAAATAAAACATTAACTATTTGTTAAGGATAGAATGAACAAGTTGACTACCTTGACTCTATTAAGGTTTTTTCTATATTCTATTTGATGACTTTCTGAAAGAAAATTTACCAATTTTTGAAAGTCACACTAAATACAAAAACTAATTATATAAGATATAGTAAAAAGAAATTTATCATATTTAGCATAGTTAGAATGAGCCCATTTAGGTCATATGAACGTTTTGTTTCCCAACTTGTTTGCATTGAAATCCTTGTCCTTTTTGGCAAAAAACTGAAATAGTCACTTTTCATAAGCTCCCCTTGAGGCAAATTTTGCGCCAGCAAAATCATTCGCTACAAACAGGATCCAGTGGTGATCACCTGGTGCTAGATTCGGACTATAAGGTGGATGTACAAAAACTGCTCAGCCAAGCTCTCGGAGTTTCTGGCAAGTCACTGTCGTCGTTGTCCTAATGGAACACAATTTCTCCCCTATTGGCCAAAACTAGCCGCTTATGGGTGATTGCTGCCTACAGACGGTTCAATTTTTGACAGTCCATGTCCGAGTTAAGAGTTTAACTATTGGCCTAAAGATGATTTCTTGCCAATGTTTCCCACCAAACACAAAGCAAAATCTTTCTGACCGCAAGTCTTGGTCACTGTTTGCGCCCGAATGAGATTGTGACGTTGCGAAATGCATGAATTACTTTTAGTCATCAGTCACCATTCACTTCAGAAATTTACTTTTGCCAATAAAATAATTAAAATAGAAAATGAACAGATACATTTACATATATACATATTAGGGATTGCAATCCCGGGATCGTGAATCCCGTAATCCCGGGATCCCGGGCAATTTCAGTCCCGAAAATTCCCGGGATTGACAAAATCCGACCCCGGGATCGAAATAAAAAAAAAACGTACTTTTTGCTTTTGTCACGTTGATTTCAAAAAATGCAACCCTTCTTATTTAAAACAAAAAATAAATTGCCCATTGCCTGTAACGTTTGAATAAGTGTTAATGCAACAATAGCTCTGTTTGTGTATAACTACTTTTTACAAATTTGTACAAACTAGCTCTGTTTTGGTACTATTCCAGTACAGATTTGCCAGTAACCAAAATCAGAAGTGAAAACAAGCTTACGCTCCCAAAAATGAATCCATTCAAAAAAGTAAACAACCAGAATTTTCTAAAAACATGCAAGTTGATTTTCTTCTTTACACTAATGTGACTTGTCACATTCAAAATACGCAAGGAAAATGGTGTAAATAAGAGGATAAAGAAAGAAAAAGCTAATATAAAACCATCAGCAATTCAGAATTAAAACTATAGCGAAACTTAAATTATTGATAGTTATTACTCACACCGAAATTCACTTATTTTGAATGGCCAAAACTTAAAGATTTACACATAATACGATTTGATGTACTTGTATTGAACCCGAGAGATGCCTTTTTTAGCAGGTTAACCAGATGATTTGGCAATTAAATGCGTTTTTAAATTATTTGTCATAAATATTTTGTTCTTAGTTTTAAATTAAGTTCACAGAATTGTATTTAATAAATAGATATAATATATTTGATTGAGAAAAAGTCTGAACTAGTTCCTTAAAGTAATATACTTTGTGATTGTGATTGTGATTTTCAGTCCCGAAAATCCCGGGATTGCAATCCCTAATACATATATATATAAGGATTCGCAAACCCGGGATCCTGGACATTTTTCAGTCCCGAAAATCCCAGGATACAAACTCTCTAACCTTCGCGATTTTTGGGATTGCATTTTAATGAAATTGCTAACTTGTAATACTTTATTCAACAAACTTTTTCGAAAGTTCACACGAAATAAATTTGATGCCAAAAAAGCGAATTAACCTGTATCCATTTTTAATGAAAATACATGAAAAACATGTATTTATGCAATTTGCGAAAATTTTTTTATTTTAAAATTTTGTTATATGAATCCCGGGATTAAATCCCGATTTTTCGAATTCGATTCGAATTTTCAATCCCGAAAATCCCGGAATTGCAAAATGGCGATTTTGATGGATTTTGAGTACAGCTTTTGAGTCGAATACCATTCGAATCCATATTTTTTACCAGCGATTTTTGTGTTTGGGAGTTTTAACCCCCTTTTCAAACCTTTTTTCTACCCACTGTACTGGTCTCATGTAATAAAGTTCAGTGCTATAGGTTGGAACACACCTATATCAATGTGTTACAACACACATTTCAAACGCATAATAGCACTTTGAGACCAACTTCCGACTGTTGCCCTCACAATTTTGTTCCCCAAAAGTATTTTTAATGAAAATTCTTTTTTTCAATTCGAATTACAACTCAAGTGAAGTTAAACATAATTTCATGAATTCTGCAACAATTTCGCTTAAATGCCGAGTTTACCGAAAACGCAATGTTCGAACTGGTACACCTTGTCGCAGTTGTTGGTGCCATGGACCGCGTTACAATCGGCCATGGAAGTGGTGAGTTTCGATTTATCCTTGACGCCAGTAGTCTTCTCCAGGTAGTTGATAATGGCCACATAGTCGGTCTTGCCATTACTTCCGATAAGGCCGATTGCCCTATAATAGCAAAGCAGGAAGCACTTTAGTGCCTCGCTGACCGGCTGATTGCCCTGACTAAGGCGAACATTGGCGGCGATGCGTTTTGTGTCATCCGCTGACAATTTGGCCGCCTTGATGCAAGTCTCCTTGGCACTTCTCTCATCGACGCTGTGAACCTAACAATTGCATCATAAATAAATTTATTATTGAAATGAACAGCCAACAATCATCATAATTATTTATGTATATTGGAACTAACCGCTTGGAATAGTCCACAAACTACAATCAGCAGGCTGAGCACATGGCACGGCTTCATCTTTCCAAGCTGTGTTTTGTTGATTATAGGTTTGCGCTGTTGGTGACAGCCGCTTAAATAGGTGTCAGCTGGCCAACAAGCATTCGTCATTATACATTTTGGCTGTTTTGCGGTTTAATCCAATTGGAATGGTCAAAATTATTGCTGATACAGCACTATTCACATACCCTACACTGGGCAATGGTACTTTGCAATGAGGTCGACAGCTTATAAAATATGAGAAAGAAGTGCTGGAATTGTTTTATAACAACACAACAAATTAGTATAAGGGTTAAAATATGTTTTGCAGAATCAAGTCAGTGCTTAATGCAATCAAAACTTATAGATTTAATAGAATAGATGGTATTGTACCATCTTCCTAATTTGTTTCATTTACTTTTATTTGGGTTAATTGAGGTGTGACAGTCATTTATAGATCGATGTCAAAATACTTTAATTCCATTAGTGAGGTTTTTTAGTTTAGGAAAGAGACTAAGTTCAGAAAGGGGCCTTTCAACTTTGATCTCAAGGCTAAAATGGAAGATATTTTTGGCCTCGAAAAGGTGTTAAATTTACACGGAGCCACTAAAGCATCGATTTTAAAACAGCTCAGTCATATAGAGGTCTTTTCAGCCTCAAGAAGAGAAGGACCGATTTCCATTTCAACCTTTAAATAACTTCCTAGAATGGAGTTTTTTTAGCTTCGAGAAGGGGCTAAATTCACACGGAGCTACATCAACTTAGATTTCAAAACAGTTGAAGGAAATGTAGGTCTTTTTAGCCTCGAGAAGCCATTAATTTCAGACGAAAACATTTCAATATCGATTTTAAAACCCCTTCCTTGAAGGTGACTCTTTTAAGTCTCGACGAAAAGCTAAAGGCAATCGATGTCATTTCAACTAAGTCAATGACAACGACTTTTGACTCGAGGAACTAAAAAAAAACTAAAGTCAAGCAGGGCCATTTGAACTGAGTCGGTAACAACGATGTTGAGTTTTTAACCTCGAGAGCCTAAAGAAGAAGCCAAGATCAATCGATGTCATTCCAATCGAGTCAATGACAACGATAACGTTAATCTTTTTGACTTAAAAACCTCAAAAAGAAGCTTAAATCAATCAATGTCTTTGCAACTGAATCGAAATTTTGTCTCGAAAAGAAGTTAAAGTCAATCGGAGTCTTTTCAAACTGAATCGATGACAACGATGACGTTGAGATTTTTGACTCTTAGGCGACCAACGACAACGTAGCCTATACAAGAACCGCATAGTACCGACTCCAACTTAGCGCCACGGTTAATTTTCTTGTCACGGCTACAGATTTTGTGTGTCGAATTGTATGTTTAAATACAATTAACCAATTTCGGCTCTAAATTGGATTGAACTAATAGGACAAAAAACTGATTTATGCCACAGAACTACGAAATGAAAACGTGTGCATTTATTTTTGGATACAACTATGTATTTAAATATGTACTCGTACATATACGTATATACGTAAAAGAATCTGTATGAATCCAACAAAATTAAGTCATTTTCAATTGAATTTTCAAGCTTATGGTATCGAAAGCTAAGTTCAATTTAATTTGTAATGAATGTACACGAAAAAATGTGGCTCGGCATATATGCAATGACAATAAATATGTAAATGTGTAAAGGAAATAAAATAAAAATGATTTTTTAAATAGTGTTAATAGATTTAAATAGATAATTTGTATTCTGTTAACAAAAATAATTGTTCAGCATTTTTTGTACATTTATTTTAGTTTCATCATTTCACCATTTCATTCTTTGCGCTAAATTTCATTCATCTTCGAGTCCCCCTCAGTGGTGAATTTGTCATTGTTGTCGTCGTCGTTGCTCGCGCCAATTTTCCTGTCCACAGTTTCGCCATATTTCACAATTTTACGAATTTGTTGCTCGGTTTCCATTAACTTCAACTTGGCATAGCACAAATGCATTTTATACGACGACTCGCACTTGTTGTTGGTGTTTAGGTTCATGCACTCCCTGACCAGGTGCCGCTCGCTTCCCGCCACCGCATACAGCCTGGCGAACAGGTCCTCCTCCATGAAAACGCCGTCGGCAATCAGCCCCAGCTGCTCGTACAGACAATGCGCGAAACATTGCAGTGGCTCGTCGTGCCGATCGTTCGGCAACAGCGACGGCAGGTCGGCATATTCGACAATGCTGTACTGATCGTTATTCGCATCTGTCTGATCGGCAACATTCTCATCGTCCTCGATGGCATCGGCATCGACATCCGAATTGGCATCGGTGTCGGTCTCGCCACTCCCACTGCCAGCTCCAGCATCGTGAAGGCGTCTCTTGCCGTTGTTCTCGCCACTGCTCGACAATTCCGGATCAGCCGAGAGTAAGCTGAGTCGAAAGCGCTTCAGCTCGAGCATCGAGAGCGCCGTTTCTTTCATGCAGGAACGCAGCATTGCCGCACTGAGTGCGGGCCGCTGCGGCTCGTCCAGCGCCACAGACACGTTCAGCGACAGCGATACGTAGCGCGCCTGCAACAATGTATAAACAGTCGGCAAATGTGAACACAAGCAACATCAGTTTCGTGCATCTGGCTACACTCACCAGCGATGGCTGCAACAGCGCACACAACAGCGCTGCCAGCACTCTTGTATAGAACATGGAAAATACTTTCAGATTTGCCTCAGCACAGATGACACTCGAAAGTAATTTTTGTCCAATATTATTGGTGGCCGGGCCACCGGAAACCTGGTTTTATAGCCACGTTTTTTGGCCAGAACTGATTGATCAATGATTATAATTATCGATCGACTGAAGGCGATAAGGTTTTTAACTGGTTTTTAATGACATTTCGATTGGCTTTAATGTATAGAAAATTCAAGTTACTGGAAGCTAATGGCGTTGCGCTTCGCTTGCTTAATGTGAGTTCACCTACACACACACATATATATATGAATGTGTACAATTTGGCCAATTGTGGACAGAGGAAGTCTCTTTAAAGAGCGACGTTATTAAAGATATTCTATTAAAAATATATTTGTTTTAATTAATACTCACCAGTACAGGGTCTCTCAACAAAAGTCAACTTCATGACTTTGTTTGAAATAATATTTTATGACATTAAGTGCCGAAAATAATGTCATTCAAATGTGCATTGTGACTTTTCTTGGTGGCAAATATTCGAGTAATTGAATTTTCAATGACTTTGTTGCATAAATATGGCTGCATAATTGCTCTCTGGCGTTTGTTATTTTAACAAAGACGATGTCAATTGTTTGTGATTTTTGAAAGAAGTACCTTTAAGTAACTTATTCGGGTTGCATTTGGGGCTGGTGTGAATATCTCGTGCGGATTAGTCTCACCCCATTTCTAACAATTCTAGTATTCAGTGATCACCAAAGATGATAAAAATCTCATATTGCGCGGAATGTTCTTTCAACGAAATAGTGGTTTTGATAATACAATTTAATGATTTGCATTCGTGGTTCAAGGCTTATATTACATTTTGATTTCAAGTTGAAATATTCAACAAATTACAAAAAATTTGGCAGTTTTCCTTTTAAATAAATAACACTTTAAAATAAAATAAAATAAAATAAAATAAAATAAAATAAAATAAAATAAAATAAAATAAAATAAAATAAAATAAAATAAAATAAAATAAAATAAAATAAAATAAAAAAAAATCCAATAAAATAAAATAAAATAAAATAAAATAAAATAAAATAAAATAAAATAAAATAAAACAAAGTAAAATAAGATAAAATAACATAAAATAAAATAAAATAAAATAAAATAAAATAAAATAAAATAAAATAAAATACAATAAAATAAAATAAAATAAAATAAAATAAAATAAAATAAAATAAAATAAAATAAAATAAAATAAAATAAAATAAAATAAAATAAAATAAAATAAAATAAAATAAAATAAAATAAAATAAAATAAAATAAAATAAAATAAAATAAAATAAAATAAAATAAAATAAAATAAAATAACATAAAATAAAATAAAATAAAATAAAATAAAATAAAATAAAATAAAATAAAATAAAATAAAATAAAATAAAATAAAATAAAATAAAATAAAATAAAATAAAATAAAATAAAATAAAATAAAATAAAATAAAATAAAGTAAAATAACATAACATAATAAATTATAATAAAAATTAAAAAAAATATTTTTATATAAATATGTATGGATAGATAGGATAGATATAGATAGAAAAACAAATATTTTTAATTAAAAGCAATTAAACACTCTATTTTCAGAGCTCCCCTTTCCATTTGAAATGTGTGTTGTAGCACATGTTAAAGAAAAAACCAGTGTTGCATATACATTTCAAAGTGTGTTTCATACTAAGGCGGCCACTACAACTTACTTACCTCTCATCAAATAACATTTTCTGCCCTTTCTACTTTTTTAAAACTGCGTTCACGAAAGCCATCATTTCATTTTATTACATTCGATTAATATTAATGCCAGCTAAACGTTGCAAACTCCACGCCCACATTCCACCCACTTTGCACTTTGCTATGGCTTTGCATGTTCGCGCAAGGCGTTCCCTCACATGACAGACGTCATAATTTTATTCCCTTTGCTTATTTTCTTTATTTATATTTTCTGATTATATTACTTTCTTCACTTCAAGTTGTATTTCACTCGATTGGCCTAACGATTGTGCTGTTGAGTTAGTTGTTGTTGTTGTTGCTGTTATGTATCGCATTTTGATTACAATAATCACACGTCAACGAATTGTCGTCAAATACTTTTTCGCGTGACATTTGCATTTTTAGGGCTTTTTTGACTGGCAACGCACGCCAAATGCTCGAATTTCGTATTTTATCATATTTTATTTTATGTTTACCATTACTTGACGCGCGCTGACTTTTGCGTATTTATATTTTTTTAACATGACATATATTTTTTTATTACCTAACGCACTTTTTATGAATGCATGCGTGTTGTGTGTGTGTGTGCAAGAGTGTTTTATGTGTTTTTTATGTTTCGAATGTTTTACGTTGAGCAATGAAAATGTTCGACAAGACATTATGAGACCCGGGTATGAGCATTCTTTTCGAGTCTTAATGTCACTCGAGATGTTATTGTTCTGTGCAAAAACCCATATCCGCTTTTCAATTGCGTTTCGATAAAAATTTTTTATTCTTGCAATTGTTGACTAAATTGTTTGCCTAAACATCATTGGTGGTTAATACAGAGTCAGAATAGAAGGAACCAGCATTGAATGTATCTGGTGGCCGCTGGCCGACAACGCGACCCCATCTTGAACGTTGCCGATTCCTACTACGACGACAGCAGAAACTGGCAGACCGCGGCGTCTAAATAAATTTGCACTTGTCTACTTGTTGTTGTTGTTTTTTTCGCAATACCGTTTGCCATTGTCTGTTATTTGTAGGTTTCGTGCCTAAACTATTCGTTGTAGGGCGAGTTGTGTTGATATTTTTGCTACTGTAACTGTTGTCTTTGAAATGCCATAAATTTTGGGCAGGCAGGCAGTGTGCGTTATCCTGTTGACAGTTGACATTATGAATTTATTACCATTAATTTTATATTTATACGATGTCTTAATGGCACTAAAACAAAATGCCATCAATAGGCACTAACTACACTCACACTCGTACACTCATACGAACACACAGACACAAACACATGTGTACATATGAGTATAAATATTTATGTGCAACTGTGATAAACTGTCGTCGAGCATGGCTGTAGGCTCGTTTGTCGCAGATATTCGACATTGAGCGCCCATCCGGCGCCGCTTTGGTGCCGTGCATTGTTCCACAAGACACGACCTACAGGTGTAAACGACGTTCTATAATATAAAGTCTGGCATGCAGTGCGTTGAGTGCGTGCGAAACGATGCAAATCGCGCCATTGGCGAAATTCCAAAAACAGACAGCGGCACGAATTACGGCCGCCAATCCTGTGCTGCTTGTTTTCTGCTGCGCTGACAAACGATGTACTTCTACATAGTTTGTACATGTGTAGTAATGCTTGACACTGTCACTACCAGTGGGAACAAATTTCTTACATATGCAAGTTCGTTTGTCTTGGAGCCATTTTCGCTGTCACGATTTCATTGTCTTATTAAAACAGGTAAGAAATATCTATTAGTAGGACACAATAGGACACTGTATGCATTTATATTATCTGGACGTTAAAGAGTTAAGCCTGACAAGCAAAGAGAGAACATGAACCAAGGAGCTTAAAACGTCACATATAAAGAATTCAAAGAACTGCAGAGAAAATAAACTGCACGCTTTCAGTTCAATACTTTTCAAAGTGTAGTCTTTTGGTAACAAAAGCAAGAAGGATCGATTTTGCTCTCATTGTCTTTTGGGTTTATTTTATTTTTAATCTAGATTATGTGCCGAAGAGAACATGCGTTACCGAAGTGTGCACAATTCCTGTAAACAAACGTTACAAAATCATTGTAAGTGTTCATGGGCAATCGCACCAAGATCACTTCAATCATAGCATAACAATGGTGTCTGGATATAGTGAACTAATTATTGCAAGGCCTGTTCACAGTATTGAGGTTGTTCACTATATCAAAGTTAACATTTTTGTTAAAAAACTCGTTTTTTTTGCTCAAAGTAAATTTTTTGTTTTTTGCTTTAAAATTTTGTTCCATACTTAGAGGCTCGATGTCAAAATGTGGGTGTTCACTATATCGAGGTCTTCACCATATGGGGTGTTCACTATACCCAGACACGACTGTAATTACAAAATATATAGTTGATCTCTCAGATATCATTGTCTTTGTTTTCTTAGATCGCCACAATTCTCAAATTTCTATGTTCCCAGTAAAATTTAAATGTTTCAATGTCAATCTCCCATCACTGGGTTTCTTATGATATCACTACAACCTTCTTACAAGCAAAAGAAAAGATAAAATCCTTACGGGGGGTTAAGAGTTTACACTTTCGAAAAATCAAATTTTTTTTGTCTTATCTTATTATTTCAACATTTCAAGAATATATTCTCAAAATTTTAAGTCGATCGGAGCAAAACTCTTGAAGTTATGGTCTATAGTTAATCCCCTGTCTTTTAGTGCAGGTATACAGCTTATTCTCTTCTATTGTTCTGGTCTCAAATATACTTTTTCAAAGTCCGTGTTCACTGTCATTTAAAAACTACTAAACCGATTCATTTGAAACTTGGTACACATTTTCTACATATAAAATGCCTCCCCGACGTGTAGTAAAAAAATTTTTGTTTACATTAAGGGGGTTTTCCACCCACAAAATGGCGGAATTTTTCGTGGAAAATAGCAGTTTACACTTTAGATGGCCACCAAAAATTTTTAAATGAAAAAAAATAATCGGAGAACGTTGGGGTGAGGATTTGATAATACTTTGACTAAATTTTATTGGTTTTTGATTTAAGATAATTTCCGACCGACATACAGTGAACACCGCAAATTGTATTTTTTCAAAGACGTTCGGGGGTAAGCTCTGTCACCGGCTTGTTTTGTAATATTTCTGCATGAAAAATTAAAAGTTGCTAAAAGTATGCTTAATAACGTACAAAAGGTTTAAATAAATTTGATCAATCCATACTTAAAAAAAAAATTCATAGAAAAAGTGTTTTTTTTACGCTAAAACCCTTACCCCCCTCCCCCTTAACAAACAGGATCCGTTTTTAAGTATCAAGGATGACGGCAATTGCTACGAGACGCTGAAGACGTCGAGGAATTATTAAGCATTACTTAGCAAACAATAAATATTTTATTTCCAAACGATATGAGCATCAGGATCAACAATTTCACACACAACAACAACAACTCTTAAGATCATGATAAAAGTTTGGTCTGGAGCTGGAGACCCAAAATTTGAAGCCGTTAACAGCGAAAAACATTCAAGTGATGGCTAAGTGAAGGCAGTGGCAGCGATCCCGATTTTTTTTCGATTATAATAATTATTAAAAGAATGTTTTCAGGTTCAAATATTATTAATAAAACTAGCTCGATTTCGGGCTGATTAAACTTTTGTCTACTTCTAACGCCGTCTGCCGGAAGTAGTTAAATACGAATTATAAGAAATGACCACAGGGAAGAGAAGGAGATAGGAGAGAAGAGCTTAGAGAGGGATTCGAGGTCATTCCTCTCCAACTTTCTTCGCTCATACTCAGTACATTGCTGCCCAACATGCTCCTCTTGCTTCTCGAGAATGCTGTTTAGTGGCATTTGAAATGCTCTGTTTTGTCCACTTTCTCGAGGCAGGATTTGCATGTAGGTCAGCTTACTTACGTAATTACTCACTTACTCAACTAGCCATAACTAGCCGTTACTGAAATGCGTTCTGTTTTGCGCGTTCTTCACTTGTTCACCCCAAAAGATGATAAGGCCTCCTCAACTTGGTCCTTCCACCGGAGACATGGTCTCCCTCTTTGCCGTAGACTCATTGTTGCCAGATACCTGAAATAAATTTCTCCTAAATCTTAAAAAAATTCAAACTTTTTTCTTAAAAAAATTTAAAAAATCTCCAAATTTTTTAAAATAATGTTTGTCTAATTTTTGTTTTAATTTAAAAAATCTCCTGATATTATTTGTCATTAGAAATTAAGGAATTAAACTTCTAATACAAAAATTATTATATATTTAGTTTTTTATTTTATTACAGCCTTTTTATTCATTTAGCTTTAGTTCAACAACAACTTAACAGAAACAAAACATAAAATCATGAGATCGGTATGAAATTCGCTTTTATAAACTTCATTCTTTCATTGCGTAAATTATACACTTCGAAGCGTAAAACTTAATTAAATTAGCTTTAAACCTTAGGTTTCAATATTCAAGGCTTCAGTGCCACTAATGATGTCAAGTGTAGCACCATTGCAATATCCTAAGCTTTCTCCTAAACAATTCTTTCCCCCAAAAAATGTCCTAAAAGGCCAATAATCTCCTTAATCTAGGAGGAAATCTATTGATCTGCTAGACTGCTAGACTTTTCTCCGAAGCGCTCACCTTATTTGGTATGAATACGTAAAAGAAAATACTTATTTAATCTACATTAAAGATGTTTTACAATTTCATTATAAAATAAACACTTTCGGTTCGTAATAACAAGGAATGTTTTCAGAGAAAACCGAAATTTCACCCGTCTACTTGAACAAAGGGAATTCAGTCGCCTGTTTATTGCTTTTTCAAATACAAAAAACAACAAATTCGACAATTTCATCAAGTACAGCAATTGAAAGAGAAAAGTTTGCGCGCTCATTACAAATTCTATTTTTCGCTTCTTTTCGCTTAATAAACGCGTAAATACTTCATTGACACAGCTGCTCAGAACCTGGGCGAAATTTCTAGTGCCGCTCTACTTGACCCTTGACGTACATACATCAATATTGCATGCTGCACGTGTGTATGTGTGTATTGGTTTATTGTGCTTATGTTTGCCAAAAGATGGCGAGGGTGTGTGGGCCGCGTAGAACGGCGACATAATGTCGAAAATGAAATGTAAACAATTAACGAAGGGAACGTCCACAAAACTTAATCAAAATCCACTTAAAAATGCACACGACCAGCGATGGTATGGGAACACTGGCGCTGTGCTGGGTGCATTGCTGTTGTGATTTCTGTTGTTGTTAATTTAACTGCTCAATTTAATTTTACTTTACGTATTTCAGTGCCACAACCAAAAATTATGTGAATATGAAGTTGCAGTGGATAATGAGGAGATATACATTGAGGGTTTATTGGCCATTGGACACACAGGGGGCGTGGTTAAATGGAAAAACTGTATGTTTCAAAACAAATGTGAGAAGTGAATCAAAGTCAAGTTGCATTGCATCGTGTTTATTAAAATAAAACTCCTTGAGTGGCATCCAAAATAGCGACAAACAATAATCTCCACTGACGTTTTTTTCTCATAGACAAAACTGAGAATTTCTATATACTGATATGAACTTTTACTTATTCTATATTGTCCTATGAAAGCTTGAAAGTAGTTTCCAATTATCAAATGTTTTCACTTTTTAACAGTTTTTCCTATCCTTTTCAAACCTAACGAATTTTTACCAATTATGTCCAATTTATATACAAATATGTCAAATTTGTAGATGGACCCAGTTTTTGTTTTCCTCTTCAAATACTTTCCCAGCAGTCTTATCTATCTTCAATAGCTTTCACATTTGGGGCTTCAACAAAAGTTTGCATTGCGCCGTATCTCCTTTTTTAGTTCATGAATTTTTAATGACTTGTTAATTGGATTTTGGCATTTGTCCTTTTCAGGATGCTTAATTTGCTTGTGTGTATTAGTGTCTGATACGTTGTCTGCTTGTGTTGATTGCAGCAGACAACTGCAGTGTGATGCACATGTTTTTGAAAGAGAAAATATTGTTCCAAATGTCAATTTGCCTTCTTTTCTGCACGTCATTGGATCATTGTCGTCTGTATTATTTAGTATTCAGAGTTACTTTCAGGTCCGTAATGGCTTTATTTTATTTTATTTTATTTTATTTTATTTTATTTTATTTTATTTTATTTTATTTTATTTTATTTTATTTTATTTTATTTGATTTTATTTTGTTTTATTTTATTTTATTTTATTTTATTTTATTTTATTTTATTTTATTTTATTTTATTTTATTTTATTTTATTTTATTTTATTTTATTTTATTTTATTTTATTTTATTTCATTTTATTTTATTTCATTTCATTTCATTTCATTTCATTTTATTTCATTTTATTTTATTTTATTTTATTTTATTTTATTTTATTTTATTTCATTTTATTTTATTTCATTTTATTTTATTTTATTTCATTTTATTTAATTTTATTTAATTTTATTTCATTTTATTTTATTTTATTTTATTTTATTTTATTTTATTTTATTTTATTTTATTTTATTTTATTTTATTTTATTTTATTTTATTTTATTTTATTTTATGTTATTTTATGCATTCGTGTAGAACTGCACTGCTACCATTCCAGAGGGTTCGATTCCTACCTGGCTGGATTCCGCATTTTCCTACATATCCAATTATTCCTCCTTAGCAATTTTTTCATGAGCATTAGCCAGTCAAATCCTCCAAACCTGTGAAAAAGCTTCACTTCTTTCCACTCTAATTAATTGCGATGACCAACTTGCAGCAGATTTTCATATCCAGTAGCCGAAATAGGGCAACAACAGTCCTACAGTGCGGGATGAAACTAATGGCCAAACTCCATAAAGCGCGTTGCAGGCGTATCGTGGTGTTTGGCGTTTCTCGTGTTTCGAGAAAAAGTTGAATCAGTGTATTTGTATGAAGCAAACTCCATGACTACGCCCGAAACGCGGCAAAAGTTGAACTATTTTCAACTTTCTCTCGCGTTTCTCGTTAAACGACGTCAAACAGCTGACAGAGCTCCTAAAGATGTCATACATTATGTGGTTGAATGGTAATGCCGATAACAAACTTGTGTTACCGCAAAAGTCGGATGCATATATTTTACATGAAAGCTATTAAATACATTTAAGAAACATTTGAAATTCAATATTTTAACATAGAATGTGGAGAAATTCGTAAAAATTAGCATAATTCTTTGACAGACGAAACTTAGTCTTCGCTGTATTGGAAATTCGATAGCTTATTCGTTGTCGATCGAATTTTGCTCATCCCTGTGAAATAAATTGCTACAAATTGAATTTAACTGAATCTTTTTTTTATTTTTTGCAATGTTCGATATGCATTTAATGTGTTTCAAATGAAATCAGTAAATTCTACAAAGTCTATAACGTCGTATAGCAATTTCATTTCGTTGTTTTTCACAATTCACAACGAAATCAATCAGCAGTTTGCCAATTAAAAACTAGCATCAACTGACGTAAGAAGAAGAAGCTGACGCGTGAAACGCGCTTTATGGAGTTTGACCATTTGCAACGCGAATAACGAGAGAAACGCCATAACCCGACAAACCCCGAACGCCTGAAACGCGATTTATGGAGTTTGGCCATAATGGAAATATGTCACATCGCATACATCATCCTAAATATGCTCATCAATGACACAAACCTCAGCGTTTTCCCACAACACAGCAACAAAGCGACAGATTCACAGAGGTCGCTATACACAACCCAGTAATAAACTTTTATATACGGAGGCGTCTCGCCTTGGCAACCACATATGGCAGCCCCTTCAGGACTGCCACCGACAAGTAGGTCGCCCACTCTGGCAAAACTTTACTTGATTAATGCAACCAACACAAAGTAAAAGTCTTGTTGAGGCCTTAGACTCCTAAACGGTGTGCAGAAGGAGCACGAAAACTGCGTGCAATGTATAAAGATATCAAAGCAAATCCTTTTTGTTTTGCGTACAACGTATATATACGTCATGAAAGATAACAAATTACGACTTGATATAAGAACTAAAATATCTAATAAAGTTGACAATTGGTTGGTTAGTTAGAGAGGCAATGATCTGACTTATAAGCTATCCCAAGATAATGTTTGGTCACCTTGGAGGTCTCTGAATTCGCCGCACTGGAGCAGGTTTAGGTAAAGGACTCCAGATTTGCCAAAAGATTTGCCAAAAGCATTCGCACCACTTTTACACCCAAAGGATCTTCATTTGGTACCCTAAAGAGGTCTAAGCCAACAGTTGTACCTATCTACCCCATTAGCTTTAATTGCCCCACGTCACAATTGTAGACTTTATTTTTCATAGACAATTATCAAAACGTAATTTCCTCACAATTCTCCACAGCATATAACTTCCCAAACATAATCAACAAAGATTACAATTAGTCACTGTTTGGGGAAATACCCACAAAAAGTCGAAACTGATTCACCCAATTTATTATGGGATCACTTGTGTTGCGAAAGACGTCATCGCATTAAACAACCTGGGAAAAATTTGTATAACAACTTACGCAATAAACTAATTAATTTCAAATTATTTGTAACTTTTATTCTTAATTTTTTTGATATTTTTTTATTATTATTATTGATATCTTTTACACAAACTCAACTTCATCATCCCTGAGCTCCGTACACATGCAGGCGACAACCATAAAAACAACGCATAGAATCTTTTCTTGTGTGTGTGTGTGTGTGTGTATGTCTGTTCATGTAAACGAACAGGCGAAAAGCTGTCATCGTTATATGAATTTTATTATTTAAAGTTTTGTTCCGAAAACAAGCGCAGGCCAACTGTTTTCCGACTAGTCGTGTTGCCAAAAACGACGAAGACGCAAACAAGTTTTTATCATTTTTATTCACTTTCCCCCAGCCGGAGCACACTTTCAGCGCTCTCTGCGGAAATGTCAGCGCGCATCAAACTTTACCCGCGCCACACTAGTCGCGGCTGTGAAAGTGTTGGGGGCATTCACAAAACGAGCGCCACCGC
This sequence comes from Melieria omissa, assembly GCA_963971225.1. Taxonomy (NCBI): domain Eukaryota; kingdom Metazoa; phylum Arthropoda; class Insecta; order Diptera; family Ulidiidae; genus Melieria; species Melieria omissa. The sequence goes on from OZ020269.1 coordinate 104,615,130, forward strand.
CTTGTCCGTCGCGATGGAAAAGACGGCGCCCTTCTGCAACGGTTGCTACCCCACCAACGCCGCTTTATGTTGTAATGTTTATGACACTGCTTTTTCGCTACAATTGCTACAATTTTTTTTTTAATTTTTTTGGTTCTTCGTTCAGTTTTAGATTTGTTTTTCTTTTTCACCCGCCCCCTCAAATATTTATTATTGTCGCTGCGGTTTCCGCAATTCAATTCCTATGCGTGTCTTCAACTACAGTTGTTTATTGCCTTCAGTCGGCGGTAATGCCATAAATTTTTAATGAGTTAAATGTTGTGGAAAAACTATTATTATGCGCCTGTTTGGCTATGTGCGTAAATATGATATTCATTCATTTCGTTGCATTGCAATGCATGAATAGTTTTGTTTTTGTGCGAAAACTTTTAAATATTGGTAGTGTGTGTGTGCTTTCGTGTTATGACAGCTGGAGTCCGATTAGTCACCGAAAACGATGACTAATCGGTGCAATGCAAAGCAAGCAAAAGCAAAAAATAAACTAAAATAAACTAACATAAAATAAAATAAAATAAAATAAAATAAAATAAAATAAAATAAAATAAAATAAAATAAAATAAAATAAAATAAAATAAAATAAAATAAAATAAAATAAAATAAAATAAAATAAAATAAAATAAAATAAAATAAAATAAAATAAAATAAAATAAAATAAAATAAAACAGAATAAAATAAAATAAAATAAAATAAAATAAAATAAAATAAAATAAAATAAAATAAAATAAAATAAATTAAAATAAAATAAAATTAAATAAATAAAATAAAATAAAATAAAATAAAATAAAATAAAATAAAATAAAATAAAATAAAATAAAATAAAATAAAATAAAATAAAATAAAATAAAATAAAATAAAATAAAATAAAACAGAATAAAATAACATAAAATAAAATGAAATAAAATAAAATAAAATAAAATAAAATAAAATAAAATAAAATAGAATAGAATAAAATAACATAAAATGAAATAAAATAAAATAAAATAAAATAAAATAAAATAAAATAAAATAAAATAAAATAAATTAAAATAAAATAAATTAAAATTAAATTAAATTAAATAAATAAAATAAAATAAAATAAAATAAAATAAAATAAAATAAAATAAAAACTTACGCCTTTTTTTAAGAAATAAAAAAAAAAATTAAAAATTGTATTTTATAAACTTCTACTAATATTCTTCTAATCTTAATATTCGCATTACTGCTTGCGAAGCGGTTAGCATTCTTAGTGCCGATGTCATTGGGTAAAGTTTTAGGGAAATGACAACGATTCGCCTTTTCCGAGTTGCGCACAGAATCAACACAATTGCGGCAGCTGCGCCGCTGCGGCCACTTTGCTGTATTCACATTCCGCTCATTTCCGCTTAGAGGATTTTGTTTGATTTTGCTGGGCGGATTTTTTCGTTTCGCTGGCGGAACGTGACGCAGTCATTGGAAATTCAATTAGGCTTATCCGTGGCAACACCTGCGAAATTAATTAGAATTTGCTCATTAATGCCGCACACCAAAGTCAAAGTCAAAGCCAAACGGTGCGCACAGCCGAAAGATGCCACCGATTGGCGCAACCAACCAACCAACGTAACGGAGTAAGAAGCAAGCGGAGCCAGAGCCAACGTGTTAAAGGAAGAAAGAGTGTGGCGAAATTATAAAAGGGCGTAAAAAACGCAATTAGCCTAAATAAACAAATTCATTACACAGCACAAGGAGCTGGACGCCTCCTTGAGGTTTTTTTTTCTTCTACCGGCTATGCAAAGCTGGGCTTATTAAGCTATTTGCCACTTGTGTGATTGGAAATAAAAGGGCAGCAAGCGAACACAGCGACAGCGCGTGACTAGAAGCAGTCGAGTGCATGCGCAGAAATTGATGCGAATAAAGTGAAAAATGAAAGACCAATGGAAATTATGAAGACAGGGGACGAGATGGTGAAGGTGAGGTGATGCAGTTGCGGCAATTAGTGGGTGCCTAGCGAAAGGCAGAGCAGTAAGAAAACTAATTGTAATTTTGTAAAATAAAAATCTAGGAAATCAAGGTTCATAGAGAAAGTTAAAAAAATGCGTATACGCACCGTGTGCCGAGAGTTCTAGGCTTTAATTAGCATAGTTAGAATGAGCTGATTTAGGTCGCAAATGCACCGTTGTGTTTGAAAATTTGTTGCCATTTTGTAGAAAATTCATCCATTGTGTCTCTTTCATAGAAACCCTCGTCTCTATTAGTAAAAAACTGAGACAGTCCATTTTCACAAGTTTCTCCTGAGGCAAATTTTTTACTAGCAAAATCATTCCTCATGGACAGGAACAGGTATTCATGACTTTTTGCCAGGTTTGTTTTACTATAAAGTGAATGCATACGATCCTCCCAGCCAAGCTCCCGGAGCTTCTGGTGAGTTACTATTGATGTGTGTGGTCCGATGGAACATATTTCCTCTCCAACTAGTCAAAGCTGGAAGCTTTGGAATCATTGTTTCTTTCAGAAGGTCCCATTGTTGGCAATATAGATCCGAATTAAGACTTTGGTAGTGGAGAAGAAGGTAATAGTAGGTGATTTCCTGCAGGCCCTACCAAATACACAGCAAACCCCTACTGACCCTCAATCCCAGCCACGGCCACGGTTGCTTTGGTTCACCGCGATTCAACCACAATGGTTTTTGTTTCAAGTAATCGTAAGTGATTTACCTACTTTTCATTATCAGTCCCCATTCGTTTAAAAATCGGTAAATGTTATTAAGATTCAGCAGATTCCCAGATAGAAATTCGGTTCAAGAGGTTTTTGGTATTAATCTGTGCGGCAGTCATTCATCGAGCTTCTTTTTGTATTCAAACATTTTCAAGTGATTCTGATTCTTATTAAAATCGATTGCAATTGTAAAATGCGAGATAAAGATTCTTCCATCTTACACAATCTTATATATTTTAAGCAATATCCACCCAATTCTTAGCCGAATCAATGCTCAAACCAACTACAACCACTTAGTAAAGTCTCTTAGAGCTAATAAGTCAATGTTTGCTCCATTTGATCAATTTGTCAAATACTTTTATCTCAGCATGCGAAGTGAGTAAGTATCGGTTAGGGACTTTGAAAGTGTTGTGTTGTCCGAAAATCCCCTCCTTCTCTTAGGACCAAGTGTATAGTGATGAGCCCAATGAACTGCATGCAGGAAGGGCGACTCAAAGTGATTTCTACAGTAATTTCTTCAAATTTCTCTGTTATATTTGCAACAGACGAGAAGAAAGGCGACAATGCGCTAAAGCAAAGAAGAACCAGAAAATTTCACTCTCACACATCTTTCGCAGTTGGCAACATTGCATTGCGCAACAACAACAACGAAAACAGCATCAGAGGGCAAACATTTGACAATTTGTTACCATTGAAGTATTGTACAAAAGACAACAACAACAGCAGCAATAATAACAATGCCCACTGCTCTGTACAACAATACAATGGTCTGCACGTGCACGTGCATGTGTGTGTGTGGGTTTGTGTTCTTTGTGAGCAACAAAGCAAACGTTTTACAATGAGCTTCAAGAACAACAACAACAGCAATTGCGAAACATTCAAAAAAACATTCTTGAATTAAATTAATTTCAATAAAAATAATTTTCCGTTTTTTTTTCAATTTCATATCCGTTGAGCACACCGTCACAACGAAGGACTTTTGGCAGTTTCCTTTTCATTCGGCATGTTCCCGAGAGAGAAGAGTTATTGTTGGCCGATTTTGTTGTTATTTTTTTATTATCATTTGTTGTTGTTGTTATTTGTTGCTTGTAAGAAAATGAAAAGTTGGCCATTCGTTTATTTTTTTATGTTTTTTGTTTGTTATTTTTTCTTCTCTGCTGCTGTTGCATTTGATTTTTTGTCAAGCATGAATAAACAACAACAACACAAATGACAAAGGAACTGTTGGGAGGTCATCCAACAATGCACAACAACCACTGTAACTGCGCTTACAATTGACTGGCAGCCAAAGCATACAAACAATAAAGAAGCAAACTCGATTCGATTAATTTTTGATTAATTCTTTAGACTGGACCGATTGGTTGGCGTTGGGTGAAAGCAAGTGGTACAAAAACATAAACTTTGTTGCGCTCAGAATTGCAGGGACATGAATTGCATTGCATTCAAGCAACCCGAGAAAATTTGTTATTCTATAAAAAATGTTTGAAAAATCTATAAAATCTAACAATTTCGAGGCACTTTGTTATTCCACAAAATATATTTGAAAAATCTTGAAAATCTAACAATTTTGAAACGATTTGTTATTCCACAAAAAATATTAAGAAAATCTATAAAATCATGTATCAAATATATTCGATATATTTGCATTCTAGTGACTTCATTACTGGATTTACTGTGCGCCAAATTTGACAAAATTTCAAATTCCTCTGTTTCAGGCAACTTGTCTCACTGAAATGGGATCAAATGAAAACCACAATTGGTGTTCTGACTGGTCACTGTGTAATTGGCACCAAAGCTTAAAGGTTGGGTTTACCAATGAGTTGAGTTTCTTATATCTTTTGTCAAAGATTTATGGACAAGGAAGATGAAAAAACGCACTAAATCTTCTTAGCACTTGTGCTGCCTCATCTAGAAGATTGAAGACTCATCTGTACAACTTCTTTTGTAACAATCTAGAAGCTTTAGCTGATAGAACTATTCAGTCTACCAGACATTTTAAGGAGCTCAAACTGGATCAATGAGTTCTAAAACTGGATCAGTTCTCAAACAGGATCAATAAGTTTCATGGCCAAAGTTCAATGAATTTCAGCCATTCCTACCAGGACTCATACATTGTACTCACATCACAAATCAGTCCGTTCAATTTCATTGCAAACGCCCTGTGATACAGTTGCAAAATACGATTAGCATTCCAAGGTTACAAACTCTATTGAAGAGCAACATCGTTCCGAAAAATTGAATGTTTCGACTGAACACAAAATGCTCTTCATTTGCCATTTCATCCTTCTACCAAGTAGCCAAATACATGTTGCGAGTATGTAATCTCACATAGGTCTCAAAAAACTGTGGCCATAACCAGGTCTTCTGATTTTAGATTTTTTGTCTTATTCAAAGTTTCATTTTCTTCGAAAATCATTTAATTAAACTCTAGTTACCACTCTGATGGATTTATGTTTCAAAGTTGAGTGACACTGCTAAAAATTACAGAATAGTGTTGAAAAAACAACATACTATCTTTTAAATTGATCGCATGACAGCACCGCTGCGAGAAAATATGGGACTGAACTGCTTTTTTGAATGAATAGCTTATTGAAATTCCCAAGATTTATTTTAAAAGGACTTTGAAATTTCAAGGACATTTCACGGAATTATTTAAAAAATTGAGCGCATTGTAGAATAACAATATGGATATCAAATGAAAGAGAAATATCCTTAGAATCTTTGAAAATTTAATGTTTTGGTGCAAAAGAACCAAGAGGTATTGAAAATGTCCTTTTAAAATTTTATCCTTGAATATCCTCGAAAATTTCCAATAGTTTTTTGGAAAAAAATATATCTTATGTACACTACTACATCCTTGAATTTCGTCCTTCTAACTTATTTTCTCAATTTTTTCTATTTTTTTGTAATAATTCCTTGAAATAAACATGTCTTTGAAATTTCAAAGCCCTTTTAAAAAAAAATCCTGACGTCAGAGAGAAAAACTGAAAACGCAGTTTTACTACATTCGGCCTCTAGGTTTACGAGTATATACGTGGGCAGTCCGATAAGTACTTAGCCCCACCGCCCGATGGTGCCGCTATCGTAAGAAAAAATTTACTATCGTGTAGTACATCCTCGTAGACGGCTACTGTCAAAATTCAAATTTCAGCCATATTGGATTTGTAGATTTGTTTTGACCGCGTGTGAAAAGGAACGTGTCCGCGGATTTTAGAAAAATTGAAAAAGAGCAATATCGGTCGGTGATTCGCCAAAGTGGTCGCATTAGGGTACAAACAGCTGCTCCATCCACCGTATTCTCCAGATTTGACCCCGTTTGACTTCTTTTTGTTTTTAAACTTGAAAAAGTCACTCGCCGGGCAGAAATTTGAGTCGAATGAGGAGGTTATCGCCGCCACGGAGGCCTCCAAAAAACGTACTTTTCAGACGGGTTAAAGAAGTTGGAGCATCGCTGGGTCAAGTGTATCGAGTTGAAAGGAGACTACGTTGAGAAATAAATCGCCACTTTTCCAAAATTTTGGTTTTTCTTTTGTAGGCTAAGTACTTATCGGACCACCCACGTAGATTTCTTCGTGTGTAAAATTTATTGTTCCACGGTGTAATCAGATCACAACTGTTGTACATTCGGCCGTATTTGCGTGAAAAGATGGGAGTAAACTGAATTCAATGAAATTCAATGGTTTCAACTTTTTCTCTCAAACCCTTAACGTGGATTTTACCAAAAATCACATTACAACTGTATTTATTAAGTATTTTGGCTTTGAAAGGAAACGAGCGCCATTTCTTAGATCCCCTAGCTTCTTATCTTCCGAACAATACGAGCTCTGATTAATAATTTTTCAACAACTCGTAAAATTGCACAATCACTCAATTTGGAAATCTAAAAGTTGTTTCAACCCAAATGCTTCTCTGCGGTCTCGTTGTTGAATTTTGAAGAATTGAAATTCAATTTCACACCCACCAACGCGCACAGCATTGACAGCAGCAGTTTGAACATGTTTAAAATGGCAACAACAGCAACTGAAAAAAACAACAACAACAATTAGCAGCAACGGCAGGAAAAGCAAGCAAGCACATCCGCTACAAAACTTTCATAACTTCAACATTTTGTGTCTTTGTATTTGTTCGCTGGCTGACGGGCAGGTTGCATGGTATTGTTGTTGTTGTTGTCTCACTTTTGTACAAAATTTACGCACAGACGTCAGAATTATTGGTTGCTGCGCTACCATAAAGTGTTCATTATGAAGAAAGACCGTCAGCCAAACAGCCAACCAGCGGCCACCTGAAGAAAAGGCAGCAACACCAACAACACACAGACGCCACCACAGTAGCAGTTGGGGGAATCCTTCTTACGCCGTTCGCACGCGCCAGCAACAAAGATCACAACAACATCCGCGACGAGACGCGTCAATGGCTCAACCGTCCGGCGCCAGTGTCAGCTAGCGATGTGTTGTCGGAAGCCGGCTGACGGCCGGGGCAAACGGATGTACGCATACATACATACAGCGAGAAGCGGATGCGGACTTCCGCACAGAGGGCGAAATGGTCAATCTAGCTGGACTTAATTCAAATTTTAAAATTTCGATTTGCCCAATTTTTTTTAATTTTTCTGATTACTAATACCCTATCGAGTTTATCTATGTTTTCCATTTTGTTTTGCTCTCTATATTCGCACAGCTGTGAGCTGTCAAACACAACATATGTTGGAGCAAGTGCACCAAAATAGTTTCGCGCGCTTTTTGCAAAGTGCACTTGTTTAAGTCCAAAAAAGTATTTCGTCAATTATTGAATCGTTAAAGTTGTTTCGATTAAAGTTAAAGGTATGTATTTATCATAGTATAAATGTTAGTAGCCTGTGTTTAGTTTTTCTAACAAAAAATCATCGTTGAAGTTAACATTTGTGATAGTGTATTTTGAGTGACAAAGACTAGACTTTCGTGGAGTGCAACTTTTGAAATTCAGCCGTATTCAATCCAGTTCTAATTGCTTTTGTTTACCTGATTCATTGTGATTGTGAAATGTTGAAACTCGTTTGCTACTTCCTGCTACTCTACAGTCCAACGCATTTTTTAGGCGTAATGTCGGTGTCCAAACGAGCACTATTTTCCATATGGTACAATGAAAACGTCCCTTCAAAGAAATTTTCAGCATTGGAGATGCATGTATTTGCTAATATTATTGACAAAAATAAATATAGTGTTGAGCAATTCCATGAAATCAGCAGGAAATTGAGAAACTTCGTAAGCCGGTTAGTGCAGAAGTGGAAAGCATGTAAAAGGAATTTAATGCATTTTGAAAAACAAAACTGCGATTGGTTAGATGGGAACCTTGTGTTAGTTGAAACAACAAATTCTATAAAAGTTGGACGACGACAAAAGGAGTTCTCAGATTATACCACGAGAAGCCAACACCGCAAAGTTTCTGCCCTAGTAAATAACACTCCGTGCGAGGAACTTGTGGTGGCGACGTGCTCTAGCTTATACAAGGCTGGAAAAAGAAATATATCTAGGGTAGTGTCGATGATGGAAGCCGATGCAGATGTGGGTGCAAAAATAATAAAGTGTGTTGATTCAGATATCCAAGTTCCAATTCAATATACGCCAGAGGAAGCTTTGGCTCTTTACATAGACGGATGTTTTACAAAGCACTCGTACAAATTGATGCAAAGTGGTGCAAAAGGGCGGAAGGCGAACATTTATCCGACGTATGATGTTTTGCGATCAGCAAAGATGAAGTGCTATCCGAATGGAATGCATGTAACGAATTTTTCTGCTGAAGCGCCATTACAAAATTTAGTTAACCATACTGTTGCGAGGATAATTGAATCGCATCCAGAAGCTTTTCAGAACATCATTGATGATAAGAATGACAAAGAAAGAATAACTGCAATATATAGGGTATTTTTTTAGAGGTTTGTTTTTCGAATAGAGATAAAACTGGCATTTTGTGGTCAAATCTGGCAACTCTAATGTCATTTATGTTCAGTTTGGTTTGCCATTTCATCATGAACAGGTTGACAAAAGAACAACGCTTGCAAATCGTGCAAATTTATTTCGAAAATAATGGTTCAGTTCGCGAAGTTTATCGCAAGCTCCGTCCATTTTATGGTCCATCAGAGCAATTAATTCGGTTAACCATGGGTCGTTTTCGCACTACGTTTACTCTATGTGATAATACGCATCCGCAGAGACGTCGAACAGTGCGCAGGACCCGAATGAATCGATTCGCCACCGTGCACAGCAATTGGAGCTTTGTCCATCAACTGAAAATTGGACCTGTAGCCGCGGCGGCCACATGCCCGAAATCATATTTAAACATTAATGCCATAAAATTATCCTTCCAATAAAGCCAAATTGATGGACATTAAAACGATTTTCTTGTGTTTTATTTCAATTCGAAGTTCTATACCTCTAAAAACAACATCCTATACAAATGGGGTTGTGATGGCAGTAGTGGGCATTCAACTTACCGGCAGAGTTACAGCGCTGCTGAAATTGATATGTCCGACGAGCATTTATTTACAGTTTGCATTGTGTCATTGCAAATGCAATTGGGATCTTCGATTTTGTGGAAAAATAGCCGATCTTCTTCAACTCGCTTCTGTAGACCAATCAAAATACTTTTTCAGAAGGAAAAAGCAGAATTGGTTCGTGCCGAGATTGAAAATGTAAAAACTCAAATATCTGAAATCATACCAACGAGTCTGACTTCTTTCCAAGTTCATCATCAGTTCCACATGATCATGATTGATGGGAAAGTGTTTAGTGTAATTGCAGAATCATCATCACAGGTGTGCGGCATATGTAAAGCGACACCAAAAATTATGAACAATCTAAATTTGATTAAAAGTCTACCGGAGAATGAAAATTTATATGAGTATGGCTTATCAACTCTTCATGCGTGGATCCGGTGTTTTGAGTGTATCATACATATTGCCTACAGACTCCCAATTAAAAAGTGGCCGATTCGCGGCTTAAATAAGGAGATTATCGGTGAAAACAGCAAAAATACAAAATGAACTAAAGGAAAAAATGGCATTGTTAGTTGATATACCAATGGCTGGTTCTGGGAATACAAACAACGCCAATACAGCTAGAAGATTTTTTCAACAACCGATTTTGGCTTCCCAAATAACTGGCGTAAGTGAAACAATTATTAGAAGATTTAGTGTAATTTTGCGATGTATGGCATGGGGACACGCAATAAATGCAGAAGCTTTTCGCCAATATTCATTCCAAACAGCAACAATTTTCGTAGAGGAATATCCTTGGTTTTACATGCCTTCTTCCATACGCAAAATTTTAATACATGGTGCTAATATCATACAGAATGTTTCGCTGCCAATTGGTATGATGTCAGAGGAAGCACTGGAAGCAAGAAACAAAGACTTTCGAAATTTCCGGCTGCACCATACACGCAAAACGTCGCGATAAAATACTATGGAGGACTTGGCGCACGCACTCCTGTTTTCGTCTGATCCACTAATATCTTCATTATCAAAAAGCTCTTCCCGCTACGCAAAAAAGAACATAATATTAGATCAACAAGTGATAAATCTACTTTCAGATGCAAATTTACAATCTGAATTGTCAAATTGTGATAGTAACTCAGATTCTGATTAACTTTTCATTAATGTTGTGTAATGTAAGAAAATAATAATAAACATCCTTTAACTGCCAGATTATTTATATTCACAAAAAAGTATAGGTAGTTTGAGTTTTATTAATAGTTTATTTTACTTGAGTTTATATAAAAACTTTTAGACTATATGGCAACCCTACTTGAAAGAGGGCGGACCATGCCCATATTCATACCAGTTCTCAAGTGAAACACCAGCAGCATCCGTACAAAATTTCACCACGATATCTTTACGCATTCAAGAGTTATTAATTAAGTCCAGCTGGATTGACCATTTCGCCCACTGTGTTCCGGGGCGAATGATTTGCGGTTATGAAAGCATTTGATTTTGCTGCTAAGTTTTCAAACATTCAACACAATTGCTTATGATTTTTGGTACTTAATTGTTGTTGTTATTTTGTGTAATGTCCACTTCCTGCATAGCAACTCGCTAGCCATGTGGCGCCTCAAATCTGACTTCCAAAGCTGTTTTAGATTTCATAGATTTTCTCAACATCAACACATCGCTAGCTGACATTTTCTCATCTTCGATTTCTGTCGCCACCGCAGCGTCGCATCTGCCACCCACCCACACACACACACACCCACACACACTCAAAAACACGCGCCCGCCTTCTGTTGTTTGAAAATAAACGAAATAACGCCTTTTAATAGAAAATTTGACAGCCGTGAAATGATTTTGCGCGGCCGTAGACCAAAGTGAAATGCGGTGCGACGCCGCCGCTCTGCCCCCGTCTCGTCGCTGCCATCGCACAGTTTGACGTTTGACGTTTGCTCTGCGCTAAGTGCTCGGGGCGCTGGTTTGCGTCATTTTGTCGCGTTGTTGTTCGTGCTTTTGTTTAGTGTTTGTCATTGTTAGGCGGCGCGACACGGTTGCCAGTGTTGCCACACCAGACGCCTGCGCTCGAATTGCGGCTGGTTTTATGACAAGAACAAAAAAAAATAACAAAAAACACGAGCACAACTTTAAAGTTTGCACAAAAACAGCGCAGACGCAATGCCGAACGAAGCAGCCAGCAGCAGCAACAGCGAAAAGTTGTACGATATTATTTCAGGTTTTTTTTCTGAAGTGCCTTTGTACGCATCTCACAGCCAACGTAAGTAGCGAAGAATTCTTTGCTTGTGCGCTGCCAGCAGCAGCTGTCGTGGCGTCAAGTGGCAGCAGCCATTGGCAAAAGTGAAGTCCGCGCTTCAGGAATTTTCATTATATTCAACAGACCCTAACGCCGTTCATCGCTCATACCCCACACACACACTGAACACATAAACACACACTTACATATTTAGCATCAAAAGGAGACAAAAATACCATAAGCAGCAAAGCTAGTAAAGCTACAAAAAACTCTATGTAACTTTTACTGCATTTTATGTTGCTGCACATTTGTTGCTCACATTTGCTGCAATTTTTGTTCACTTCTTGCAGCGCTGGCGAATGTCAAGAAAATGTCATTTGTGTATGTAAAGACGATGGGATATTCGCAGCATTGGCTGCGGTCATCTCAGCCAGAGTTGCCTGATGAGGAGATTTCCTTCTAGATTTGAGGGAATCATAGCCTCTTAGGAAAAGAACGAATTATTTAGGGGACGAATTGTTTAGAAGAACGAGTTGTTTAGGCGAAAGTTTAGACGAAAATTTAAGGTATTCAGGTAAACTAGGCAATTTTAACTAAATGCATGTCAACACAGGAGGACATCTGGCCCGTGGAAACGAATACTAAAGCTGGCTCCAATGACACAAGATGCAACGCACACAGCGAAGAAATTGAATGTCAATGCAGCGAGTAAATGAAACCAACTTCAGAATCGGTCTGTTTAACTCTCAATTTTGTAATTTTTAATCGCTACTATCAAATTTTCATCAGAGTAGTTGGTGATAAAATCCCAAAAGTTTCAGTAGTACTTAAATTTTAGTATTAATTTTTAGTACTCATGCACGCTTAATAGAAGAAACCTTCTTAAGCTGGGCCGAAGTAAATATAGGGTTTTCTGTGCACAAAATTTGGCCAACCTTAAACTTCTGTCGTTCTAGAAAGCTTCTCTTACTTAAAGGGACCAGAAGAAAACCATGATTGGTGTTCTAGAAGATTAGAATTACTTTCAAATTACTTCTGTCGTAGCAATATTGAAGAGAAAGAGAAAGAAACTGCACTTGTCTCGCATTATCTAGAAAAAGGAATACTCACCAGGACAACTTCTTGTTGGACAATTTAATTACTTAATTTAACCGATTGAACTATTCACAGTCTACAAGGCTTCGTTAAAAGTTCAAGCTGATTCAATGAGTGAACGGACTTCAGTTTGATTGATTGTGGTATCATAAAGGGTCTTTTTGGCCCAAGTGGGCTCCTAGTTGAAGCAGTCACTCTAACCCTTCTTTTGAACAATTGTTCATTGTTCTTCTTCGTCTTTGAACAATTGTAAAAACTAAAACTAGATACTAAATTAAAGACAACTTACGGCTTCGACAAAAATGTGAATTAATTGGTTTGGGACACCGAAAGGTCAAACACGAGAAATAGATTCGAGATATCAAACTATAATGTTCGATTTGTGACATCGTGGGACAAAAATAAAAAAATTTCAAAACACTCGAAAAAATCTATATACTCGCAAAACTAGGGACCAACTGTAGTAAACCTGCGTTTTTAGTTTTTCTCTCTGGCGTCAAGACTTTTTTTAAAAGGACTTTGAAATTTCAAGGAGATGTTTATTTAAAAAAAATTATATTAATTTAAAAAAATTGAGCGCATTTTAGAATAACAATGTGGGTTCAAATGAAAGAGAAGATTCGTTAGAATCTTAGAAAATTTAATGTTTTGGTGCAAAAGGACGAAGAGGTATTGAAAATGTCCTTTCAAAACTTTATCCTTGAATATCCTTGGAAATTTTTAATAGATATATTTGATAAAAATATATCTTGAGGACTAATATGTACACTACCACATCCTTGAATTTCGTTCTTCTAACTTTATTAGTTCAGGATCTAAACATTTTGATTTTTGTCGCACAGTGTAATACGTCCTGGTGAGATGAACATAAAAAGACTACAGATGAGATAACAACTACTACTACCCCAAGATAATTTACAGCTTAAAAACAAAATTAGTCATAATGAGTAAAGGAAAGGAAGGTAAATGAGGATTTGCGTTCGTACAAGGTCTTTGGAAACTACCTGTGCCACTGCTCAGTTAAGTACCCTAAGGGTCAAGATTCCTAACGTCTGGCTACCGCATCGAAAGTCAAAATCTCGGATGTGGTCTTCCTTTTTAGGAGGTCCAACTGGTTTGTCCCTGATTGAGACTGTTGCATTTTGCACTTCCACTCGGAGGCCCTGTTGGGCTCATTGTGATTCCCTTCATTTTTAATATACCGGTGCCTTTCCCTATCTGTTCGGTTCCCTGTAGATCCAGACAGGATCTTTTGGGAACCATTTGGTCTTCGCGAGGACGTTGTGTAGATCAGTGATCTCTGCATCCGCTATCTCCACAAGTTCATCGAAGAACCTTGCCCCAAGGGTTTGGAGCCGTCGGCTTTGTGATGGACAGTGGCAAAGCAGGTGCTCGACCGACTCCACTGCCTCCTCGTCTCCACAGCTTCTGCATGCTGTTGCTTAGCTCCAAAGGAAATTAAGAAGGGTTCACAATGAGCCATTTCAGCTTCCAAGTGATAGTGCGGTCTGTGTTGTACCCAATCCAACCCTATAAAGTTTAAGAAGCTATAAATACTGAATGTTGCGGCCTTCTTTTATCCTCTAAGCTGGGGTGATTTGAAACCCAACAACGTCTTCCATTCTTATCCTTTTCGTTCATGTCACTCTTTGTGACTCTCCCACATCCTTTTCGTCGACCATGCGTACAGATACCAAACTATTTGTAGTCAAGCTCAAACATGAATCATAAAGCATTAAAAACAATAATAACTACTACTCGTACTTATGAATGAAGAAATTGTTTTTGTGAACCCAGCGACGCTAAGCTGTCTGCCGCATTCGAATTGACAGCTGGGTAGTGTCAGTGGCGGAAAAGAAACTTCATTAGCAGATGATGAGCGCATAGAAGAAGTCAATCTTTTCTTGTACGGTTCTGGTATTTCGGTGTAAAACAAAGAACAATTACAACAATTACAACAACAACATGCTAACGAAGCTAAATCGAAGCTAGAAATGAAATGAGAAAATTTTACGCATTGCTGCAATGCAGCGCCAAATGAATGGCGGAATTTTTTGGGGTGAGGCAAAGCGGAAAGGGCGAAGTTGGGGTGGGAAGGCGGGGTTGCAAAAGCGCAACAAGCATGAAATGACAAGCGTAGAATAGCGCGCAGAAATCGTTTGAGCGCGCCAACGAAAACAAAAGACTGTTTCGATTTTGACACAAAACACAATACAAGATTTTTATGTGTGTGTATGTGCAATGTTAACCCATTGATGCCAACGAGACCAAAGAGCTCGTTAATCTTCACGTGTAGAATATGCAGCAAATGATGAGTTTGGAATAAACAATTATTTGTTTTACCAAACATTGCGCCCACAACTTTCAGTCAGTGGTGCACGCTAGAGCGGTTTTGGGGTTCAAACCCCCCCAAAATATCTGTTGGTTCAAATATTTTGTATGAAAAATATGGTTTTAAACGACATTGGCCTTAAAAGTTGTGTAAAGAATCTTACCCTAACAACATTTAATTTTGTGTTTGCCACTGCTGCTAGTTCAACGTTTTCATATCCAAATCGGAATTATGAATATCGAATAATCGAAACAGTTTATAAATAATTTTTTTTTTTTTTTTTTTTTTATTTTTTTAATTTTTTTGAATACTTGAAATAGTTTATAAATAATTTTTTTTATTTTTTATTTTTTTCTTATGAATATTGAATACTCGAAATAATTTATAAATAATTTTGTTTTATCTTTTTTTATTTTTTTTAATAATTGAAACAATTATAAATAATTTTTTTAATTTTTATTTTTTTTTAATTTTTGTTTAATTTGTTTGAATACTCGAAACAGAGTATAAATAATTTTTTTTATTTATTATTTTTGTTATTTTTTTTTTAATACTTGAAACGGTTTATAAATAATTTTTTTTATTCTGTATTTTTTTCAATTTTTTTTTTTATACTTGAAACAGTTTATAATTCTTTCATTTTATATTTTTTTTCTTATGAATATGGAATATCAAGTTTATAAATATATTTTTTTTATTTTTTAATTTTTAACTTTTGAAAACTTGATTCTACATAATTCTACATTATACATAAATTCTTTGTGGACAATCTGCCATCTTTGAACTTCACAAAATAGATCTTATAAAATTTTTTTAATATAATCCTTTTATTTAATCATTCTTTCTCAATGTGACAGATGTTAAATCATAAAAATATATCCTACAATTTTCGGGATATGGTATAATTATTTTCTGTACATCTTCATACCCAACCACCGGCCGTGGGTTAAGGAAACGTAGCAACCAAAGATGAGCTGTAAGACAAAAAAAAAAAATAACAAAATATATTTGAAGTAACACGCCGAACAAAAAACAGCAACACTTATTACACAACAAACGTCAGACCGAGCGACAGCGACACGGACAGACAAACGGAGTGGCGCTCGCTGCCGACTGGCTGTCTGACTGACAGCTTGACTAACTGCATACGAAATGAACTGAACTGAACTGAACTTCAAACTGACATTCGAAATTTGAAATTTCATTTTTCTTTGCCATTTTTACAGCAAACTACAAACACAATGGGGGGAAAACAACAACAACAACTACGAGAATAATGTAATTTAATATGCTTTTGTACGAGCTGGCAGCGTCGGCGAGTACTCTGCTGTTGCTGTTCAAGTTGGAGTTCCTTTTATCGTTGTTGTTGTTGTTGTTATTGTTGCTGGAATTTGTATTTTGTGTGCGACGTGCTGGCATAATGACGTTTAATGCTTTGCACTTGGCAACACTCAGTTGCCAGCTGACAGTCGAGAGTCAGCAGCACAAAGCGACCTGCATTGTCGCTCTTCATCAATTCGGCATTTTATTTTTCGTGGCGCCTTTGATATCGCGCACTCATTTGTGGATTTTTGAGTGCAGCAAAGCGTTAAATGTTTCCTATTAGCGATGTCAATGCGAGTGCGTACGAGCGTTCATACAAAGTTACTTGAAGCATTCATGCAATGGACACATTAATTGACTGTCTCTTATGTTTAACATGTGCAACACTTCTGTTTCAGCTAAAGTGGCGCCATAGTAGCTTTTAAAAGTAATTAACTTGACAAACGTAATCGGTTCTAGAAAATTTGATTGAACAAAGGTAATAAGCTACGCAAGAGTAATTGGCTCTAAAAAGGTAATCGAAAAGAAGTAATTTAATTTTAATTTTGTATTTGAGTAATTGGCTCTGGAAAGGTAATCGAAAGAAAGTATATCAATTTTATTTTAATTTGTGTATTTGAGTAATTGGCTCTAGAAAGGTAATCGAAAGAAAATAATTTCATTTTAATTTTTGTAATTTTTTTTTTAATTTTAGTAAGAAAGTAATTTTACCATAAGTGTAATTGGCTCTATAAAACAGATTGTCTAAGCAACAAATTTTAATCTTAAATTTAATCTTCAGAAAAAAATCTGTACAAAGGTAAGGAAATGGTTAAACAAGGTAATTATGAGTATTCGAATCAGCAAGAAAAATAAATTTCATAAAAGTAATGGAATGGTTAGGTTGCGGTGGCTGCCTCTATAAGAGACACAATCGGAGGCCTGAAAGGCACATTGTGATACCACATATTACACCCGTTTTTGAACTGTGTATGCAACACTGTTTTGCAAACATATGCACACATTTCAAGCGGATGGGGAAAGGGGGGGGACCTACAGTTTAACGCCGAATCCGATCAGTTTTTCGTTCACACTTGGAGGTTTTGCCATTGCCTGCCAAGAGCGCAATTGTGCGATTCTTGTAATTCTCATTCCCTTCATGTGGATAGCGATAGAAATATATGAGTTGTTCACCAGCCCGAGCCAGGAATCGAATCTGGAGCCTTTGGTATGAGAAGCCAGCGCGCTACCCGCTTGACTATCGAGGCCGGCTACAAGTAATGGAATTCTCAGAAATAATTTACTACACAAGCGTAGCCCGTTCCACAAGTATAATTTACTTCACAAGAGTAATCGATTCATCATTAATAGAAATGAACAAAGTAATTTATCTCAAAAGAGTAATCGATTTAACAGGGGTAATCAGCAATCGCCATCAGATGCGTAATTGGATCAACAAAAGTATTTGATTGCATAAAAGTAATCGAATTCTCAAAAATAATCGATTACACAAGCGTAACCTATTCCACAAGTATAATTTACTCTACAAGAGTAATCGATTCATCATTATTAGGAATGAACACAAGTAATAGATCTTAAAAGAATGATAGATTTAACAGGGGTAATCAACAATCGCCACACATGCGTAATCGAATCATCAAAAGTACTTAATTAAATAAGAGTAATCGAATTTTCAAAAATAATCGAAATGAACAAAAGTAATCGATCTCAAAAGAGTAATCGGATGAAAAAGTACTTGATTACATAAAAGTAATCGAATTCTCAAAAATAATCGACAACACAAGCGTAGCCCATTTCACAAGTATAATTCACTCCACGAGAGTAATCGATTCATCATTAATAGAAATGAACAAAAGTGATTGATCTCAAAATAGTGATCGAGTTAACAAAGGTAATCAACTTTACAAGAACTATAGTCTGCACGCAAGTAACCATCACATGAGTCATCAAATCAACAAAAGTACTTGATTACTTAGGAGTAATTGGCTCAACAAGTACTACTAAATCTGTGAAAGCTATAATTTTCATACGAGTAATCCACTCCACAAGAGCAATCAACATCACATGAGTAATCGAATCAATAAAAGTAATTATTTTTACAATAGTTTTCAACTTTTTTACCAGAGCTTGTGCAGTAATTCTTTTCCCAAAAGTAATCGACATCACTTGTATAATAAAATCAACAAAATTACAAAAAATAATGGACTCAACAAAGGAAATCAACTCTTCAAAAGCAATAATTCGACTAAAGTAATCGTCTACACAGTAACCGATTTCATAATCGATCGCTTTGGTACGGTGAATACATATAACACATTCACTTATTTGAATTAGCTTTATGTATATTATAGATGAAAACTATATATTCCGTTCACAAACATAGAATCTTTGAGGATAATGAAAAAGCTGACAATTTTGATTCTTCTTTCAGTTTCGAAAATATTTATGTATGAAATACTCAATTCTTGGTTTCACTGATCACAGTTGAAAGAAGGGCAAGGAATTAGTTATGAAATGTTTTCTCTGGGTAATGAAACAAAATCATGAGAATTATCTGTGAGTCTTACAACATACCGAAATTTGTATGAACGGCTTGAAAATACAATAAAACCAATGATTCGCACAGCAAACTTCTGAAGAACGCAAGAACATTTTTGGTGGTTCAAATATGGTCAAATTTCAAATTGGTATCTATAGCACTTACTGCCTGAACAGAATGTCTTGGCTATGGCTGAAGCTGTGGCTGTGGAAGGACCTATCAAAAGATTAAATGTATGAATTTCCATGAGACTATGCACAATGCGTGGCTGTGGCTGTGGTTTAAGCTGCGACTGTGGCTAAGATTGTTAACTTATTACTTAAGTTTTGATTTCACTTTAACTTTTTCGCGCCACACATTTGAAAGCTCAAAAATTTGATATTTAATTTTGAAATATTGCAATTAAAGAAAGAGAAAAACTTATTGAATTTATTAAAAATAATGAAATTCTCTACAATTCGTGGGCATTTTATGTAATCTTGACATTTTTTTACAAATGGCAATCAAACTTTTAAACTTTTGTTATTTGTTTGCTACAGTATTGTGTTCACAATTTTCCAGTGTGGCGACAAACATTGTGATTAGTTAATGTGGCTGCCACATTGCTTGTGTCTGTGGTATTGTATTCTGTTCAGGCAGTTAAAATGTAATTATAGGTTATGTTAGGTTGCAGCAGGGGCGTGTGCGTCATGCACTTCCACTCGGAGTGGGGTCAAAATTTGTCAAGTGGGCCACTTTTTTTTGGTGGGTTGGAATTTTTTGTCGTAAATGCGAAATTCGTAAGAGTTTTACACAACTAAGATGCCCGTTAATTCGGTTTTGCGTTATTTTCATTTTTTCAAATGCTATTGTTATTTAAATTTTTTAGCAGCGTCCCGGTAATTATTTTTTTTCTCTTGATGTGTCGCAAGGTTTGTGCTGGTTTTTTCAATGTTTCGTTCAAAATGTTCATAGAACAACATAAAAATTGTTTTAACATTTTCGCGCGATTATTGTTAAAATTAGGAACAATTTTTATAAACAAATTAAGTTTGTTGTAACTTCTTCATCGATTTTAATGTCATTCTTTAAAAATTATGAAAGCTCGTTAAATTACGAAGATTTTGGTGAAAAAAAAATGGAGAAACTTGCATTCAATGGAAAGTAATGACTGTTTTTGTGCCGACGCGCCGCGCGCGGTGCCGCGCGATCCACTATAAGTGCGTGCGAAACAGTGCCGTCTACATAAAATGATGCTGTTTGATATGTAAGCATTTTTTTATTAATAATCATTCACATAGTTTTTCTAAGCTTATCGTTGCAAAATCTTGTCAACAAATA
Source organism: Melieria omissa (assembly GCA_963971225.1). Taxonomy (NCBI): domain Eukaryota; kingdom Metazoa; phylum Arthropoda; class Insecta; order Diptera; family Ulidiidae; genus Melieria; species Melieria omissa. The sequence goes on from OZ020269.1 coordinate 104,635,159, forward strand.
GGAATACATTCGTACATAATTGCCAAAATTCATTTTTTATTTAGTCTTAGCTTCATTACACTTTCTACGTGTGAATCGTTTGAATCAGAAAACAGTTTACATGAAAGTTTTTTTTCGTCGATTGGAATGAAACGATGATATTGCCTTGTATTTTTTACAGTTTTCGCCATATCATATCGGTTTTTCACAGATTCGTCGTGCAATACATGATCGTTTTCGGAGCAAAATTGAAATTCAATTTTGTTAAAAAACCTTCTAGCCCACTCATAAAGCAATTTTGGCGTCGTGATATTTTCTTTCTGTAAACTTGATCTAAACGCATGCCTTTTGACTGTCCCACCGATTCCATCACATGCTCCTTTGCCATGCGAAGTCGCGAAACAATTCCACTCAGCTTTGATTTTGAAGTCTTTTTCGTGATAAATTAAGTTCACTAGATTGAATTTATTTTTATATTGTGAACCCGCTCCATCCGAAAAGTACAACATTTTTTTAACATTGTTTGATCCAAATTTTTTTTTCAAGGTAGCAATCAATTCACTATTAAATAAATGTACAGCATGAGCATCGTGGTGCAATCGTTCAGAAATCACAACAAAATTGTGATGTTTTATGTCATTGTCTTTCCGGAAATAAACAACATAAGTATGAAGCGTTGCCTGAATATTAGCCCAATGTTGTGATTGAACTGCATCTTGGACTTGACAAGTGTAATTTTCTGCGAAATCGAGAGTAACAAGAAATTCACCTTCGCTCAATGAATTCTTCACTTTGTCAAAATATGAAGCCTGAGAAGTTGATAAAAAATCGTGTTTCACTACAGCAGGTAAATCATCAATCAATTTCTCTAAAAAATCTTTTCTTGATAAAGAACAATCTAGTAGTTCGCACCTGTAGATACAAATACAATGAAACATAAAGAAAAGATATTTACAAAATTAATGTCCGCGGAGTCCCAGATTTATCTACACACCTATCCGTATTTGTCCATTGTCGAAATTGAATTTGCAGTACTCCGTGGTTTTCGAGCAAATTTTTTAACTTATCAAAGATAACATGTGGTCCCGGGCAATTCTGGCAGTTCGAAAAGTGGCAATCTGGTCCTGGATTGTCACACATCATGTCTTTGAAAATATCACGATATTTTGAACTAAAGCTTACGCCTTTTTTGGTGAGTTGAAGTTTGATTCCTGAAATTTACTTTTCATAATTATATTCCAGCTAAAATCTATCAATATATTCCGCACCAAAAGCGAACGATATTTTTCATTCCAGCCGCAAAAAAGACGTTTTCCACCCGCAAAGAGAGTAGAAAAAACGTATTTTTTGCTCGCTGCGATGAAAAATTTTTTTTTTTATATAATAAAACAGTGATAAATACCGATAAATTTTAATCGCATATTTTCATGTATCTTGCATACGCAAACGTTATGCGTTCCTGAATGCCCAGCTAAGATGCATTCGCGTGGTCGAAGTGATTGAAATGCAGACAAAGAAATTTTCATCTCCGGAAAAGTATCTTCGAATTTTTTATGCAAATCTCCAAGGTTATAAAGAAGCAATCTTTTTTGTTTCTGACAGCGTACACCATTCTCCACGACTGAAATATAATCTTTTCTGCCTGGCATCAGCCTACTATTCTCATCATTTAAATAAAATTTCTTCACGTTTTCGATAATTGATGCATTCAGTCGTTTGCCACTTTTTGGTGGAGGATGAGCTCCAAACCCAGAATCCAGGTGAAAATTTTTCGCTATTGAAGCCATTCTACGAGAAACGTTCAATTTCCGTTGCATTTTGCGAATACTCCAATCAAGAGGAGCCGTTGTCAAAAGAGAAATTTTGCCACATCTTGATGTTTCTTTTGAAATAGCCAATTTCAGATCTTCTTCCCATTTTTCACTTACATCACTTGCACTTGCATTGGAATTTTTTCTGTCGTGAATTCGGTTTATTTGTTTTTCTTTTTTAAGTGGGGCCTCACCGATCTCTTTTAGTAATTCGTTCACTGTTTTTCTTTTTCCAATAACGATTTCCGGGCTTGTGTAATGGGGATCGCGTCGCACGTCATCTCTGTCATTGGTCGACTCATCATTACTAACTATTTCCTCACTTTTTGCTGCACTTTTTTTTTTACTTGCAATTATTTCAAGTTCTTGTAAATTTTCTTCCGACATTCGATCGATTTGGGTTCGACATGATTTGCAAATATATTTTCCAATCAAATTCACTGTTTTAGGATTCCGTGTTTCACTGACTTGAAAAATGTTTTTGTAAATGCACTCATGTGCTTTTTTATTTAAGGGATTACAGCAACGATTAGGTCTCGGCATTTTAGCATTGGAAAACACTCAACTCACTACATTTATTGCTTGAGTCCGAAGTCCGCGAGTCCGAACTTAACAAAGCAATAAACGCAACTGAATATCAGGTCGAAGAAAATTCAAAAAAATAAGGAAACTGCAGGTCCAGACATGTTGTAGCACGCAGCGATACGCACTTATAGTGGATCGCGCGGCACCGCGCGCGGCGCGTCGGCACAAAAACAGTCATTACTTTCCATTGAATGCAAGTTTCTCCATTTTTTTTTCACCAAAATCTTCGTAATTTAACGAGCTTTCATAATTTTTAAAGAATGACATTAAAATCGATGAAGAAGTTACAACAAACTTAATTTGTTTATAAAAATTGTTCCTAATTTTAACAATAATCGCGCGAAAATGTTAAAACAATTTTTATGTTGTTCTATGAACATTTTGAACGAAACATTGAAAAAACCAGCACAAACCTTGCGACACATCAAGAGAAAAAAAATAATTACCGGGACGCTGCTAAAAAATTTAAATAACAATAGCATTTGAAAAAATGAAAATAACGCAAAACCGAATTAACGGGCATCTTAGTTGTGTAAAACTCTTACGAATTTCGCATTTACGACAAAAAATTCCAACCCACCAAAAAAAAGTGGCCCACTTGACAAATTTTGACCCAGTGGCTATTGGGTTCTTTGTGAGTCCCTTCACTTTGGATGCGGTGTCCTTCCTTAACTGTTGGGTTCCCTGAAGAGCCAAAAGAAATCTTTTAAAAACCATTTGGTCACTGAATTTATGCCAGAAAATTGATTTTTATTTAATTTAATTTAATAATTTTAATTTTATAAATATTTATTCTAATGTGTTTTTGCAGAACTTCCTGTATCAAAGCAATCGCACAATTTAAAATTCAAAATGTAATGCCTAAAAATATTTATTTCTGAAAATATTCCTTTAAAAAATATTCCTTTAACTAGTTGAGTCAATTAAATTAGCAAAGCCAATTGACATGTCAAATCTCTGCACCGAATTCTCAAAAGCAAACTCAAAACAACAACACTATTTACTCTCGTACGGCAAAGAAAAGTGCTAAATATAAAGGCATACTTTGTGGCGCAGCACACCAGTTAGCGCACATGGCTGACTGTTGACTGTTCTAGGTTTTTCAAATTAGTACATAGAAAGAGTGAAAAAAAAAATTTAATTTCTAGGCCAAATACTGCACAGCCGTGCTGGCAGTCAGCACTCACTGCTGTGTGACAGAGTTCACATTTGTGCCAATGTGACGGCAGCCATAAATTGAATGAAGCTACAGAAATTTACTTTTGGCCGCGCACTTACTACACTATTTGCAATGAAAGTCAACAGTTGGCACACATAAACCAAAGGTTTCATGCTTTTTATTACCAGATATAGGGTGACACACAAGGCTGGGTTTCAAGGTTTGCATTTGCAACGAAAGTTTGTGTTCTAATTGAAGTCTACGCATTGAGCGCGTTTGATCAAAACCCTGTTTCTATAATAATGGTTAAACAAAATCAAAACGTGATAATTTTGTATTTTTCTATAAATATTAAATAACTTTTCTGCAATTACAAAATATAGAAAAAAAATTTATTTAACCCGTTTTAAGCTAAAATTGTTCAAAAGTAAACTCTCTAGAACTCTTAAAAGAGGTTCGAAGTTAAGCAAAAAAACCATTAAAGCAATGGCACAATCTTTCAAAATTTCAGCCAGTCTCAAGGGTCACTAAGTTCTAGACCCTCTATCACGCTTTCTACACCTCAAATCTCACTGCAATAATTTTTAATAATTTTTTTTAATGAAAACCATTTCAAGGACTTGAGAATTCTGCCGAGTAGGCAGCAAGGACTTGAAAAGCACACTGTAACTTTAACTCAATTAACTCACATACATATAAATTCGCATATCTTATGTGGGCGCCAACTCAAATGCATATTATGAGTGTGATTCTGTGCTTGTGTGTGTGTGCGTGTGTGACATTGCATTGGCAGCATAAACTTCATGGCTGTGATAATGTCATTCAGAGTGCAACAGCCGTAAGGCCTGTGCGTACTTTGCATTAGTTCTTAAATATGCAACCATGGCTGCTCTGTGCGAATGTGTATTTGTGTGTGTGTGTACGGACGGACAGGCGCCTGAAGGACAGCGCACTGCACTGTCGCAGATATGCAGTTGTGACAAACTTTTTAATCACTTTGCCAAAGCTCATGTGCAAACTTGACCCAAATTGGCATCGAGTTGGAGCGCTCCCGCCGCTGCTGCACTTAATTTTGTCATTATTGCATTTGCGAAAAGTTGCGCCGACCTTTGCGCGTGTGTTGTCACATCACTTGCAGTGCGCTTGCGCACACAACTCAAAACTCGGTGATGGTAAGCAGAAACGGCCTTTGTGCTTGTTTTGCAAGCGGTGGGTCTTAGAGGAGTAAAGAAAGGGAGGGGTGACGTGAAGTGGTCATTGTTAAAAATTTGCGTTTAATAAGTGCGTTCACGAAAAAGCTAAGAGAGTATGCTGACTGCCTAGAAAATTCATTTTCATATGAATTAAAAAAAAACACCTTTAGCACTTAGTTTTGCCTTTTTGTGGCGTTTAAGTTCAATTTTGAGCTTTGTTGTATTCAGAGATCTATAGTAGAATTTAATCGCAAATATTTTTGTGATACATTTCTTCCTCAAAAGTCCTGTTTCAAGAACGGTTGTTGGCCTTTTTAGGAAAAAAGGGTAAAACTGACCCATAAAAATAGGAGCTGGAGGGTTAAAATATTCCACAAAATTGCTCCTTGCAGTATTTTATATCAAATTACTGAACACATTCTATACCTTAAATGAAAGTTTACATGGTTTTCGTAAGCCGATTCAACATAAGAATGTGCAAGGAGTGAAATTTTCAACCTCTCTAAAAAAAATTCAAATGTAAACTTTCAAAAATTCGCGGGAAAATGATGTGTTGCCTCTTGAAGTATGAGTTATGGCTCACCGTGACCCAGTCTATTCTCCAAAGGTTAATAAATATGAATTTATAAAATCAAATTAATTCATAAATGAATTTAAAAATTCTTTGCGCTATTCTATGAAAAGCATTCGCCTGCTACTTTTCATCAGAATAATTAATTAACTAATTCATTCATTACGACTAATGTTTTAGTTCCCCCTCAACCCCATTTCTACTGCAACCCTGTGCGGCATCATGCAAAACCTCGCTGTACGCATAAACTTAACGCATTGCCTGCAATGACTCAAAATTAAATAATTTGAACGCTTTGTTAAAATCTAATTAAAGCATTGTTTGGCAAAATTTTCCCACAAAAATGCATTCAAGGTACAGAAACCTGTTCCACAGTGCGCACAGCACAGGGTCGATAGTCAAGATTATACATTTAATATTTTTCATGCGAATTTTTCCATCTACTTAAGTAGTTGGGCAACGTTTTTCGCACTGAGTTGGCGCAAATTAACAGCGTGTTGCACTCTTGAAAATTGTCTGACGTTTGCATGACAACTGGCGGCCTTCGCCAGTTTCAACTAACAAATTTTAATATTTCGCGTTGGCAGACAACGGCGACGAACTGGGGCTGGGAAGCGAAGCGCCAACGCAGCGCTTTTCTTGGTGTCAGCTTAATATTAAAGTTCAATTGCCAACCACAAGAACAGCAACTACTACAACAACAAATATAGCCAACAACAATCTCAACCATTCGTTCAAAGTGCGCGTCGTAATTGAAATTCGTTGCGTTTTGTGTGCCACGCGATTTTTGCGACTTGTTGGCGGCCAGTTGGCTACTGTTGGCTACACAGTCAAACCTCAGGTGTAGGTGTATGTGTGTATGTGTGTGTGTGTTGTAAAGGTGTTGCCGCGCTCGAGCGAGCGTGCAAGCAAGTTGCCTTTTTCGGCAGCTCGTCGCCGAGGGCGTCAATTGTCCGCTAGCACGGCACGGTTAGTCAACGTCTGGCGAATGCCAAAATCTCGCCAAAAAGTGCTTTGTCATAACGAAATGGAAATGAAAATGACCTCGTTGACATTCTCCACAATGCGGCCGGTCGAGTTGGCTTGAACGAAGCGCTGACAGGGCGACCGCGCTTGGTGTGGCTGCGTCGTTTTAATGCCACACTAAGCACTTCATGCTAATGTTTATTGTTATTATTATTATTTTTGTTGTTGTTGTTGCTATTTCGCTCAGTACAGTCGTCCACACAATTAGCGTGGAAAAATGTTTCGTGGTTTTGTGCAAAAAAAGAAGAAATATGAAATAATAATAAAAGCGCTCTAACGCCCACCATTCGCTCAAACAGCGAGCCAGCCAGCGTTGCCACATATTTACACACACACACAGTAATGCTCATAGACTTTATTAATATGATGGACTTACTTATTTCACTTATCTGACCGCATTGACGCATATTCATGAATGGGCGGACTAGCCGTGGCCGCCTACAGCTGCTGCTGCTGACGTTGTTCTTGTTGTTTTTGTTTTAATGGAAATTTTAATTATTGTTTTTGTTGTTGCGTGGCCCTGGTGCCCTGCATTGCACTGCCAACTCAACACAACTCACCTCGCTTCATTCCATTCCATTTCATTTCGTTTCAGTTGACGCCACTCCTCCTCCTTCGCCTCGGCAGCCACGGGCCACAGCGGCAGCTGAACTGTGTGGGCGAGCTGCTTTCGGCGCTGCCCTTCATCACATAATTTCTAGCTTTTGATAAATGTCAAAATATTTTTTCCTCCTCTCCCATAAATTTATATTTTCTGTTGTTGTAGTTATTGTTGCTGACAGTTGCTGTTGATTTTTTCATGTTGTTGTTGTTGTTGTTGTGCGCAAACAAGTGCGACCGCATGGTTAGCAAATAAATGAATTTACAGCGCCAACGCCAAAAAGTATGCTTTAATTTTATTCATTACATAATATTTGGGTTTTTGTTGACTATTTTCGGTGCTCAAAGCATAGCATGATTTTTGGCGCTTTGTCAAAATCCCTTCGCCACATTCGAGTGTTGTGTTGAAAAATGCTGGAAAATTGCGTCGTTTATATGTTTGTGTGTGTGTGTGTGTCAACGTTAATGGAATGCGCGAGTGTGGCGTAACAAAAACTGGGTGAATTGTTGGGTGTTTCGAACGTTTTTGAGGCATTAAGGTGCCGATGAAAGTTACTTATTACAAAGTTGCAGTATTTTTTGTTTGCTTAATTTGATTGAAATATAATTATAGCTTTGTAAATGTTTTAAATAGTATTAATTGGAGATGACATTATTGACTTTGGAAATTCAAATACCGCAGTATAGACACATTTAAGTATCAGTTATCTGTCGAAAGAGTTAATATTAAATAGTTTGAAAAGTTTGAAACTTTAACTTTTGAAGGATTATTTTGGTTCTGCTTGAATACTCAGACTTTGGTAACTATGGAAATGTCTTCTAACTGGCAAATATTCGACATTTAAAGGTATCGATGCAGAGTGCGAAGTAGACGAAGTTGGGTGATTGGAGCATTGTTTTGTCTTTTGAGCTTTAAAAAACCTTGGTGAAAAAAATAAGATAAACTACACAGCACAACAACACTCTTTTTTGCATGCAGTTTTTCTACTGTTTATTTTATAATTTGGGTGCACTGATTTCGAATCTACCCTCAGTTAGTGAGATATAGGAACCGTGTCATTTTTTCAGTTTTTCCTTTACTTTTTCCATATTTTAGATCGTAATTTCTAAACTAACAAACCGATTGATATAATTTTCACCTTATCGCATTAACAATACCGCACGGCTTCTTATCCGATGCAACTTATTTTTATAAGTTTTAAAATGCCGCGGTAAGTGGACCTCAAAGTCAGAAAATATGGAATTCTAAGGCGTTTTCTTTGATGGTTAAAAACATACACATTTTTTGTAAAACAATTAACGAGTTAGGTGTAGTTATTTTGAAAGTCGACACATCAAACATTACAACACAGCCAAATTATTTGGCGGAATATAAATTCACATCGAAATAATAGCAAAAATGTACCATAGCCATTTTCATCACTTTTCATACTTTTTCCTTAAAAATTTATATGTTCCATTTATAGTTTGGAATACAAGTAAACAACAAAAATATTTTGATTTGCTCGGAACAAAAAAAATTAGAAACTTTGCATATTTTAAGGCCTCTAATTTTTAAGGAAAAAGTATGAAAAGTGATGAAAATGGCTATGATACATTTTTGCTATTATTTCGATGCGAATGTATTGCCTGATGTTTCTTCTTAAGATATTCATATATTTCGTAACTTGATTTATGAAACATCTCTACATTTTTTGCCATCAGAAGAAACGCTTTGAAATTCAATATTTTCCTACTTTGAAACCTTATTTTCACGCTCATTTAGAACGCATAAAGTTGATTAATATCAGAAAAGATATATAAATCATGTCGGTATGATTATTTGTAGAGAAATTACAGTCGAAAACGAGAAAAACGCCGAGGAAATTTCGAAAAAGTGACACACCCATTCTTTGCGAAAACTAGAGCTGTTACATATAAACGGAGTATGGTTTTGAAAAACGATTCAGATTCATGTAAAAAACTCCATGCAACAGACATGCTGCTGTGCAGTGTTATCTATCAAAATCAATCCGTTTTATATATTAAAATCTAAGTTGGATTTGCATTTTTTTTTGTAATTGTCTACGGTTATCTACAGTATTCATGTCGATTATTTTGCGATTAATCTTTCATTTGTAGTCATCACACTCAAATGTGAATCAAAAGAAATAAAAAATTGTAATGAGCTTACAAAGATATCACCGTAAATACATTGCAAACACAATTCGTCATCATTTTCAAACAATAAATGTTCATTTAAATACGAAACATGAGAAAATTAAAGCTAACTTTGCTTAAATAAAACTTCATTTAAAGATCTAAAAAAAACTATTTAAATATGCTGTCCGATTCTCTTAAGAATTGTATTCAACCATGTTTAAAATTGTTCGGCTCAAATGACCATACGTCAGACATTTCCTACTGGGTTCGTTCAATTAACAGTGAGAGCAGAAATTACAAGTGTGCGTGTGTCTGTGTTGTATTGGTGTACGCGCTTGTTATGCATGTGTAGTTGTTGTAGTATGTAATTGTGAAGATTTTACTCATTGTCGCTGTTTGCTTCCACGCTAAAATTGCTAACAGGATATTCTTACAAACACGCATGCACACACACACACACACATACTTACAAATTTATGTGCAGTTTGGGTGCTGGCATTTTTAACGCGCAGCACCACTTTTAAACAACGAGCGACTGTGAAATGTGCATGTCGAAATGAACACAACTAAAAAAAAAATAAATAAAAACAATGTAAAAGTGCGAAAACAACGCAGTGGAAACGAGCGAAAGGAGTAAATATGCGAAGTTAGCTGGCGGTTATATTTTAAAGAATAATGCACTGGATGTGTTTGCACACTCACACATACACACACACACGAAGTAGCACATTGCATGTAAGAATGTTTGTATACCTTAGGGTATTAAACATACAGGGTCATGCTGATGGTGAGCGAGTGTTTTTGCTGGATTTTCGTATGTCAACTGGCAGTAAAATTTTTGCATATTTTAAGTTTTTTTTTTTGTTTTGCTATTTTGTTCTAATACGACGGCGCACAACTTTGTGAAGGCCTGAGACAGTTCCCAGAAATCCATGGTTTTGCTTGCCTATAGATAGGGATGGCAAAAAAAATTTACTAATCGATTAATGTATCAAATGATTAATTGCATGGCTAATAAAATAATTGCAATTTATTACAAGAATTTAATCGATTAATCGCCATTTTCGATTATTTTTTGTTTTTCTTTTTTATGATCAAATAAAGGGTTTGTTTGAATTTTTTTTAAATTTTTTTGATACATAAAATTACAATTTTGGCTTAAATTTGTTTGCAGAAAAACTAATTTTGAAAGCTAATAGGCAGGATGTCGCATGGAAAGCACGGCGAATGCCTATGCAAAAAGTATCTAGGAATAGCTTTTTAACCCTACAAGAGTAATCATATTTTACATACGTTGTTGGTAATCTTCGTCGAATCGACTTAGTCATATTCAACTCCGATTTTTGAAGGAACTAGAAGTCGTATAAACTTAGACATTTTTTTGTAAATAATTCGCACAATAAAGCACTTTGCTAACTGAGATCACACGAAAAGAGAAAGCAATCAGGTTGTCAAGGATGTGATGCCGTATTCACAATATAGTGGAGAAGCGAGTGTCGAGATTGAAAAAATGCAGTAAATTTAGCGAAAAACCAATAAAAACGTACCTAAAGTGCACAAACGCTTCTTTCCCTTAGTATACGCGCCAAATTTTTGCAAGCTAGTGATGTGGTTTAATTTTGTAATCAGTGGTGTGAAATAAACAAATGCCGTGAAGGTTACATGGGCAAGTTTGCAGGCATTTTAAGATTTTCAACCGATTTGAGTGTGGCAGCAATGCTCAAACGATTCGAAGGCAATTTCGCGATTAATCGGCAACTAATCGATTAATGATTCGATTAATCGCAAGGTGGAATTCGATTCGATTAAATCGCTTTTTGAAAAGAAATAATCGATTAACGCTATTCATTCGATTAATCTTGCCATCCCTACCTATAGATTAGTTTGATGAAATGAACAACTGAATGTTTAGGTCCTTAATAGAATAGTAAAATATTTTTTGGTAGAAGAGAACGAAAAAAATTATTATTATTATTATTTTTTGGTGAGTCTTTGGCTTTTGGTCAGTTTTGGCTTAATTCTGGCGTTCAAGTTAATTTCCGAGCTTTGATGTATTCAGAGACCTATAGTAGAATTGTATGGCGAATATTTTTGTGGTGCATTTTGTCCTTTAAAAGTCCTGTTTTACAGGACATTTTTGGCATTTTAGAAAAAAAGGGTCAAATTGACCTATGAAACTAGGAGCTACAGGGTTAAAATGCTTCACAAAAATATTCTTCGTAGTATTTTACACCAAGTTGCTGAACACATCGTATACTTAAAATGTGATGTTACATGGTTTTCGTATACCGATTCACCATAAGAATGCGCGAAAAGGGGAAAACTTTGAGCCCCCCTTAAAAAAAATTTAGACGTAAACTTTCAAAACGCCGATACACGTATATTTTTGTTTGGCCACCTCTACCGGAATCCGTTGTCAGAACCTTGTTATTTAAAAAAAAATTTTATTTTGTTTTGTAATGTAATCATTGCTTTTCGTTTAGGTTAGGTTTGGTTTCGGTGGCTGCCTCTGTATTAGACACACTTAGGCCTATATGACCCAATAGGCAACATCAATAAGCAGCTCAACTCAGACCTTCGGTAAGCTAAAGGGGACAGTGGGTGGAACGCCTTCTCGGACTCACTCTGTATAAATTGATCTTTCAAACTGCCGGGTGACTGATCCTTCGACTTCAAAACCAGCGATCTAGCTATTGCAAATCTATAGATGTGATTGCAAAGCGGTTCAATTTACACCTAACATGGGGCTTAGGTCACAGAGACATTCCGAAGAACAGTTCAAGGCAAGCCGCTATTCTCAAATATTGCTGACTTAAGTATTCTGCTGAGTACTTGAAAGCTGGCGATATACAAAGCCACGAAAAAAACCATTCACACTGCCTGGGTCATCTCTAAGATAGTTAAGATTCGGCAACAAAAGGCCAAAACTGGACTGAAACCGAACCAGAAGTCTTCTAGAGCGCAAGAGGGATACTTTCAGGATTTTTGTGAGGTCATTTGATGGTCACTGCTTCCTTGGAAGACACGTTGAAAAACTAGGACTGGGTCATCGGGCCAACAATATCAGCCGAAGCTGCAAAGAAACGCAGAAAACTCTGCGTCAATATTGCCGACGTATGGGAGATCGACACTAAGCGCCTAATACACTTTTTAAATGCGCTCTCGCTTGAGAGCAACGAAATCCATCCACCAGCAGCAGCAGTCGACCATTTCGCATTGGAAGTGATGACGTTACAACGGCGATACGAATGGGAGCGACGCGCGAAGGCGCGACAAACAGGTTGAGGTCTATCTGAGACCAAACCTGCCCCGCGACGTAATGCCGGGAGGCGGTCCTGCGGGGATAAAGGTCGACGATGGGTGGTTTTTAGCCGTTAAAAACTAAAAAAAATGCTGGGCTGGAGCTCAGTATCTTTCGAAGATTTTTCACCTCCGACAGAAAAAAAAACATCCATCCACCAATCTACTTCTTGTGAATAACGATAGAAGTAGACGAGTGTTTACCCGGCCCGAGGTAGGAATCGAACCTTGAGTCCCTGGTGTGAACAACTGCGCGCTGCTCCCTGGACTACCGATCCCGGCTAATCTTTCTAATCTAATCATTTAAATATTTAATCTATCAATGATTAAAGAATTATTAGAAGTGTTTCCCCTTGCTCGGATATGAATGAATACCAAAAATCCAGACTTTGTTATGAAAATTTGCACATTGCTGATAAAATTTACCTAAGTGTAGAAACGTTCTTTCGTTGTGTGTGTGTATGTGTAAACATTGCTGCAACGATTTAATTATTCCAGTGCCCAGCAGCGGTTTTCAATTGCGATAATTGAGCGAGCACGCGACATTAGGAAACTTAAAATGTCCACCAATACACAAACGCACACATACACCTGAACAGACACGAGCATAAAACAGCTGCAGGCTAGCGCATCTATGTGTGTGTGTCTGTGTGGGAAAGCATAACTTTTAAGCGGCAATTTGCAATGTTGTTCGCTTCCTCCGCCCCCCCCCCCCCAAAAAAAAATAAAGAACGACCAACCATATCTGCAGCAATATTGAAGCCTGCAGCGTTCGCTGTTCTTGCCACGACTCTTATTTGCTTCATTCGTTTGCGTTGCCGGCGCCGCCGTTTCACGCATTGCTGCCCGTTTGCTGACATTGCATGTAAGCGTGCAAAAATTAAGGAATAAAATATCAGAAAGGAGTCACTGTGAGAAGCGGGCGTTGCACGCTTACACCCGCGTTGCGGTCAGCGCCCGGGAGGCGTTTGCGTTTGTTTTACGAGCTGGGCGGGCGCTATTGTGGTAATTATCACTTTGAACGCGCGCGCTGAATATATGCGAAAAAACACGCCCGCACACAAACACACAATAGCCAAAGAATAGCGATAACAAAAAAAAAAACGGCAATGCAAAACACCCACAAAGCAGCGACAAACTGAGACAAGTAAATGCATAAAAAAATATAAAAAACAGAAAATTGTATAATGCGAAATTAAGTGTTTTTGACCGGTGCTATTTATGCTATTGTTATTGTTGTAATTTTGCAATGTTGGCCTTGCCAATTAACACAATTTTTGCCACTGCCATTGGCATAGCTTGTTTATGGCACAAGTGGCAATTAATTTAACATTTCACTGTGGCCCTCACTACGTTTTAATTCTTCGAGTTTCAGTGTTTTTTTAAATGTTCATTATTAGTGTTGTTGTTGTTGTTGCTGTTGTTATTTTGAGCACACTTTATAAGCTTATTGAAGCTTACAGATGCCACTACGCACACACACACACACACACGCCTGACCATAAGTGTGACCACCAGCAGTTGTCCGCCCAACAACGAACCAGCGCCGGCCCACATGGCGTATACATAACTTATGGTTAAGCATTAATTAGCTGTGCGGTTTTGCCAAATGGCCTCCAAGTAGTAAATTTTGCGCAAGTTTGCCACGCGTACATACTCTTGCACACACACATGCACACAAACAAAGCTCCTTGTTTGCGCTGCGTGTTGCTCCGGAGGCCGTTTGGCCCACTCGCTGCGTCCGAACAGTGAACACAAATAAGCGCCTGTGTATGTGAATTTGTGGGTGTATGCGTATGTGTGGCAACGCATCCTTGCTGTCATTTAAGCCACATGCAACACATAAAGTTATTAAGAGTTGCTATTTTGTGGCAACCGCAAAATATTGCAATTTAACAGTGTTCATGGCACTCAATGGACAACCGTGGGCGCTTCGCTTGGCCGATCGTTGTTGCATTATGTGCGTTGTTGTTCGATATTGCCTACGCCCACAAGCAATAAAGTGACATCAGTTTTTTGTCGTTGCCATTTTGGTTAGTGCGCTGCAGGGCAATGAATGCAGTGGAGGAGAAACGAGAAACAGCAGAAGTTATGTTGGCGTATGGAGGCTGTGCGGAAAGCCACATTGGAATCGAACAGTGACAGCATGTTGCAATAAAAACAACAAAAATGTAAGCGTGTTGCCACTAACTTTGTTTATTGTCGCAAATGCAATTGAACATTGCTGACCAAAGTCAAAGCGAAGCAAAAAAACAACCCCGTTTGCCTTCGTGTTGAAGCGTCAACACACAAAACTACAACGACACGTGACGACAATAGCTCAAAGGCTCAAAACTTGAAACTATGCAAAACTGCTACGTGCAGTCCACATTCCTAAAAAACTTACTTAAAGTTGAGCAAAAAAACAGAACGCTAACACGTTGCATGCAATCAATGGGAATTGACTGGTAAACGCCCACAAAGCGCACGAACTGGTTGGCAAAAGTCAGCGCAGGCGGCGCGTGAAATTTTTAAATGCATTTTTGCCCATAGCTGCCGAGAGAAAGAGAGCGACCTGTCTATTTGCTACTTCCCCAAACAACCATAGATTTCGTCCAAGTCTGTCGAAAGTTTGAGTAAGTAAAATAGCAACTATAAAATAGCAAAATTAGAGGCACTCACTCTCCACGCAGCTCGGCTCTACGCAACAAATGCGCAAAATAACTGCCAACGCTCGAGTGGACGCTGAAGCGTACATGTGACGCGCATCCTGCCAGCCTGCACACAAAAAACACACAACACAACGCGGAACTGGCTGCTCGGAACTGGCAACTCGGAACTCGCACAACAAGCACGGCTGAAGTGGCTCGACGTGGAATGCAGCGAGGGCGAACTTCTTCAGTCTGGCAATGTGCTGTTGCTGCTGCTGCCGCCGTCGTCGTCGCAGTTGTGCAGGTAAGTTTATTGAATTAAGTTGTTAAATTGTTAAGTTTTTCGCATACCAACCGAAGGATTCACCTCGTTTGTTGTCTTTCAACTTGGCCGTCTGTTTTTTGTGTATGAGGAAAGCTGCATGCAGTCCACGAAAAACTGCACTGAGAAACATTTTCGAAAATTTTTATATAACAAAAAAAGAAAACAAATTAAATTAAAATTAAATTACATTAATTCGTAACTCATTTGATTTGAGATGGATTTTTTAATTGAATTATTATTTAATTGATTTTATGAGTTAATGAATCTGGCTCATTTGGTAGATTTGACTGATTTTGACAAATTTGGTTATTTCCATTGATTTCATTAATGTAATAGGTTCCACTAAATTAAATATTTTTTTTTAATTATTTGATTGATTTTATTCATTCCTGATATTAATAAATTGATGTAGTGCTTACTTACTTAGATGACTTGATTAATTTAATTAACTTTAATTTTTTTGTAATATCTTACAAAAGGTTCACCGAGTTTATTCAATTGATTAAATAGTTGGATTTTGTTGAAATAATTGATCTTATTTTGTTGATTAAATTGATTTTTTAGCTTGATCGACTTTGTATAATTAATACTTGTGGTTTGATCGATTTTGTTAGATGTGGTTATTTTTACATTTAATAGATCTTCAGAGCTGACTTGCTTTGATTTTGATTTGATTAATGGGATTAATTTTGCTGATTTTATTTATCCGAATTTGACCAATCAGTTCAATATATTAAATTGGTAATTGAATTAATTAATTTATTAATTGGTAACTTAAAAATTTTTACTAAGTTGCTTTTTTTGATTAATTTAGTCATTTTTGTAGTTAACTCTAATTAACTAATTATTTTCAATTAATTAATTTAAATTAACTGAGTTGACTGAATTAATCAATGTAATTGATTTTGTTTATTTCACTGATTTAATTGATTACATATATATATAACTTATTCATTTGATTTGATTCGATTGATTTCATAGATGTTATTGATTATTATTATTATTATTATTATTATTATTATTATTATTATTATTATTATTATTATTATTATTATTATTATTATTATTATTATTATTATTATTATTATTATTATTATTATTATTATTATTATTATTATTATTATTATTATTATTATTATTATTATTATTATTATTATTATTATTATTATTATTATTATTATTATTATTATTATTATTATTATTATTATTATTATTATTATTATTATTATTATTATTATTATTATTATTATTATTATTATTATTATTATTATTATTATTATTATTGATTACTGAAATTGTTGACTGTTTTCATTGGTCTTTTTCCGATCTTCGATTTAATTAATTTGGTTATTTATTTATTTATTTCACTTAATTAAGATGATTCATTTTGCTGATTTCATTTCTACGAATAATTAATTAGACTTTAAAAATTTTACTAATTTGGTTGTTTTAACCTTTTTTGTAATTAACTCAGAAAATTCAATTGGTTTAACTAAGTTGATTGAATTTAAATGGCTTGGTTGATTTCACAGATGTAATTGATTAAATATCTGTGACTTATTCAACTGATTTATTCAATTGATTTGATTAATTTAATTAATTTTAAAAGTAATAGATTTAAAGAATTTAGAATTTATAATTTTAGACCCGACTATTGAATAATTATTTAATTATTTTTTTTATTTATTAGCCTTTTCCCATCGAAATTTAAATTTTTTTATTTGAGAGTTGACTTAGTTGATTTAATTGCTAATTTGATTAATTTTGCTGATTTTATTTATGGAAATAATTGGTTAAGCTATACTAAATTTACTTAGTTAATTCCTTTGATTAATTTAATTATTTTATAATTAACACTAGGAGTACCGGGTTTTGCTCATACCTACTAGTACCGTGAGCGGTCAAATGACGGTATTCAGAGCTTTTAACGAAATCGGTTGAATCTGAAGAAGTTTTTCATTGTAAGCATTAAAACAACATTCATTTATGTTCTTGAATGTAAAAAAGTATAGTTTTGGCAAATATTTTAAAAGTAAAGCTACTACTCATGACCATAGTAAATTTCGTCTCGCCGCTTTCTGCTCATGTTTTCACACACAACACGTAAAATAATGCATTTTTGTTTTTACATTGAAATTCATAAATATATAAAAGTCGGTTGTAAATTTAATATAAAACAGAAGGCAAGACATAGGTTCTTGCAAAATTTGTACCATCTTTGACTTTTTTGTGAATGTTATAATTTTATTTCCATGGCTACGTAGTTAACCGTCATTTGACCGCTCATGGTACTAGTAGGTAAAGTCGATGATAAAAAGAAAGCAGATCGGCGCAGTGATTGCAAAATTTTAGAATATTGAGCTTAGTGCAAAATATTAAAAGTCAAGGAGAACCAGATTCGTAACTTAAACCGTTTTCGAGCTACGGTTGATCAAAAACTGAAAACCGTCAAATGACCGCTCCCGGTACTTCTAGTGTTAACTCAGAAAATTTAGTTGGTTCAACTGAATTAATTGAATTGATTCTGTTTCAGGTTTCTGTTTTTGTTGATTTTACAGATTTAATTGATTAAATACCTATTACTTATTAAATTGACTTGTTTTAATTGACTTGCTAATTTGATTCGATTTATTCGATACATTTGATTATTGATTAATTATGGTTTTGGTTTTCGTTGATCAGCCTGTGTGCATTGATTTAATTTATTTGATTAATTTGACCAGTTAATTGTTTTAAATTACTCAACTTAGTTATTAGTTATTAATTAATTTCGTTAGCTATTAATTGATAAACATTAATCAAAAAAATTTAATTAATTTATTTATTATTTTATTATAACGATTTAAATGACTTCATTTACTTAATTGTTCAATTGATTTGAAACGATTTCATTTGATTAATTAAATTTAAAATTTAAATTTATTTATTTATTCGAATGATTTTGCTGTTTCTGTTCTAATTATTGTTTAATTGATTTGATGCGAATTTTTTCAGTTGATTAAATAAGAAATTTGAATTTATTTATTCTAATTATTTTAATTATTCTCTTTACATTATTTTGTTATCGATTTGGGAAAACATTATTTGGTTGATTAAATTTATAATTTCAATTAATTTATTGTTTTTAATGATTTTTGGGTTCCGTTTATTTCATTGTTTAATTGATTGATAGGAATTTGCGCCTATGAAACCGGTAACGACATCTAGCGGTAAATAGCCGAATATTTATAAACTTCGGAACCGTACCAAATGTCATGTTTACTTCTTCTGTCATATGTCAACAATATTCAGTTCACAATTTGTCAAGATTCATCCCACAACGCATTGTTTGACGCTCCGGAAAATGTCGGATTACGTGCCTACAAATTACGATTTGCGGACACAGTTAATTTTGTGTTACCATTTGAAGAAAAAAACCTTCTAAAACCTGGTGAAACGGTTAACGGTGAACGTTACCAACAACAATTGGCCGATTTGAACCGTGCTATACGCCAAAAACGCCCAGAATATGAAGCCAGGCAACACAAAGTGATTTTCCTCGATGACAACGCACCACCACACCGCACTAGAGCCACCAAAGAATTGGTTGCATCGTACAACTGGGAAGCTCTTGCTCATGCGGCTTACTCACCAGACTTGGCGCCTTCGGATTATCACATGTTCGCATCGATGGGCCACGCATTAACGGAACGGCGCTTCAATTCTCACGCAGAAGTCAAAAAATGGATCGATGATTGGTTTCAGGCAAAAGACGAAACATTTTCTTGGCGAGGCATCCATAAATTGCCTGAGAGATGGGAAAAATGTGTAGCTAGCGATGGCCATTACTTTGAAGAATAAAATTGTAATCATTTCCTCACAATAAACGTGTTTTTTCAAAACACCGCCGGGTTTCATAGGCGCATACCTGGTATATGATTAATATAATTAATTAATATATTAATATATTCTAATGATTTCATTAATTGCGTTTATTTCATTGCTCAATTAGTTTGGTATGAATCTATTTTTTTATTTTAATTAATTTTCTAATTAATTTCTTGATTTCACTAATTATACAATTGATTCTAGTGATTTCGTTAATTTCTTTTGACGATGATGATGCAGTGATGATATTTAATTGCAATTATAGAATTTATTTGATTATATATGATTTTTATTTAGTCAGTTACATGCTTTGTTTTCTTACTTCAGACTGCAATTAGTTTATTGAATTTAAATATTCTATTTCAACCAAGTTTTCCCCCACAACCTTAACCTTCACTAAAACCTTCAACAACTATATCGATGTCTTTGTTCGCCGTGTAGTCTCTTGCGTGCCGCACTACATTACCATCGGCTGCCCTTTGCCTCGGCGTATCCACAGTGTCTGTCTGTCTATTTGCGTAAGGATATGCATCGACATGAGGCGCTGCGCTGCAAAGTTTCGGCTCGTACGCGCAACTGGCGGTGCATAGACATCGCTAGTCGTAAGTACCTTAGTGTATTAACTTGTTTATAATAGTTGTTGAAAAAGTTTCTTTTACCGTTCGCCCACCCTGACGCCCGTTCCACTTACCCCCTTGGCTCCACTGCTCCAACTATGTTTTCTTGTTTGTCTGCACTCGAACCCTGTAGCGCTTTTTACAGTCGCATCCACTGCCATTGTTTTTCGTGCTTACTATTGTTTTTGTTGTAGCCACTGTAGCCGATGTTGTTGTAGCGCGTTTCTATGGCGAACTTGTTGTGCCGGATAATGTCGTCTTAATAATAAATTTTTCAATTCAAGTTGCAATATTATGATGTGTCCGCCTGGCTCTGCTATGTGCTGCTCCTCCTTCTCTCTGCTAACTGTTCGTTTACAAACACACACACACACACACAAACATGAATGCAAGTACATATGAAAATTTGTCGGTAACAAGTAACTGCAAGAAAAATGACAATAAGTAATTAAAGTCGGTCGTTATGGCGATAAGACACAGAAGCGTTAAGTGCGAGTTGCTGTAGAAAAGAAAGGTTTTCGTGGAAGAAATGCTGAGATTGTGTGCATTCTACAGAATTTGCTTAGAAGCAATGAAAGTCACTTGGCAATTGTGACGAGCTCGATTTAGAGAAATAAATCAAAACGATTCAGACAGAAGTTAACAGGACCAATACGCTTCAAGGGGGAAAAGTTAGGTAGGACAATGGGGTATGTTAGATTATTCGAGATAATAAACTAAATAGACTGACTTACTCTCTGAATTGTCAGACTCTACGTACTATTATACTCAATTATCTGATAGTTCCGATACGCACTAAAAGAGTATCCTGAATATTAGAGTGTAGAGTCTATTAGACATGGTGCAGAGTCCTGGACGTTGTCGACCACCTATGAACGTGCCTTAAAAGCGTTCGAGA
This sequence comes from Melieria omissa, assembly GCA_963971225.1. Lineage (NCBI taxonomy): Eukaryota > Metazoa > Arthropoda > Insecta > Diptera > Ulidiidae > Melieria > Melieria omissa. The sequence goes on from OZ020269.1 coordinate 104,655,862, forward strand.
GAAAGGTAGTCCGCAAAGTCTTCGGTCCGCTCCGCGTGGGTGATGAGTACCGTATACGATGGAAAAACGAGCTGTACGAGCTATATAGGGACATGGACATAGTCAAGCGCATAAAAGTACTGCGGTTGCGCTGACTTCGCCCTGTTACCCGTGTGCCTGAAGATGCTCCAGCAAGGCGAGTCTTCGAGACGGTACCCTCAGATGGACGCCGCGGAAGAGGACGTCCTCATCTACGTTGGAAAGACCAAGTGTCGCAGAACTTGTTGGCGCTTGGAATCTCCAACTGGCGCCAGCAAGCACAGGACCGAACCAGCTGCCGCGCTCTTTTGGATTCGGTCAAGACCAATAAACGGTTGTAGCGCCAGCTAAGAAGAAGGAGAAGAGTCTATTAGACTATGCAGACAACCAAACTACCTGGACTTGTTAGAAGGTTCTGAGTTTCCAGATCGACTATGCGGATCGCTGGACAGCCTAAACTGAATAAAGTATCCCTGCTTCCAGATTATCCTGACTATTCCAACTACAATAGTTTTGTAGTTTGGACCTTAAAAATATCTGGATCGTTGTAATGTACAAATTATACAACTATATATTATCTATACTACCAAATTATATCAACCCTTGGCGGATACAGGCTTTAATTTTGGGAGTGTTTTCCCATACACACTAACACTCAAAGATCAAGTTTTGTAGGAGATTTTAATACCAATTTTGATTAAGTACGAAATAAACACTCAAACACATTTTCAGTTTTGGCTTAATTCTGGCGTTCAAGTTAATTTCTGAGCTATGATGTTTTCAAAGACCTATAGTAGAATTTTATGGCGAATATTTTCGTGGTACATTTTGTCCTTAAAATAGTCCTGTTTTACAGGGCATTTTTGGCATTTTAGAAAAAAGGGTCAAACTGACCCATACAAATAGGAGCTACAGGGTTAAAATGCTCCACAAAAATGTTCCTCGTAGTGTTTTACACCGAATTACTGAACACATCATATACCTAAAATGTGATGTTATATGGTTTTTGTATGCCGATTCACCATTTGAATGCGCAAAAAGGGGAAAACTTTGACACCCCTTGAAAAAAAAATTCAGACGTAATCTTTCAAAACGCCGATACACGTATATTTTGTTTTTTGGTCCCCTCTACCAGAACCTTGTTATTGTTTTTGTGTTGTGCAGTGTTATCTGGATTTTCAAACTATCTGTAGTAGACAGAGTGTTCGATCTGCCAAATCATCCTGAATATATTTGAACTCTCAGTCAGTCCAGCCTAATAGACTATTTGCGTTATTACACTGACCAGACCACAATACTATTTGGACCTTAAAATTGTCTGGACTACTGTTAAACAAAATGAAAAGTCGGACTCTTGAAACACCGATTAAAAAGCCTGAACTATTTAGCACAGTTTAACAGTCTCAAGATTCTCCCAGTCATTCACTTTGAGAGTTCGAATGTCCGATCCAAATCATTCGGCTTGAGAGTTCAAATGTCCGGTTAGTTTATTAGCTTCAATAGTCCAAGAAGGCGCATCTTCTTTGCATCTTTCGAACATTCTAAGATCAAGAACGGTTCCAAAATTTTTGGCTGTGTAAGAAGTACAAATTTTAGTAGAAAATCTGGATTTGTATATCAATATTACGGAATATTTGGAAATTCAAGTTTCCTTTCAAGCTCTAAGTGGTCCAGATTGATATAACAAACTGGACTTTTCAATTAGTGACAGATTGACGAGGGGAGGTTGGGCGTTGAACTTCCGAAATATTTATAAATATTAAAGAATTGAAAACAACAGCCCAGAATCGTATAAGATGGAAGACTCTTGTGGAAGCCCTATGCTCCAGAGAGGAGTAAACAAGGGACGAAAAAATTAAAGAATCACTCTTTGAAAACCCCTCTAAAATATTTTTCTGAACCCATCCTTGTTCTCAATCATTAGATTTCAAATGCAGACTTTTCAAAAACACCGACATTTCAGTCACTGGAAACATTTAAACACTTTGAAAGTGTAAAGAGTGAGCAGTCTACATTTTAAAATTTCAACGATTTGAGACTTTGGGACGGAATGTCAAAAGATTTTTAGGCTATTTTGGCTTTGAAATACAATAGTTTAGACTAACTTAGAAGGCTAATCTGGAAGTCTGAAGTTTTCAAATACTTTATTTAAAATAACAGAATAATTAATAAAACAATTGAAAATTTAATATTGAGAATAGTTCGAACATTTCGAGGGGCGATTCGTATATTTCGTACGGTCCTGAAGTCTGAAGTTTTCAAATACTTTATTTAAAATAACAGAATAATTAATAAAACAAGGGAACATTTAATATTGAGAATAGATCGAACCATTCGAGTGATTCTGTGTTCTGACATTAAAACACAAAATCTTTTTCTAGAACAAAAATTTTAACTGTTTTCAATTCATTCGAGCAGAAAATGTTAACTAAATATCTGCCATGAAAAATTATTTCTCTAGTAAATTCAATGGTAAACTACTTTGTTCGTTGTAAAGCTTTCCAAAGAATTTTCAATGCCGTTTACATCTTCCGCGCCAAATGTCTTCAGCTCTCCTTTGAGTCCAAATTCGATTAAACTGTGTTAAATATTTATCGAATTGATACATTTGCGACACCTACAAAATTCAACAAACGATTACAAATGATGCCTGTGGCGCAATGAATTTGAACCGAGGTGAATTTGCTATAATTTTTTTTCGCCCCCATTTAACATAAAAAACCAATGAAATACAAATTTGCCGACCCTTTTCACAGCGCTCGGCCGCTAACTGTTGTAAATTTTTAAGCATGTCCGTACAAATTGCGTCATTATTGCGTCTTAAATCAACTGGAAGTCGCCGCACACACGTCGGATGCGATAATTGCGTGAAAGGTGTTGTTGGCATCGTTGGCATGCAAAACGCATCGTTGCGGCAGCAACGTGCGGCACAGCACAACAACTCACTGCCGCATCTGGGCGCCAAAGGACATGCGCCTTAATGCTGATTTAAAGGATCCGCGCGCCGGTCAGTGGAGCAGCGTTGGCGCTTTTGTTGCGCACGGAGGCTGCAATAGTTTTCTTGCTGCATTTTTGTTGCTCGTTTGAATTTTTTTTTTGCAAAAGGGTAAAACAATAAATAAAGCAACGGACCAACCGACCGGCAGGAAGAAACAAATCAAATATTAAAGCAAACGTGTAAATTGCAGCTCGATTACAGATGCGGGTCAGGTGCCGGCCGCTAACAACGGCCAAAGCCTGGCCGCAGGCGGCCGCATAAATAAAAAGGGCCAGCAGCCGCAGTTCGTCGCGGTGGCGTACAATACATAATTCAATTGTGCGCCGGCATGTTTAGCGGTTGGCTGTTGTCGCTTTTGTTGTTGTTGTTGTTTTTGTTGCGGTCAGCTTTGCCTCACATATGTACAAAAAAAGCAGCGGCCGTGTGAATATGCGGTTTTTGGGCCGCCCAAAGCTAAAAGTATGCAGTTGAATAAAATTTTTTCAAAATATTTGTTTGTTGATTTTTTCCAATTTGTTTTCCCCCCAGGTTGCAGTGTTGCCTTGGTTCTCTAAATGCTTTTGGGCGTATTGATTTGTGATTGGTTTTATTCCTTAATTTTTTCTTGTTTTAGTTTTTGTTTAGCTTGAACGGAAATAAATTGAAACACACTCGTTGGCATTTTTATGCAATTACAAATTGCTGCAGCGGCGCCTGACGCGGCAGCACAGCTGCTCTGTTATTTCGCAGCCACCCAACCGATGCTTTGTTTGACGTGCCAGCTGGTTGGTTTTTCAAACGGTTTTAGCGCTCAGTCAATTTGGCCATTGTCGATGTGGGCAGCTGCACACTTTGTTGTTCCAAACAAAAACAGAAACAAAAGCAAAAACAAATCGCTTGTAACGACGATTAAAACAAAAAACGCCAAAACAATTGTAATTGCTTTCGGTTATAAATTGCTTTGTGCAAGTTTCGCGGTGAAGTGAAGTTCATGTGTGCATAACTTGATTACAGACGAGTGGCGAACTCAATCGTTGACCGATTGCCACACATCCAAATTTAAGCGGCAATTTTAATTTTGTTTTGTTTTTATTGATTTTGTTAATGGTTTTGTTTTTTTAAGTAAGTTTGTAAGTTTGTGGTGTTTAAGTTTGAATATGAATTTAACTTTGTTTTAAAGGTTATCTTTTACCTTCAAAATTGATTCAAAATATATAAAAACTAGCAGGGCCCGCTAGTTTTTATATATTTTGAATCAATTTTGAAGGTAAAAGATAACCTTTAACCTTCTTCATCTTCCAGTCAAAGAGTGCGACCCAGTTTCTTAAAAAGTCTCGCCCCTTGTTCAACGTTCATGAAATTTTAACATAGAAAGGACCAGTGGCGCACGCAGGGGGGCAGGCGCGGATTCAGAAAAATATTTCGGGGGGTTTTCAAAAAGTAATTCTTTAATAATTGTAAAATGTCTTTTAATTTGTATGTAGTTTTGTAGGTGATCCAAATATTTCGGGGGGTTTCAACCCCCAAAACACCCCCTGAATCCGCCACTGCAGGGGGGCTTGGAAGGTTCAACCTTCGAAATATGGTTTCGATTGGTATTCGGCTCAAAAGTTGTACGCAAACTCCCCAAAATGAAATCCTGTGTGCGCCACTGGAAAGGACACACCTAAACAAAGGCCCTGTACCGAATTTCAATGCTGTCTGACATTATGATTCCGAAAACATTCATACTAACAATGTAGGTTGTATGGGAGGTGCCACGCCCAGATGTCGGGCGGTATTCACATTATGTGCTTTACCGAGATTTAGTCAAGGCGAACAATTTGTAAAAGATTTAGCTCCATCAGCCGTCTAGTTTTTGAGTTTTAGTGTCGTGTGATCAACTTGCTTGTTTGTTGAACAAATATTCATTTTTTATCTATAGGTTCATAAAAATGTACTTCGGATACATTGGGTTAGCTCTTTTCGTGAGGTCTTCATTCGATAGGTGTGTCTTTTAACTTTTTTTGTAGAAAATCTTGTAAGCGTACTTCTAAAGATACTTCGGAATTCACCTACCAGAAGCCTTCGAGTTGTGAAAAAGTTACCGACTTTGATTTTTTTGGCTTTTAAAAATTTTTTTGTTTCGTTGCTAATTTAAATCGAACTATGTTTTCCCAATACGTTATATAGGGGTTTCCAACAAGAGGTATTATTTTGAATCACCCGGTATTTCGGTAGTTGTCACTTTTGAAGCTTTTATTCTTTGACATTTGACAAGTAGAAACTACGCCATTACTAAAAATGGAACGATACACGCTTCAACAACGCATTGAAATTATTAAAATTCACTACAAAAATGGTAAAAATCTTGCAGTCACAGTTCGCAAAACTAAAGCATTTTTGGGTCGTCGTGAAGCACCTTGTCGGACCGCAATACAGAAATTGGTGGAAAAATTCGAGCTGTTGGTACAAGTTAGTGATGTGAAGAATAAAACCCGTGCACGTCGCTCAAGAACAACTGAGAATATTGCTGTTGTAGCCCAAAGTGTTGAAGAAAACCCAGGTTTGTCGATTCCTCGTCGTTCTTTGGAATTGGGAATTCCAAAAACGTCATTCCACCGTATTTTGCATAAAGACTTGGGTCTTAAGGCTTATAAAGTTCAGTTAACACAACAACTCAAGCCGACCGATCATCAACAACGTCGTGTCTTTGCTGATTGGGTCCTCTGGGTGTTATCTCTGGAAGAGGTGATCACAATTGGCCACCGAGATTTTGTGATTTAACACCTTGCAACTTCTTCTTTGGGGCCACGTGAAAGATAAGGTGTACGCCAACAGCCCAGCGTCGATTCAAGACCTCAAAGATAGAATTCGTGAGGCTATCGAGGACATAGGGCAGCCACTTTGCGATTTGGTTATGGAAAATTTCATGAAAAGGATATGGTCCTGTAGGCGTGGTCGTGGTGGCCATTTGGCTGATGTTGTTTTTCATTATGAACGGCATACCTTCCCCTTTATTATGAAATAAACATCCCATCATTTATCTCAAAAATGGCATTTTTCTTTGAATACCAAAATAACACCTCTTGTTGGAGAACCCTATAGTACCGCCGTAGTTTTCTTCGCCCGAATTTTCATTGGACACCTTGGGGTCATTAGGAGGCTCTATATACAATTTTCAAAACCTTCATCATCACCCTGCAAGCTTTTGATCTGGGTGTTTGAAGTATCTAATAGCATAAAAAAGTAATGCACTTGCAATGTATTTGGACCACCGTGACTTATACGTAACAGCAATAAAAAACGCAATCAAACACGGATAAAATATTTATACTTATATTTATCTATATGCTATCCTTAGTAATACTGCTTTAAAATATTTTGTTTACTTGCATACAAAAAGGAAATTTCAACGTGAACATGGTCTCGTAAACTCGTAAACCAACGTGAACTCGTTTTTTCACAAAGGAAGCTTGATTGCAACTGAAGCAATTTCGGACGTTATGCTTATCATGCGAGGTCATGGTATAGTTTTTATTACATTTTCAGTAACCAGTTTTTTTTTTAGATTTGCTATCGTGACGTATACGTCACGTTGGTCCTTAATGGGTTAAAATTGCATATTTTCTCTTTTTTGAAGGAGCTGCGACATGTTTTCGGTTCAACATCATAAAAATCATGTCAATAGATTTGTTGGTTTATAAATTACAATTGAAAATGTAGGAGAAGTGTAAGGAAAATCTTCAAAAGTGACAGGACCATTTTTGCAAAAACTGGAGCTAAGTTTCAAAAACGGTTTGTCGATTCGAACTCAGCGATTTCTAGTTATCCTAGAACCAATGTCCAAATCAGAGACGATGAGAAGATGTTGAAATTTCTTGCCCTGCGTTATCACAAAACAGCGCACAAGTTGGTTCTCAGGCAGTGAAGACCATTCTGCTCAGGCGCGGATTCAGAAAAATATTTCGTGGGGGGTGAAACGAAGTAAAACAAAAAGTAATTCTTAAATATTTGTAAAATGCCCTTTAATTTGTATGTAGTTTTATAGGCGACCCAAATATTTCGGGGGGCGGGTTTCAACCCCAAAACACCCCCTGAATCCGCCACTGATTCTGCTACTCGCGAGTATTTCCTCATCAGCGTTGCTGCTATTTACTTGCGAGTACCAGAATGGTCAAACCGTTCTAGGAAAACAAAATGTGCAGAAACATGTTTTTCTGTTTTTTGAAGAGATACTCCAAGTCAATTGCGCTCCCAAACCAACTTTTCATCTCATTATTCCATAGTTAGAGCCACTTTCTACAGCACATGATGCACTTAGAGAATAACACAGAAATCAATTCACTATTGGAGAAAAAAACTAAAACTTGACAGTTGAAAGTTAAGTGAGAGAAGGATTTGGTTCAATTTTTATTAGCCAAAAGTGCTTGGTACTCTTTCTTTAGATTCTTGAAAGCTTATAATAGTGTTTGAACTTTTCAAGAAAACTCCAATGTATGAAAGAGTGTGTATGACCACCAGAGTGTTTATGACTATTGTATGACAGAAAAAGGAGTAGAAAAGATTCAAAACTTCCTGTGCCACTGAACGGCTTTGCAGGAACGCTGACTCCATACCCTGGGGTCAAGATTCTTAGCGAACTTGGCTTGCGCGACAAAAGTTTAAATATCGGATCTGCTCTCCTTTATTAAGAGGTCGAACTGGTTGGCCCCGGATTGAGACTGATTGCGTAGCTCCAGAACCAGTTAAGTATTCACAATGGGCCAGTTTGGCCTTCGAGGGAAGTGCCGGAAAACCCTTACCATCTTAACCTAACCCATTGTAAGGCATTCAGTGGTCATACCAATGAGTTACTATGATCAGTCATCATAAAACACTATACTTGAGTGATTTGAATCCTCTTAAAAGTGTCTACAAGGTGGTAATTTTGTAAAAGGTGTTCAAAAAACCTTGATTTGAATGGCATTGAAAACCTTCTAATGATCACATTAACCACAATTAAAGCATTTCAAATACTCTCGCTTCCAAATGACTTGACAGTGCGCGTCTCTAGCAAACAGCTCAACAGGCTCTGCGCCTTAAAGCGTGCTTTATGACGCAGCGCTTTATGGCAGCGACAACACCCACAGCGCTACGCCAAATGACAGGCGCAACAAATCCAAAAACACCAAAGCCAACTAATAATCGCATTAAGTAATTAAGTCATAAAAAAAGCACAACAATAACAATGAACGAATGAAACAATTATGAGATTAAAATTGTGCCTTTTTTGTTTGGATGATTGTGTTTTTTTGTGTGCGTGTATTGGCGTGCAGTCATAAAAAAAAATATAGACAACAACACCAGCGACAGCTAAGGCAAATAAATTGTAATTGTTTAGTGCGTTGGCGCTGTCGTGTGGCCCGTTTTCGACGCAATCGAGCGGGAGTCCATAGCGGCCGAGAGGCGTCGCAGGCGTCGCTGCAAATAAAATTGTTATTGCTAATTTTGTTATTGTTGTTGGTATTGTTTGCTTTATGGCCGCGACACTCGCTCGCATTGCGGCCGAACACGCAGCATGTGAATGAGGTTTTTATGTGAAAATACTTTCATTAATTTTATGCGCCGAACGTTGATGTTCTACGTGGCGGCGCGCTAAAACCGCTGGGCGGCGCTGGCTGCGTTGAATTAAAATAGAATTTAAGCGTTTTATTTCTATGACAATTGGTCATAATTACCGCAACCAGAAACGTTCACTTATTGCCAACGTCCCCCGACTTCTGCTACCTCAAACTGGTCGCGCAGTCAGCTTGGCGGCGAATGCGGCCAATTTGTGCGCTGCCACTTGAGTTCGAGTGCGGCGGACTTAGTGCTCTCCACTTTGTCGGTTTTTTACGCAGTCATCTGAGCCACTTGACCATTTACAGCGCAGTCAGTTTTCTTCGCACACACACACACAGACACAGTCACAGACAGACAGCAGGATTACGCCCTCACAGTGGCCCAGACGGGGTTGACTGCAGCGTGGAGGGGCACTTCACCTGCCAGAGTTGGTCGGTTGCTTGACAATTAAACGGTTGATTGGCGCGTTGTCGATGCTTTTCTTTTGTTGTTGTTGTTGTTGTTCATGTTGTTATTGTTGCGGCTATCATATTCGAGTGGCGCTTGTGGGGGTTGCCACATGCGACCGCAATGTGGAAATGCATAACAACCGTGAAGGATTTTGGCTTTTAATACCAACGCGTCTCCACCTAGTTTGTTGTTGTTATAGTTAAGAATATAAAAAAATAATAATAATAAATCGCCTCAAGTACAATTACTCTGTTAGTTTTGTTGTAATGCCCCGACCAACGCCGGGTCGGTCTCTTTTTTTTCTCTGTCTCACTCTGTGTTTTCGTTTGTGTGCCGCCAGCTGCGCGGCTCAAACTTTAAAATTGCATTTATTAATTCACCAGCTGCACAAAAACAACAACAAAATTATAATTGCAAAAAACAGCAACAACAATAACAACAACACGCACACATTGTGGCATAATCAGCAACATGTGCAACATCTGCAATTATGTTGTTATACATAGCACAAGCACACACACACACACAAACACACACACAGACACACGCTTGCACTTCTCCATGCATGTGTGCATGCGACAGACATGAACGTTATCCTTTTTAATGTTTGCATTATGCTTGTTTTTTTTTTGTTGCCTTCATTTTGCTTGTTGCGGTTTTGCACTTTTTTTGCGCTCACCAAAAACTTTTAATTTTCTTGCTGAAAAAAAAAATCGCCCCAGAGCAAAACGTCTTTGCAACTATGTGTAATATAGTCGTACTTACACATACATTGGGGTGTTCCCATTTAATCTTAGAAAACGAAAATATTTTCATTTTTTTTAATCTATATACCACAGTATTTTTTATGTAAATGTTAAAACCTATATTTATTGAACAATTTTTCTAGTCGTTGCAGTTAGTTGAGGGCCAGCACTCCAAAGAAGCTTCAGAGGTTAACTCGTCTAATTGTTAGGTCACTGGTTGGTGCCATTGCTGCTTGTACCGTCAGCTGGTTGGTGCATTGGCTTCGCATACCAATGAACCTATTTCGAACAATTTTAAAACATACAAGTAGGGTACAATAGATACTCACAAGTTCCTAGATCCCATAGATTCTTAAGTGGACTTGCATCAAATACATAGGGTAACAAATTTTGACTGTTATCGGCTTTTGTAGTTTTGACATTAGTTCTAAGGTAATTTGATAGATAGATATATTTAAAAGGGGAAATGTGCACTGAGACCAAAGTTGATCTATTGTGCCCCCTAGAACTTTAGAGAACGTCCCTCAATCCCATCGACCTAATGAAGTTTAGTAACTCACGTGGGAGAAGGTGTTTGACGTTCTCTTCTGCAAGCCAAGGTAAGGTCTAAGGTAATTAGGGACCGCTATTTTCGAATCCGCAAACCGTTTTTAAAACTTAGTTTACGTTTTTGCAAAAAATGTGCATGTCAATTGTCCGGATTTTCATTGACTTGTTTCCCGTTTTCAATTGTAATTTCTAAACCAATAACCCGGTTGACATGATTTTCACTTGGAGCCAGTTTCAAAACCTCACGGCTTCTTTTTTGATGTAATTTATTTTGATTAAGTTTTAAAATTCCGCGGTAATTGGACCTCGAAGTTGGAAAAAAAATTGAATTTTAGGGCGTTTTCTTTGATGTTGAAAAACATGCACATTTTTCGTAAATCAATTAACGAGTTAGGTGTAAAAGGAAAGCGGAAACATCAAGTAACACATCACAGCCAAATTATTTGGTGTGGTATCTATTCTCCACGAAATAATAGCAAAAATGTATCATAGTCTTTTTCATCACTTTTCATACTTTTTTCTTTAAAAATTATGTTGTTTATTTTTTTATGACGTGCTTCTTATATTTTCTGACAATTACCAATTTGTTCGTATTTCAGTTGAAAATTATTACAACGGTAAAATTTATACTTAATAAAGAATCGAATAGAATACTTAATATAGAATATTTTCAAATTTATGTTAGGAGCTTAAAAATATTATTTTGATTGCGTTGCTGCTGCTTTCATTGTAACCAAGTGACTACACGGCGAGGGTTGAAGGCGTTGCTCTTCTGTAAGCGTGTGGCCCTGTCGTTACCGTCTCAAATCTGTTCGGACCAGTATGCACATTTTATGTCTGTCTTTGAGAACCCTGAAATCTCTCCACTTTCACTCTTCATTTCCAAATTTATTGGCTTCGGTGGTTTGGACATGTTGCTGGTATGAAAGACAAGGCTTCAGCGAAGGAGTATTTGATGCAGGAGTCGGAGAACGACAAAGACGGGGAAGGTCACATCTTCGTTGGAAAAACCAAGTGGATGAACCTTGTCAACACTTGATGTGATTCAAAACAGAAGGCGTTCAAAATGCTTAATAACTGAAGATAAGAGTTGAAGTAGGTCGACAATCGGTGATGCGTTGGCCCGTCAAATTAAAAAATTAAGCAATTATAAAATATCAAAGCCAAGCAATGAACGAACACCCTAATGCGCATATTTATGTATGCATACATGTATGTAGATTTGTGTGTGCGTGTGTGTGTCGTGTACAGTGTGTGTAAAGAGCGTTTATTTTGCGCTTTTCATGCACAAACAACGAACACTTATAGCACATTACATCTTCTGACATGGTACAGTCGGGCCCTCAAAACAGTGAAACACTCAAAACTTTATATGTAGCTCCCCACAATTACATAAAGCTGAGCATTGCAACAAAACTGCAAAATATTATTTCTCAAAAAGTGCGAAAGTGCAAAAAGTGCAAATCGAATCCATACCTCTAAACTCGACTTTGGACAAATTTCTAAATTTCCAAACAAATTTCCTAATTTTTATAAGTAAAGTTTATACAAAAAGTAAAGATTTTTCTATTTCCAAGTATATTCAAAACTTTGCTCGATAAGTTTTTAATTGGATTTTATAGAATTTATAAGTTTGGGCCGTCATCAGTAGTTCACTAAAAACTAGAGACTTAATATTTTAAATTTGTAAATTCTTAAACAAAAAGTTAAATGTTTTTATTTTTTATACTTTTTATGACCTTTAACTTTATTTATCGAAATTTTCAGCTACAAATTAAAGAATGAAAGTGTTTATTAATTTGTAATTTCAACTGTTATGCGGCATTATTTTCAGTAGTTTTTAGTTGAAAATTAAAAAATTTTAAATTTAAGTATTTTTTATTTTGTCTACTATCTTTTAGCTTTAAAAATTTATTAAAATTCTGTTGAAAATTTTTAAATTTTCTATTTTAAATAAAAGAATTTTTAATTCAAATATTTTGTATTTTTTCTACTAACTTTCATTTTTATTCACATTAATTTTCAGTTAAAATGTTTCAACTAAAAGTTGCAATGGCCAACGCTTTCTACATTCAGCTTATACTCATCGCTTTGTGATAGTGTGTGTGTGTGTGTGGCAGCTGGTTGGCTGCCGCAGCTGATTGTCTGCACAATGTCTGCTATGCATGTTGGCATTTAACGTGAAATTCATGTTCTTGTTCTTAATTATAAAATATTTTTCTTGGTTGTTATTTTTTTACGCATCATATTTTATAGTTTTTAATACGCATTTGCTGTTATCTGCTGCGCTGTAATGTTTCTGAGGGGTGAAAAATGCAAACAAATATTATGCAATTGTTGAAGCTCTTGAAGTGCTCATTTGAAACTAGTGCCTGAACACACAAATATTACATATATATACTGTACTTACACCAACATTTTTGAGCACTAAGACTGAGTCCTGAGTTCCATCTGTTTTGTAGGTTTGTTTGCTTGTTTCCTGAATATGTTGAAAAATCATTGGATGGTGTCAGAACTCCTCTTCCTCTCATTCCTCTTCATTGACATATTTGATTTCTAGCAACTAAAAACCACCTACTCCCGCTATCTATGTTCCAGTTATACGTCGCAAGATAGGCTTTACACTTAACACTAGAACGCCCGGCCCATACAACCAGTGGCGCCCACAGGATTTATTTTTGGAAGTGGTTTTGCGTACAACTTTTGAGCCCAATACCATTTTGAACCATATTTTTCAACACAAATTTTTGTATTTCAAAGGAGTTTTAACCCCAAACTCACCCAGCCCCCTGTGTGCGTTTTTGCATCCAACCTTCCTTAAATATTCAAATGAAATTATAACACTAAAGGGTGCATTTTTATTTTTTTGTAATTTTTTCACATTAATTTTCCAGCAGATAATCAAGGCTCTTATTGTGTTCAACTGCATAGCATCCAAAAATGTCCTACAATGTCTAGCAGCAATGAAAAGGTTAGCCAGAACCCACAGGCTTCATATTTATTGGATGCCGAGGCATAAAACATGAAGGGAAATGAGACAGTGGGCACAATTGCCAAGAGTGGTGGCAGCCTTTCAGCTGAGCAGATCACAAGGGTAATGATACCATTTAGCCTTAGAGAACAGCATGAAAATAAAGGAGACCAGGCGAAGGAACTTAAGCACCTACCGAAGTAGTACAAGGATCACTTAACTGCATAAACTTTGTGATTGAACCGATTCGTTTAGACTGCTGAACCGTCCTAGGCGTATCAACAATCCACTCACTCTTAGTGGCTTATGATCATGTAATGGTTTTGAAAGACAGTGAAAGTTGCAGAATGTACAAGGAAGACATATGAAAGAGAATATCCTCTGCTTTGGCTCGTCATCTCAAGACTACGCTTTGAAATCTTGGGGGCACATGAGTTCGCCGGACCAGATGAAGTGGCGGCGCTAGGTTTGCCATAAAAGAATTCGTATTCTAACAGATCACTACAAACTCATAAGCAAATTTCCATCTGGTGTCTTTAGGACCCAATAAGGGTCTATGTGTGGCCATTCGTGGTCAGTTATCGACCTCTACCTGCCGTAGTTGGCTTTAATGTGGCCTTAATCTGAATGTCTCTTTTAATCTCATGCAGGGAGCCCATCAACTCTGTTGTATGTATGAATATTCTTATGAATGACCAAAATTCAGTAGATCCCTGTTTCCAGCTCTGATTTATGCCAATTCTAAGCAACGAACTGTTTGTTGTTCTCTCTCTCTAACTTCTCTAAAGTTATGCCATTTTATGCCACCACACATAAAGTTGTTTGTTAATGTTGGTATAGTTGAAGTCAAACCCTATTTAGTTCCACTTATTAGAAGTAAAATATACTAATATCTGAACGACAACAGTAGCCGTGTATCAGGTTTTGAATTAACTCAGATAAAAGTGAGAAAGAATTTGTTTGAAAGATTTGAGCCATCTTTGCGCGCTTTTAGAAACAGTCAAAACATTTTTGAAAATATTTTTTAAGAACTTATGTTTAATACATCAATTATGATTGTTTTTTTTTGAAACGTTTTGAATATTTTTTACGAACTTATATTTAGTATCCCTTTTATGATATTTTTAATTTTTGTAAAAACTTATTTTTCTTTCAGAGCGAACTTAAAGTATGTAAAAAAATTCTTGTTCTTGTATCTTTGCGTATTTATGTAAATTTTCATTTCTAAATAATTTCAAGGGATTGCATTACAGTGACAGCTTAGGGAGCTGACATAGGACACACTCGACACGTGTCTGTGTCACAGAAAAAGGTAAAGAATCAATACAGATCCCCCCCCCCAATGTGGAGAAGGGAAATCATCGAGACTGCCTCATGAAGCGGGCGATGTTGCTAAGGTCAGTGGTTGACAAACTTGGCAGTTCCAACAGAAAGGAGATCCCAAAAACAAAAAAAACAAAAACCCAAAGTTGCATCAAAAGTTGGTACAAATATTGTAAAAATTCTGCGTTAAACTATTTGCAACTTGCTGGTTGGACAATAAAGAATCCACCAAATGACCAAATGGGTCAAATCTTTATTTAGCAATTTTTTTCTAGAGATTTCCATACATTCTTATAAGACTTTTTAGTAATGTCTGATAGCTTTATGGCTCTAGTCTTACTGCTTCTGGTGCTAAATTTTGTCAGTAACTGCCGCTCCATTTATAAAAAATGTAATTGTAAAATTTTATTGAACTCATAAAAAATGAACTTAAAAAAATAAAATTTTTTATAAAAACATTCATTCTGGTCAACAACTTTTGAATGCTTCATGCTGCATCATACGCACAGCAGCCATGGGCCGCTGAAGTGCGTTGCTGCTGCGGAAACATTATGTCGACGTCAGTTGGCTTGGCATCTTGGCGACTGTGCTGTGTTGAATGACTTCTTGTTTGGTTGGCAATCATTTTTATGACTGCTGTCAACTAACGCTCACAACAACAACAAGAAAAACATCAACAACGACATCAGCAAATCAACAGACTTCCGTCGAATATGGCAAGAACGCCGTTACAACAACAACCGCAGCAAAAACGTACAGAACCAAAAACAGATACGAAATGCAACACAGCGTAACCAACATAACAGCGTCGTGCAAATAGTTACCGGCTGCCAGAAAAACAGCACCGCCCAAGAAAAGCCACGTAAACGCGAAATGATTTCGAGGCGCTGGCAATTCTACGTTGAAGGGCGAAGCGGACAGGCGTTGGCGCGTTTGGCATTTCAAGGTGGTGGGGGTGGTGGAGTGGGACAGACTGTGGGGCCACGAAAGAGCGGAATGTAATTTGCATTTTGTAATTATTTGAGCCAATTAAAAGCATTGGCGGTTGCGGACGCTGGCATCGGTAATGCGGTGCGACAAGTGGCGGCAACGGTTCGGGTTTGTAAAATTTTATGCTTAAAGAAGCAAATAATTTGTGTTTTATTTTCCACATTTCTTTATGATAATTTTTTTTTTGTTTGCACTAAAATATATATTTTTTCAGCTCTCGAGCGCAAAAGTCAGTTGAAAATTTTAATTAATTTTTTTTTACGCAGAGTTTTTAACAATAAGAAGATGTTATCAGTGTATGAAATGTTGACCGGAAGGACTAATGGGCGTAACACAAAAGCTGAATTCTTTACTGTTTGAGTAAGATTATTTGATACTGAGGCCGGTTGTCAGGAATGATCAAGAATCTGTTTTTATAAATGAAATAATTGAAGCCTGGTGAGGTAAGGTTTGATTTGTGGCCTAAAAGCAGGTCACTGAGGGTAGATTAGATCCATTGTGATAATACAAAAAGAAGAGAAGATTATGATGAGGAAAGGAAGATGCTCTCAAACTGAGGAGCGGCTGAAAACTACTGAAATACTCAGCTACATAAATATTATTACTATATATAATCGAGTACAAGCAAGCAATATTGCTGACAATAATCATTGCTAACTCAGCCGCTGCAGAGTCGACATTATCTTCTTCTTCATCTTCAGAGCCACAGCCGCTGCAGAAATAATTTTTATCTTTGGAAAAAACATTTTGTTTTCATTTATTAGGAATCTTCTGGATCATTCGCCTGTTAATTTTTAATTGCATTTATCTCCACAACTATTGAACCATTTGACTGAAACAAATTTTGCAGTAAACTTTGAATATTTTTTTGACAATTTATAAATATTACAGGTATTTCTGAAGTTTGTAAAATACTTAAAAAATTCTCTGGAAAAAACTAGGTTTGAAACCGGTTTTTCCGTAAGCAGGTAAAGTGTGAATATTAGGTCTAAATGACCCAGTATGCTCGCCGAAGGTTTAAAAATTTTTTTTCTAATTTCGAATTCTGATTACACTGCACAACACAAAAAAAGAACAAGGTTCTCACACCGGATTCTGGTAGAGGCGAGCAAAAAAAATATACGTGTATTGTTGTTTTGAAAGTTTACGTCTGCATTTTTTTTAGGGGGTCAAAGTTTTCCCCTTTTCGCGCATTCTTATGGTGAATCGGCATACAAAAACCATGTAACATCACATTTTAGATATATGATGTGTTCAGCAATTTGGTGTCAAACACTACAAGGAACATTTTTGTTGAGAATTTTGACCCTGTAGCTCCTATTTTTATGCGTCAATTTGACCCTTTTTTTCTAAAATGCCAAAAATGTCCTGTAGAACAGGACTCTCACTACCAGGTATGCGCCTATGAAACCGGTAACGACATCTAGCGGTAAATAGCCGAATATTTATAAACTTCGGAACCGTACCAAATGTCATGTTTACTTCTTCTGTCATATGTCAACAATATTCAGTTCACAATTTGTCAAGTTTCATCCAACAACGCATTGTTTGACGCTCCGGAAAATGTCGGATTACGTGCCTACAAATTACGATTTGCGGACACAGTTAATTTTGTGTTACCATTTGAAGAAAAACGCTTCTGAATCGCATCGAATGCTTGTGGAAGCTTACGGCGAGCATGCTCTTGGTCGCACACAGTGTAACGAGTGGTTCAATAAATTTAAAAGTGGTGATTTTGATGTGAGAAACGAGGAGCGTGGCCGGCCACCAAAAAAGTTTGAAGACGCCGAATTGCAAGCATTGCTCGATGAAGATGATGGCCAAACGCAAGAACAGCTCGCAGAACAATTGGGTGTTGACCGTCGGACCGGCGCTTCAATTCTCACGCAGAAGCCAAAAAATGGATCGATGATTGGTTTCAGGCAAAGGACGAAACATTTTTTTGGCGAGGCATCCATAAATTGCCTGAGAGATGGGAAAAATGTGTAGCTATTACTAATGTGTGGCCATAACTTTGAAGAATAAAATTGTAATCATTTCCTCACAATAAACGTGTTTTTCAAAAAATAATTACCGGTTTCATAGGCGCACCTGGTACTCCCAATAGTTGTGGGTTAGGGCTCATTGCTTTACTTGAATGACTACAACGTGTACACCTGAGAATTTCCTCGTGTGTCAATTGGTGGCCGAAATGCTCATACACAATCTTGCTATCTCTTGAGTCTTGCTATTTTCTCTAGTGATATGTTGTCCAACATTCGCAGATCATTGGACCATAAAAATGGGTTGCTCTGACGAAGAGGAGAAGGAGAGAATCAGAGTTGTATCTAATTGTTTTTCTACCCCATAAAAGGCTCCCTAAGTCCCGGATTTCCTGCACTGTTTGGGATAGGAATAACCCCAGATAGCGCAGACAAACCCAAGACACACTTACGCCATGAAAAAATCCATACCAACAGTAACTTATGAGAGATTTCTCAGCCCCAAAAGAGCCAAAATTTATGTCCATTAACAGCAGCAACGATTTTCAATTCCTTTCTTATAATTTTGAATTTCAATTTATTTATATTTTTCTTGAAGTTGCAGCACCAAAGAGGACTTCGATTCCCTTAATTTGAATTTATGACTTTCCATACAAAATTCCACCTAACTTACTAGCAACAATGGCGAAATTTATTATCATAAAATGCTAAATGACAGCAACTGGCTGGCTGACTGCCTGGTGGCCACCAGAAGCCATCGACAGCCACAAACCAATATCCTTGCAAGCCAAATCCGGCAAATATAATCAAATATTTCAATTTCAGAAAAACTAAAATTCCACACCTAAAAGAGCACAATTTGTTAACCCGAAAAGCAAAGCAAAAACAATTTTAAAGCGAACATTTGCCAATTTGCTGACATGCACACAGACACAACAACATAACACATAACCTACACACAAATATAATCAATTTGGTTTTCTTCGGTTCAAATGTCGCGCGCATTTTCTTGCATTTTCCTGGGATTTGCACCGTAACAAAACTGACTATTCCCAAACAACAAGAACAACAACAATGCGCAAATCACTGCAACTGGCTGCGGTCTCGCTGCATTCACTCGGTGCTCTGTGCCTCGACTGGGCCGTGTCCGGGCTAGAAGTCAACGTACTTGTGTAGTTTATACCTTGTGGAATTGAATTGTCACCGAGCTAATGTCGCCTCTATATATGTATTTGACTGTGTCTGTGCACACACACCCACATAGATATAACCGCAGCAACGCCTGTCCATTTTGGCGTTCAACTGCCCAGCGCCGCTTCTAGTTGGCTGGTAGGCAACTAGAACTGCAACTCGTTCGCTCCCCCCTTGGCTCCCATTACAATCCTTCTCCGCGTTCAAAGTTCACCAGTTTATTGGAGTTAACGCAGCTTTCCTCAGCACTTGTCGCCGCTTGCAACTAACTCTTCCGTTTCCGTGGTGTGAAACTTGCTTCAGCTTCAGCTGCTCTGTCCTCTGATTGTATCTGTTATTGTTGTTGTTATTGTTATTATAGTTGTTGTTATTGCATTTCGCTGCAAATGCATTTGACCATTTGTTTTGCCATTCTTCGTGCGCTACACGAAATTCCTCATAAGAAAAGTCACCGCCAGTGCTCGAAGTTGCTCGTCGCTTGGTGCATTTCTTGCAGCAAGCTTAGCGGCTGCCAGTGTAAAGCCGCCGCCAACTAATGTCCCAATGCTGTTTGGAGTCGTCTCGTTACTGGCTGCCATGCAACTATTTTGCTATCAACACAATCGGTAGTGAGCGGTGTGAGGGCGAAGGGGCGCAAAAAAGAAGCTAAAAAGTTCATTTTGGTTCAGTTCAGTTCAGCAGTTGTCCAAATGTGTTGCACCAACAACAACAACAATAACAAAAACAAGTGTAACTCCAACAACGCTGTCGTCACGATGGCCAATTCCAGTGCAACACTCGCTCTGTCAGCCCATAAATCTTTTGGCCCTTTGTTTGTGTCGGCACTGAAGTGAATTTTCGACCCCCAACGAGAAATCCTTATGCGCGTCTGTGCAGCTGTAAATTGATGTGCTATGTTAGTATGTATGACTGTGTGTGTGTGCTCCTGTGTGTGTCACGGCGTGTGCTCCCTGAAAATAGATCGAATGACTGTAGTGGATTTTTACCTCAATTTTAATTTGTACGCCAGGATTTGCTACTCGATTATGTAAGAAAAAAAATTGATTCACTAGAAAAGCAACGAGCAGTTTTTGTGTCCGTGATTTTGAAGTATTACAAAAATCAGTGCAATAATCCAGTGATGTCGGTACGTTTCGGTTAAGATTAACTGCTTCAAATTGAATTGAAAAAAATAAACTAAGCGCCGACTTCTGGCCACATGTTGCTGAAATAAATCTGATAGTCAAATGGGTTCAGTAAATTTTCAAATTCAGGCAAAGTCCAGAAAATTTATTGAAGACACTGTCATAAATTTTCAGTTCAGATTATTTACACTGTTTATTACAAAAAAAAATAACAAGGTTCTGACAACGGATTTTGGTAGAGGGGGCTAAAAAAAAATATACGTGTATCGGCGTTTTGAAAGTTTACATCTGAATTTTTTTACGGGATCAAAGTTGTACCCACTTTTTGCACATTCTTATGGTGAATCGGCATACAAAAACCATGTAATCTCACATTATAGGTATATGATGTGTTCAGTAATTTGGTGTAAAATACTACGAGAAATATTTTTGTGGAGCAATTTAACCCTGTAGCTCCTATTTGTATGGGTCTATTTAGCCGTTTTTTCTAAAATGCCAAAAATGTCCAGTAAAACAGGATTTTTTAAGGATAAAATGTGCCACGAAAATATTCGCCATACAATTCTACGATAGGTCTCTGAATACATCAAAGCTCAGAAATTAACTTGAACGCCAGAATTAAGCCAAAACTGAAAATGTGTTTAAGTGTTTATTGCGTACTTAATCAAAATTGGTACTAAAATGTCCTTGATTTTTGAGGGTTAGTGTGTATGTTTTTCAATAACGCAAAATACAAAATAAACCACATAATAACACAGATAACCTGGTTAAAAACAATGAACACTTAAGGCCCGATTTCATAGTGGTTGCTTAACCAACTGTTAACTTAAATCAAGAACCCATGGTTAAACATTGATTAAATAGTTTTGCTTCTTACAATGGCTGGTTATCTGAACAGCTGATTGAGAAATTATGAATGGCAGCACTGCTTGCATATCATTGGCAGCATTGTTCCAACGCTAATAAAATCAAACCAAACAGTTAGAAACAACTTTTTTGGTTTAATTTTTTTTTATAAAAGAACCTCAAATTTTTCAAGCCTAAAAATTGCCAAATTTCTAAAATTAGTGGAAAAAAAGGAATAATTTTTTTTAATTTCGCTATTTTAAATGTTGGCAAACCAATGGTTAACGATTAAACATTGGCTGGTTAACAGTTTGTTCACCAAAGATTGTGGAGTCAAAAAGGAGTAGTTAACCATTCATTAATGGTTAGCCAACCACTGTCGAATCGGGCCTAAGTCTACTTAAGACATCATTGAGTTATTGTTGTTGGCATATATCTTTTAAGCGTACTAGTTATCCAAAATATGAGTAATGGACATGAGTTATTATTACTTTGACCATAGAATTCAAAGCTTTCGAAAGTCCCAAACACACCGGACACTTTCACCGAGGATGAGCCACTAGAACTCGAATTATCAGACATCCTTTGGAAGAGGAACGGATTAGCTAAAAAAGGTTCAGGATCATTGGGGAAACTTGATGATAAGACTCGCCTGATGTAAGACCGGAAGATCACCCAATGTTGGGACACGCCAGAGCTTCTTCGGATAGTCGTGAGGCCGAACACTTTCTAGTTAAGGAGGGACAATGGACAGTAGATTAGGTTAGGTAACGTTATGGTGGCTGCCTTTGCATGAGACACACTCGGAGGACTGAAAGGCCCACTGTGATACTACATATTTCACCTGCTGTTTTGGACAGTAACGTCTAAGTGA
>OZ020269.1:104682485-104807485 GCA_963971225.1 Melieria omissa
ATATTAGAGTTGTTTCGGTGAACAAGTAGTGACTGATAGTTGTCAATCCAATCAATAGTAGATTTGAACCGCTTAAAAAAGACATCAACTTGAAGAATAAATATACTTCATATTTCTAGCCAATGAGTACTTCTCATTTGGTTTCTAAGACTTGTTGCAGCCGATAGAGTTTTGCTGTCACCATTTGACCACGTTTCAGGAACTCATTAGTGTTGCCAGATACCTGCAATCTAAAAAAAAAGCTGAAAATTCCTCCCAAAAAACTAAAAAATCTCCCAAAATTATTTTTTATATTTTTCCCATTAAATTTTGTATATCTTAAACTAATAAAGTTAGAAGGACGAAAATCAAGGATATAGTAGCGTACACATAAGTTCTTAAGATATATTTTTTGTCAAATAAATTATTGGAAATTTGCAAGGATAGTCAAAGATAAAGTTTTAAAAGGAAATTTTTAATACCTCTTCGTCCTTTTGCACCAAAACATTAAATTTCCTTAGATTTTAAGGGTTTTTCTCTTTCATTTGATACCCATATTGTTTTTCTACAATGCTTTTGTAAACTTCTTTCATTCATTGCATAAATTATATATTTTTAAGGCATACAATTTAATTTAAAAAAATTAACTTTCATAATTTTAATTTAAATAATTTAAAATATATCTTTCATAATTCAAGACTTTAATGCCACTAATCATGTCAAATGTATTAAAATCTGTTAAAGTTTCTCCTAAGCAATTCTTTCTCCTAAAAATTCTGCTAAAAGGCCAAGAATATCCCAAACCTAGGAGGAAATCTTTGGATCTGGAAACACTGGACCTCATGGTGGATTACTCTCTTTTGGTTACAACAGAATCTGTTGAACAGATACACAACATTGTCTTCTTGCTGTGAATGTTTCTCTTTGGCTGTAATGTAGATGCCTGTTCCGGTACAATCCATGGCTTTTTGTGTGTCTCATTGTCGTAGTAAATCAACTTTTCATAGCCAGTCACAAGTCAATGCATTAATCCCTTTCTTTAAAACCTGTCGAGAAGCAGGTGGCCAGACATAAGATCCCTCAGACAATTCATGTGGGAGGAAGCTTCTCTTACTTCTGCTACTCTTCCTTATGGATCTCTCAGACAATTCATGTGGGAGAAAGTTACTCCTCCTTCTAAGTTCTCCCATGAGTTCAACACTTGAAAGACCATTGCGGTCATGTTGACGGTTTTTCATTTTAGTATTTCTAGTATTTCTACTAACTTTTGCTTTGGTGACTTTTTTAGCGTGATCACTTTTTTAACATATTTTTTAATTTGTTTATTTTATTTTATTTTATTTTATTTTATTTTATTTTATTTTTTTTTATTTATTAGTTTTTATTTATTTATTAATTTTTTAACTAATTTTTTTATATCATAATATATTTTTCAATTTATTTTGTGAAAAATTAGCCAAATCGTATGCTTATGCTTAGTCTTTGCGGTTATGGAAAACTTACGGTCTTTCTAGTGTTAAGACGTTACGCAACAGCTGATCGACCAAGTTTCAATGTGGTGACAAAATTTTGTTCCATTTGACAGGAATGTGCATCAAATAGTGCCTCCATTTCGGCGTTTTCGAAATTCTTTTTCAATGATTCAGATTTCCATCATTCAGCTCATACAAATGGGGTTTTTCCTTCCCTATCCAACCATACCTTCCCTCCTGGATGTATTCCGACCTTTCTTTCCATCTGGGACCTTACGTGAGTAAATTTGCAAATTATTAAAATTTTGCCTTCAGCACTGAATTTGTCATCCTGGAATCATTAAAAGCACTGTTGGCACCATGAAAATTGTTGTAGCTTCGTTTCCGCATGTTTCCACAAGCATTCCATGCGATTCCAATGCATTTTCAATAAAAAAATATTTAGTAAAGCAAATCTTCTCACAAACAGCGTTTTTCAGGCACAGAAGTTTAAATATTTTGGCGGTAAAATAAATACTTGTTGATGCCATAAATGAGTGAATACCAATATTTATTGCTGGCAGCGTCAATTTCAACCACAAAAAAATTAAAAAAAAAATCATAGAAATAATAAAAAGAAAAAATTTCAAAATTCCATGGACCATACATATTTTGTTGCTGCAGCTAAAATGAAGAGCAACTCATTGCAACTCATTTATTAAGGTTGCATTGCACGTGCGTTTTCGGACAATGTATGTAAAAACAGCAACAAAAAAACGCTGATGAACGAGCAGTTGAAAGCGAAAAATACAAAAAACAAAAAACGAGCACCTTTGCCGGAAAGACACAATTTTCTATGCTCTTTTAAAACGCAGGCACACACACACACAACACATGCACAAACACACACTGACGTAGACATCGCACACATGCGCTGAGCGCTGCAGCTGGCTGAGTCGCGTCTCGTCTTCCCATTTGTTGCTTGCGCCATTTCGCTTTCGCTTGGCTTTTTATGTCGTTAGTGGCTGTCAAAGGATGCTTGGCTTTTCGTTATGTTCGTCTGCCTTGTTGTTGTTATTGTTGTCGTTGTATTCTTTTTCTTTTCCAGTTTAAATAGGAATAACTTTTTACGCTGCCAGTGTTGTTGACTTGCCGGC
This sequence comes from Melieria omissa, assembly GCA_963971225.1. Taxonomy (NCBI): domain Eukaryota; kingdom Metazoa; phylum Arthropoda; class Insecta; order Diptera; family Ulidiidae; genus Melieria; species Melieria omissa. The sequence goes on from OZ020269.1 coordinate 104,685,073, forward strand.
TTGGCAGCGCCGCATTACTTCTTAACTATTCTTTATTTTACTTTTTTTTGTTGCCTGTGTGGTTTCAGTTTATTTTTTGATTTTTTGCTGATTTTTCTTAGTGTTTCTTTCCACTTGTTACTGTTATAATATCATTTACCTTAAAATTGTTTTCGTTTTTATGTTTGCCGCTGCGGCACAAACAAAAAAATGACATGTCGGACAGATATTAATGCATTTGTGTGTACTTACAAGGACAGCTGTCCCCGACGAGCACATTATAAAAAAGCGCCAAAGGACTTGCAGTACGAGTGTGTGTGTGTATAGAGATGTGCATATTTAAAGGGTCATAAATATAAAACATAATGTGTGTTCTATTTTTAATAAAAATTGCGAAGAAATGCAAAATTGCTTTAGAATCAGTGAGCAGTAGTTCATAATCAGACAAACTTAAAAACTTCAAAATCCATAAAATTATTTGGATTCCTGAGTGACTTATTGATAACAAAGGATTAAATGGTTGGGTCACAGCATTCTATGGGTCTAAGGACAACAAAAAGCTTTGATGGGTACCTGGCCACAATGGTAAACTTGGCAACGAAAGCGCAGTCGACTTGGCTCAAAAGTGGTCTGAGCTAATGGACGCTAATTGCCAGATTCATGCATTTGATTTGCATTATTTGAGGTCTCCTAATGTTTTGGATTAGAAATCAGCAATCATACTACAACTACTTATGAACTGACAGTTGAAAGCACACAGAAAGATTTTCAACAGCAATAAATTGCACTCTGATATAAAACTAACGTTATATCAGACACCACACAAACAAAAAACTGTTTCCCAAAAAAAAAAATAACTCACAAAAGTAAACTCAAACACAACAAAAGAGATTTCATAAATTGTTTGGAAAGTTTCAAGTTCAAGACCCTGAAACATTTATTGCCACAGCTTCTTGTAAGACTTGCAAAAAACTATTCGTAGATTCTATACAATAAAACGCACATCTATCCCAAAAAACACATTTAAACATATATAACTACAAACAAGTAACAAAAATTTTGTACAAGAAACAGAAAAATACTTTTTCCAATTTTGGCAAAGTTTATTGTTTTTCTTGGTTGCCTTTGAGTTGCGTAGAAATTAAACTCACATCAAAAGTCAACGACCAACAAAACAACGAATTAATGAAAAACCAGAAAACACCAACAAAAAACCAAACAGAAAACAAAACAAAATCAAAATTGAACTCAATCGAGAAATGAAAAACGAATGACCACATTGAAACTGCGTACGAAGAAAAATGCAATAAAGAAAGTTGTTTTCCAGTTCAGTGGTGAGAGTGTTGGCCAACACCAATCACCATCAGCCTCATTACTGCCAGCATCGATGCCATCAGAGGCGCCCAATGTGGCCAGTGGAAAAAACAAAATGACGAAAACTTCATTAAACATTTTGTCAGCACGGTTTTCTTCAAGACAGTTGCAGTTTTATGTGCTTCCTTATTGTTTTTCTCTGCAATCAGCTTGTGATTCATTCAACTGGTGGTTTTTGGCGTAGTGAATGTGATTTGAGCGCAGATTGTAATTTTTATTTTATTTTTTAATAAATGATCTTCAGTTTAAAAAGTGAAGGAATGCAAAGTATTTTCTTTGACTGGACCCAAGAAATTCCATATAAATTCTTTTTTAATAAATTATCTTTAAATAAAGAAGTGACAGAATGAAAGGCGTTTTCATTTATTTGGTCTAGGAAATTCCATATAAATTCTTTTTTAATTAATTATCTTCGTTTAGGAAGTGAAACAAAGCGATTCATTGACTGGATCTAAGAAATTCCATATAAATTTTTGTTTTAATAAATTATCTTGAAATAAGAAAGTGGAGGAACGCGAGTTGTTTTCATTGACTGGACCTAAGAATTTTCTTATAAATTTTGTTTTTGTTTCAAATTTTCTTTGTTTGAACTGAAGTAATCTGAAGGGTTTTCATTGACTGGACCAAGGAAATTCTTTATGAATTATTTTTTAATAAATTATCTTCAAATTAGACTATTTTTTAATAAATTATCTTCATTATCTTCTTTAGAAAGTGAAAGAATGCGAGTTTTTTTCATTGACTCGACCTAAGAAATTTCGTATAAATAATTTTTTAATAATTTATTTTCAATTTAGGAGGTGAAGAGTTTTCATTTATTGAACATTTCTTTGTATTTAAATTAATTTTAAATAAATAATCTGCGGTTTAGAAAACAAAAAGATTGTTTTTATTTAATGGACCTTTAGGAATTCCATATAAATTTTGTTTTAATAAATTATCTTCGGTTTAGGAAAGTGTTGAAAGTGAAGTTGAAGTGTGAAAATGTGTTCCTATTTCTTGGACCTAAGACATACCAAATAAATATTTTTATAGCGGAAGAAGAGAAATCCCAACTAAAAAAATTAATATTTTTATAGCGATTTATTTCACATATAAGGATGCGCAAGGAGCGCATTTTTTTAAAGACCAGATCTACACCGACGGCTCTAAGCTAAACGGAGCTGTTGGTGGAGGCGTCTTCTCAGACTCACTTGGTATAAATTACTCCTTTAAACTGCCGGACCACTGTAGCGTGTTCCAAGCAGAGGTTTCAGTCATTGAAGCTGCCCTGAAGTGGATCAGTGATCAGCTGCCGCAAATCTCTTGATGAGATGGCTGAGCTGCTTAAAATCCACCTCATATGGGTGCCTGGTCACAGAGATATCCCGGGGAACTGCAGGGCAGATGAACTGGCTAGACAAGGAACGACCAAGGAGCTCGCCGGCTTATGTATTCCATTGAGTACTTGCAAGCTGGTGATAGAGGAAGCGATGACAAAAGCCGCTAACAATGCATGGGCGGCCTCAGAGACAGGCAAGACAGCGCAACAGATCTGGCCAAAGCGCACCAAAAGTCAGCTAAACCTCAATAGGGGCACGCTCAGGGTTGTTGTCGGAGTCATCACTGGTCACTGCATCTTTCGCAGCCACGCTATTAGATTAGGGCTGGGCCACCTGGCCAACGACTTCTACAGAAGCCGCAGAGACATAGAGGAAGAAGAAACAATTCTCCACTTACTCTGTACTTGTCCCGCTCTTTGCAGGAAACGGAAAAAACACTTAGGGTTTTACCACACAGCCAACATCGCGGAAATATCGGAGGTTGACACCAAGGGCCTAATACGCTTCATCACCTGTTCAGGCTGGTTCGAGACATCCTAACAAAAAGAGGTTAGAGATCCTGTGGTAACACAATGGGCCTAGTTTGGCCTAAGTGAGCTCTCATATGAGAGCTGCCACCACCACCTACCTACCTATTTCTATTTCCTATTTATTTATATCTTTCTTAATTGACATTTGTTTCTTAAATGTCTACCAAAGTTGTGCTTAAAAAATTGTACATATTTTGTACAGACATTTTCCATTTATGGTTTGTGCGCTCAGCCATCTACGAGAGTGGATTGGGAAGTTTATAGACTAAGCCAAAAATGGCACCATTAGGTCTAATTGACCTGACCTGAAACTTAGTACAAAAATACTACTAAAAATAATAATTAGGGATATCAGGCAAATACTTATTGGACACCCGCTGACATTATTTTTATTTTATTCCGGAAAAAATTTACTCCATTGTCCAGTGGAAGATTTTGGAAAAAACGTTTTCCATATACATGCATATTTTATGTAAAATAAATCATATATTCATGTAAAAATAAATAATAATAAAAAAAAATAAATAAGTATTTTATATATTTTAAATAAATATATTATGTATATAAAAATTTCCTATTTATGACCATTTTGATAACAATCGAAACTTAAATAACTTAGTTATTTTACCTCTGAGATGCTTCGTGAGCTTCGCAACTTTACGTTAATATTTTCTCCGGATTTATCAAACGGCCATCTGCCTTTTCCTTTACATCGTTTTTTGCCACTTGTTCAAACTTTTGACCATTTCGACCCTTCGACCGAACCATCCATTCTCGAACAAAGGTGAATTTTGCTGTTGTGTGTTAAAATTTCACATCAAAAAAATTAACTCTTAATTTACCAGCTCATAAATGACTAATAACTTGATGCCATTTTCCACGCTGCAATGGCAATAAGGAACAATAAGGAAAACAACAACAATGGTGCACAAAAATTAGTCAGTTACGAAAAAAAAGAAAATCCCAATTTCACGCTTCATTTGAAAGTGTCCAGCGACATTTTCGTACTTTGTATGATTTATGGTGTAAAGTTTTAAACCACATTGTCACATAATTACGAACAACGCCAACACAACAACAACAAACAAAAAGAAGAAGAAGAAGAGGGGGAAAAATTAACTTATAAAAGCCGCATTAAAAGTCAATGAGTTTGAAGACGAAAAACAACAACAACAAGAACAACAATGCAACGCGCCAAGAAACGGCCAAGCGCCCAAAACGCGACTAATGGCAAATGGCAAGTGGCAAGTTTGTTGTCGGTCGACCGACGACGGCAGCTGGCAACCAAAGCAACAGCGAATTCCAAATGAAATGCACGTAATGTCATTATAGTGTTTCATTACGAATAATTAAGAAATTGCCACTTTGCACTTGTGCCAGCATTTTTTTTGCTTTGTTTTGTTCTGTTGCGCATCGATGCGTTTTTTATTTTTATTTGTATTTTGTATTTTTGTCGGGGTGATTGTATTCTGGATTTTGCAGCTGTTATGCTTCGGCAAAACAGACGCCATGTTTCGATACATGGCAAACGATACCACGACAGACTGCAGGTCGGTTCGAATTCGGCATTGTTTACAAAGTGCCAGCAAATGGCTGATCTGTGCATGGTTTGAGAACAAACAACAACAACGCAGCTGAAAATTGCCAAATAAATTTGGAAGTGGAAGGAGCCCGCTGAGCATGTTGTCCCTTGTCCAAAAAAGCGGGTGTCGCGCCGACTGCCACAAACCATTCGGAAAAAAAACAGTCACTGGCAAATGAGTGGGAAAAACTTTAATCAGCTGCTGTTACGCTACGTCAATTTTTAATTAAGCAACAACAAATGCTATTAAGATGGCGGAAATAACGCTCCATGTGGTCGAGAGCAGAGCCGGAGCGGGATTAATGGTTTAAGGCGGAGTTGAGTGATGTTATTAGGGCTTAGCTGGTCACCTTGCTTTGGTGTGGCCCATCGAAACATTTTCGTAAACAAAAAAGGAAGTCATAAACTTGTGGACTTCAACCTGCACACTAGTCTGTTAAATTTTGTTAATGTGGTCCTAAATTACAGACTCCGTGTTTGCTTCGGTTTGCTATGTACGAACACAATTCAGAGGGTCACAAGTTTTAATCGCAACAAAATCTACTTGAAGTTGAATTGAGTTTTTTGTTTTTTGTGCGGTCAATGCTGACCCTCTGATAGGAAGAATTTACCATTTATGAAAAAAAAAACAGAAGAAAATCCAGCCTTTGAAGTCATCATAAATTGGATCTACTTTCCATTTATGTAATAAAAATACCTTTTAAGCATAAATTGAATGTCTGAGGAAAGTTCTTTCTTCTTCTTTTGTTCTTTGATATTTGCCTTATCTTCAATTTCCCTTCCCGTTTTCTTCGTTGGACGCCATTTTTACAAATCACGAGTTAAAAAGGAGACTTTATGGTTCTTCTTTTCCTCATTGTTCTCTGTCTTCCTATTTCCTTCATAAATCGCCATTTTCATGGCGTTTCATGTCGTTTTTACAAATTTAACTTGAGGATCTCGAATTTAACTAAAGAAGAAGATTTTATGCTAAATTTGTTTACCATCCCTGTCTTTCTCTCTTCTTCATTAGACGCAATCTTCACGAATTACGTGAATTGAATTAATTTAACTAAAGAATCAACAAAAACTTTAATCTCCCTCTCTTTAGTCTCCCTGTTTTCTTCATTTGTCACCATTTTCACAAATCGCAAATTTAACTAAAGAAGAAGATTTTGTGTTCCTTTTTTTATTATCCCTGTCTTCCACTCTTCTTCATTAGTCGCCATGTTCAAATTCTCGAATTCAAGTAAAGAACTTACTGCTTCTTTTTGCTTCATTATTCCCTTTTTTCCTATTTTGTTCATTAGTCTCCATATTCGCACTGTCTTCCTGGTTTCTTCATTAGCCACCATTTTCACGAATTATCGAATTTCACTAAAGAAGGTAACTTTATGCTCTTTTTCGGTATCCCTGTCCCTGTAAATCCTCGAATTCAAGTAAAGAAGGAAACTTAATGCTCCTTTTTGATTAATTATTAATTTTTTTCTATCATACTTTGTTCATTAGTCTCCGTATTCGCATCTTCTTTTTTTTTACTTTTTAGTCATTAACTTTCTACTTTAATTTTACTTGTCTTCCTCGTTTCTTCCTCACCATCCTCACATCTGCATTTTTTTTCTCTTTTCCTTCGATTCCACTTCTGCTTCTTTAAGCACTTCTGCACATTTTTCTTACATTTCTTCTCTAAATTCGATTTAACTTTTTCTTTTCATATTCACATCTCTTACATTTTTTCTTTTTAGTTGTCCTGTTTTAATCGTTACTTTTACCACTTCATATTTCTCTTCACCTCTTTCTTCCAGTGTTACCTCCAACACCGAATTAAATTCTTCTTTAAGCTCTTTGCTTTCTTAGTCGACATATTTACATCTCCTACCTGTTTTTCTTATAAGGCGTCCTTTTTGTAATCGATACTTTTATCACTCCGTCTTTCTCTTTAATTCTTCATCATCTTTATATTATTTCCTTTTTTTCTTCTTTTCTAATCTCCAAGTTCACTTATCCATCTATTCTTTCCCTTCTTCATCGACATAACACACATCTTTCTGGTTTTCTTTTTTGATCTTCTTTTTTATTGTCCTTTTTTCAATCGTACTTTTACTTTTCCAACTGTCACTTTTCTTCTTCACTTTTTTAATGTTTTCTTTTCGATTTTCCTAATCCTCAACTTAACTTCTGCTTTTTAGGATTTGCTTTTCTGCCATATTCGTCATATTCTCATCTTTTTCCTGTTTTTGTTTTCTCTTTTAATCATCATATTTTCTTTCACTTCTTCAATTTTCTCACTTTTATTTACACATCTTTTTTATCTCTTATCCATACTCATACTTTTCATTTTACTCCTTCTTTAATTTTTCTCCATATCGACTTTTACTTCTTCGTCTTTATCTTTTATTTCTCACAACTTTTACTTCTACATCTTTCCTATCTATTATCTTTACTAACAGTTTTTGTTTCACTCTTTCTTTTTTTGCCATACTTATTCATTTTTCTTAGTCTTCCAGTTTTGTTTCTCACCACTTTCAAGTCGTCATCGTTTTCATAATTTTTACGTCTGTTTATATCTTTCTTTCTATTTCTTCAATTTTTTCCATCTACTTCTCCTTTTTTCAGCTTCGTTGTCTTCTATTTTTCTACTAAGCCACTACCACTTCAATTCTGCTTCTTGTTTCTACTTCTACTCTTAGTTCAACTTTTACTTTTACTTCTACTTTTACTTTTGCTTTTACTTTTACTTCTTCTTCTTCGTCTTCTTCTACTTCCACTTCTACTTTTACTTCTTCTTCTTCTTCTTCTGCTTCTTCTTCTTCTTCTTCTACTTCTACATCTACTTCTACCTCGTCTTCTTCTTCTTCTTCTTCTTCTACTTTTACTTCTACTTGTTCTACTTCTTCTTGCTACTACTTCAGATTATTCTTATTCCTCCTTCTTCTTCTTCTCCTTCTTCTTGCTTCTACTTGTGCTTTTACTTTTACTTCTATTTCTACTCTTACTTCTACTTCTACTTCTACTTCTACTTCTACTTCTTCTTCTACGTCTACTTCCACTTTTACTTCTACTTCTATTTCTACTCTTACTTCTACTTCTACTCTTACTTCTATTTCTGCTCTTACTTCTACTTCTACTTCTATTTTTTCTTCTACTTTTACTTCCGCTTTTACTTCTACTTCTATTTCTACTCTTACTTCTACTTCTACTCTTACTTCTACTTTTAATCTTACTATTACTTTTAATCTTACTTCTACTTCTTTTACTTCTACTTCTACTTCTACTTCTACTTCTACTTCTACTTCTACTTCTACTTCTACTTCTACTTCTTCTTCTTCTTCTACTTCTACTTCTACTTCTACTCCTACTTCCACTTCCACTTGTTCTTCTTCTACTTCTACTTCTACTTCTATTTCTACTTCTACTTCTTCTCCTTCTTCATATTTTTCTTCTTCTTCTTCTTCTGCTTCTTCTTCTTCTACTTCTATTTCTACTTCTACTTCTACGCTAACTTCTACTTTTTCTTCCACTTCTACTTCTACTTCCACTTCCACTTCTTCTACTTCTACTTCTATTTCTACTTCTACTTCTACTTCTACTTTCACTTCTTCTTCTTCTACTTCAAATTTCACTTCTTCTTCTACTTCTACTTCTACTTTTACTCCTTCTTCTTCGTGCTTTTATTTCTGCTTCTTCTTCCCATTTTGGTCCCTATCTTTTCTTTCTCTTTTCACTCCTTTTCCCCCATTTAAATTTCTCATTTTAAACATTTGTTTCCTCTTTTATTAATTTTGGTCATCTCCTTCCACCAATTTTACTTCTATCACCATGTGTCCCCGTTGTCTGCCGTTCCCTTCTTCTTCTTCTTCTTCTCATCAACATGAATCCGCCCAACTCCAGCGTCCAGACGCATAATTAGCCCGCAACGCCCGCATTGTTAGCCACACTGACGCTTACTTGCCAGGGTTCCCTCCCCTCCCCCGCCCACCCCCACGCTGCTCATTGTCTGCACAACTTCCACTATCCAACTTGCTGGCCAATTTGAAAATGTGCCCAGCAGCAGCCGGCACAGTGTTCGCTTATGTGCGGCCGCCTGAATTGCTGAGGCGACGGTCCAGTTGGCCAACGAGGCAGCGAAGCGGTGTGTCGGCCGCAGCGGCGCAAGGGGCAGTGGGCTTTTTTCGGCGGCGCAACTCCTTTGCCGCGGCATGAGGCAGTGACAGACAATTAAGCGCACGCTGCTTAATAACGGCCAACAACACAACAACAATGCAATAGCCAACAGCCAAAAAATAAAATAAATGAGCCGTCGCGTCGCACCCCTAAAGAAAAAAATTAAATTGAGAAAAAAATGCAGAAAGTCAAAATAACAACGTTGTCCGGAAATAAAATAGGGAATTACGCTGCGGCACTGACGCGAACGGACAGACTGTGCGACGGGCTGAGGGGCAGACAGCGCAGCACGCACCGTCGGCATTACTATTCATTCCGATTTCTAGTTATTCGGTTAGTTGGATGGGGAAGGAGAAGAAGAAGGGGAATTCACTGAGCGAAGCGGCAACGGATGCTTGTTGCTGGTGTTGATGCCAGAACTTTCCGGCAGCCGCACAGACCGTGTAACGCCCCTTCTCGACATAATCAAATCCCACAGCACGTCCCAGCAGCGGACAACAGCAACAAAGCCAGCAACCCGACCAGACACAGAGAGAGACACAGTGCGCACATACAAACCCATGTTTCACCCATCCGCTGTCTGCCGCCTCGGTGCCCATCAAGTGGGCCAGACAACATTAGGGACACAACGCACTGGCAGACGGGTCACCTCGAATAAACAACTCGGTAAGCCCCGACTGTCTTATTAACGTTAATGTGGCACAATTGCCGCACTGCCACACCCCCTTCTGGCCTCCTGACTTCAGGCTTGTCACTGTGGCGGCGAGTGTTGTTGGCACGCGCGCTTCGCTGTGTGTGTGTGTATGTGTGTGTGTGAGCCTCTGACCGAAAATAGCATCGACGACAGAGCCACAGACAGCTCTCAGCACAGACGAAACACATTAGACATCAAACGATGCCATTTTACGTTCGCTCAAAAGGATCTCTTTAAGGAATTGTGTGTGCTTTTGCGTAGACGCTCGCTAGGTACGTCTGTCTGTGTATGTGTGAGGAATGTTTGGGGGGGAGGAGAGGAATTCTTGTCATCATACAATACACACGTGTTGATATAAAAAATTACATGAAACAAAGGATTGTGAAGCGTATAAATTGTAATTAGTCGCAACTTATAATTCAGCTGATGTCATATGGACGTGGACCATAAGCTGTGTGCTTTGTACATTCGTTCAAGCTTGAAGGCTTTTACGTTAAGTCGGGTGCATTAAAGACTACTTACAAAGGAGTCAAGAAGAATTCATACTGGTGCATGTGTCGAAAACAAGAGAGTGGCGCTTTTAGGTTTCAAACCGCTCTAAAATATCCGACAAATATGGCTTCAACTGGTATTGGAATCGAATGTTAAGTACCAAGCAATTTATTTTATTATTTATTATTTAATTGTTCTCAATTACAATACTGACTTATTTATTGTCTGTTTTTATAAACTACAACTTTTACATTACAGTAAAATTACAGCTAAAACGACTCTAGCTTACGCCTTATTTTTCACATTTTCATAGCCCAAAACAGTGCACTCCAGAAACTTGTAGGCCGTGTCGCAGTCGTTGCTGCCCTTCACCGTCTCGCAGCCAGCAGTCATCGTGTCCAGAATGTCCACGCCCACAAACGGTCCAATCGTTGACTTCACCTTTTCCATGTCGGCCGCGCCGTTCTTATAGAATTCCAATACTTCGACAATGCATTGTATGAAACATTTTTGATTTGCATTCGGATTGGCGACCTTTATTCGGACCAGATTCTTGGCCACCTCCATTGGGATATTATGTTTCTCGCTGCAGGTGTCGAGCGCCGATTGTAGCGTGTCGCGATATTCCAAAAACGCTTCGATGCGACTCATGTCATCATCGCTGATTTTGGGTTTGCGCGACCTGAAGGCGTTGGACGCCTGACTGCATACAAGCAGAACTGTTATCAACGCGTACACTTTCATTGTTTTTGTTTTTTTTAATGTAAATGTTTTCAAAATTTATTTGAAAATGTTGTTTTGATTTTCTGTTGCGTACAATGTGTTCGCGCTGCGAATGTGTAATGTGCACTGATAGCGTTTGCGCCGATCCACTGACTATTTATAGGATTTGCAAATTTCTATAATCAGTGAAACTTATGCAAGTCGCTTATTTTCCAAGATCACTTGAACTCGATCGCTTAATCACTTGTTGGCGCTTGTTTTGGGGAATGCAAAATATTTAGTTTGAAAATTCAATTCAACGAAATTTAACAACGCAAGTTTTAGCGCCAACATTAATGATCCACGAAATGAACGAGTTCACATTATGAAATGACTGGGTAATTCCAAATTAGTTACCTAAATAAATGGGTCTAAGAATGAATTTTCAAAAGAAAGAAGGAATGTAAATATCGGTTAAGGATCTGACGAATTGAATGATCATCCACATGAATTTTGAGTCAACTGTTCCAATTGTCAGTTAAGTAAACGGTCCAAAGAATGAAATGGAAAGCAAGAGAGTCAGCTCAAGGAATGTAGAGATCTATTGATTATCTGACGAACTACGTGGAATTATGTTCTAATAGACGAATAACTCAACATATTCGTATTCTGGAGTATCCCTCAATGAACGAATATCCACACATCAGATAGATGCTCGATACCATATATAAATAAAAAAACAATATAAAAGAGAATATAGAGAATATCGATTTCCATCCATCCATTTAGTTGTCTCAGAATGGGATCTTCATTAGTATTCTTCTTAAGGAATAAAGAAATCTGTTTATGGTCTAACACACTGTCGTTCTCTCAGCGCATGATTTGACTCGTGAAAAGTCAGACAGATAGATATGAAATTCGATGTATTGATGCTTGTCAGAGTAAATAGTTCGAAGAATGAATGTTTCGATGAGTAACGTATGCATCAGATAAATGTCCTGACATATGAGTGGTCCATGATTTGCATAATGAACGGCTTAAAAGATGAATGTTTCGACAAATTAAGGGTGAATCAAATGATCTGAGAGATGGGTGGTCCAATTGATAGTAATACCGAGAATAGATGAATGTATAAATACGTCGATGGGTCGATGATCAGAAGTTTGATATGCTTCAAAGAATGAATGTCCTATTAATAAAAGGATCACTCAATGGCTGTCCTAATGGCAGTGGCGGATTCAGGGGGGGGAGGTTTGCGGGTTAAAACCGCGTTCGAAATATCAGTATCCACTTTAAAACTACATACACATTTATGATTATAAACATTTAAGAATAACTTTTTGAAAAATCCCAAAATATTTTTCTGAATCCGCCCCTGTCTAATGGAAAAATGGCCCGATCGATTAGTAATATTTTGAAAAATGCTTTTGCGGATAGATTGTTCGACGGATTCATGATCGAAAGAATGATGATGTATGATCGACCGGGTGGTTAGTAATACTTACATGATTCAACAGATTCGTAATCCTAAGATTAAAGTGTTAAATGGGAAAATTGACTTTCGGATGGTTAGTAAAGCTTATGTTAGCTTAGATTGTTGGTTAAATGGTATGTTATGTTAGTTAGATAGTCTTATGGTTTCAAAGGATGGATGAACAGTTGAATAATCAATCGCGTGACTGTTCTTATGTACCACTCCGACCATTCGTCCGGTAGGTGACATCAGAACTGTTGGATAGTTCGACACACTGACTATCAGAACAATAGACAACAAAGAATTAGTAATGATTTGACAAGTGGTAGACCCGACTGACGGTTAGTTCAACAGATTAATGATCAGAACGAAAATGTATTAATTTAATGACTTGTCAAATGGAATAATAGCCCCAGCGAAGGGTCAACAGATGGTGTGACCAAAGAATTCATGATCCGAAGAATGTACAGTGCACTCGCGAAAACGTGAACTAATAAAAACCAAACCTGTTCACGTTTACGAGATTGTTCAAGTTTACATTTATTGAAAAATACGTTTTCTTTTGTGTGAAACTACTTTTAAAAAAGATAATTGAATTAAGTTTTATAGCAAAAAGTTAAAAAGGGACGAGTATATACACATTTAAGGTTGTGGGCAATGTTTGCGAGAAAGATACACAACAGGGTGTTCACGTTTTAGAGCCTTCAAGCATTGTTCACGTTTTAGAGTATTTAATAGGAAAACAAGTGTTCACGTTGCCGAGTGTTCACGTTGTCGAGTGTTCACGTTGTCGAGTGTTCTGTTCGAGTGCACTGTAATTCAAACAGTGAGAACTTATTGGAAAAATGGTGGATGCGAAAGATTGATAATTTGTCAGATTCATGATAAGAAAATGATGATTCGAAAAGTTTTTTATATGAATTGGCGACATACCTATGAAAATTTTTTTTCTGTCTCAGTTCTTTTCAGTCGGACGGAATGCTGGTGGGAAGAATAAAAGCTCAAAAGGATAAATAATGATTGGATCAAATGATTATCCAACGGGCAAAGCAACGCTTGTGTTGTCCGAAAATTTTAAGTCAGTGAACAGCTAAAATTTCCCACGTTCTAAAATATTTGTTTTTTTAGTTAGACTTCATCAGCATTCATAGTAAAACGTTTTTGTTTCTGCTCTTCTTCATGAGAATTTATAGTATTATTTAAGAACTGCTACCGTTTAATATAAAACTGCAGCAGATAAGCTAAGCTTATCAAGAAATACTGGATGCAGGGTTGCCATCTGTTAGGCACTCTCATCTGAATATTTTAAACAAAGTAAAAGTTTGTTTTGGTTTTTAATTTCAGTTAATTAGTAGATTAACAACATTTTTTTTTTAATTTCGAAATTAGAAAAAAAATATCCTTTTTTATTTTTTTATTTTAATTTTTAAATATTTTCGTTTGACACCCCCATCTGAATAATTTAAACAAATAACTACGTAACAGTTTATGTTGTACTTTAATTTCAGTTAATTCCTAGATTAGCACAATTTTAGTATAAATTTCTAAATTTAAAAAAAAAATTTTTGAAAAATTTAATTTTTTTGATTTTTTATTAATTTTAATTTTTAAATATTTTCGTTTGACTCCCTCATCTGAATAATTCAAACAAATGACTACGCAAGAGTTTCTGTAGTTTTTTAATTTCAGTTAATTCCTAGATTAACACATTTTATGTACAAATTTCTAAATTAAAAAAAAAATACTGAAAAATTTAATTTTTTTCATTTTTTATTAATTTTAATTTTTAAATATTTTCTTTTGAATCACCCTGTTGAAATTATAATTTTCTCCAATATGCTATCTTTTTGCAGACAATGTTTAACAGAATACAACAAATTTCTAAATTAAAAAAAAACAGTATTGTAAAATATTTTTCATTTTTTATTAATTTTAATTTTTTACATTATTTTCGTTTGGGTCCTGTCGAAATTGTAACTTCTTTCATAATGCCATTGCAATATTTTCTTGCAGACAAAATAATTTTCGCAATCTTGGCAACCCTACTGTAGCACGTGCTTAGTGTGCTGATATGTTTAAGTATCGCTGCACATTCAGCCACTACACATCCAGCACTTCTCATCATCAGCTCGCAGTTGCGACTATTTTCGGATTTTTCCCACAATCGATTACATCGAATTGACATGCGACAGATTTCCAACAAAATTGATAACGAAATTTTTAGAAAGTGATATTTCAGAAAATTAAATGCAGTTTCATTATAAATGCTAATCAAACACTGCAAGTCTAAGTTACAGCAGCGATTTTTGTTGGTTGAGATGAGATTTGCATAAAAAGCCACCGCGATACAATTGCTGCATTCAGTTCAGCGCCTCAACACTGCCAACTGGCATACAACATTCTTTAATAAAATTTTCAATCCAAAGCAATCGCAATGAAACTCTTTCTGCTTTTAGCTGCTTTGGTAGCCAGCGCCAGCGCTGCAGCTGTCAAACCAGCCGACAAGTCGCAAATTCAAGTCTCGATGTACCGCGAGTACTACAAGGCACCGGAGTCGAACCAAGCTGCAGCGCCTAGGGACAAGAGAGAGGATGATGTCCTGGCGGCTGTTGAGTACTTCAAGGCTCCAGAATCGTGCCAAGTTAGATCTGCTGCCATCGAACACAAGAGAGAGGATGATGTCCTGGCGGCTGTTGAGTACTTCAAGGCACCGGAGCCGAGCCAAGATAGAGCTGCTGTCGCCAATCAGAAAAGGAAAGATGATGTACTGGCGCCTGTCGACTACTTCAACTCACCAGAGTTGAGCCAAGTTAGAGCTGCAGCGCCCAGGGACAAGAGAGAGGATGATGTCCTGGCGGCAGTTGAGTACTTAAAGGCACCGGAGTTGAGTCAAGTTAGAGCTGCAGCACCCAGGGACAAGAGAGAGGTTGATGAGATTGCTGGTATCGGTTTCAATCCGCCCAAGAAAGATGATCGTCGACCTAGGCGTGCGGCAACTCAGATAGACGAGCCAATTGTCACCTACATGCCCGCCAGGACAATTGTACCCATGGCCACCTACACCGCTGCGGCCAAGACGGTTGAGGAAAAGGAGCAGATGCGCAAGAACGTGGCGGCTTGGCGTCAGTACAAAGACGAGATGCACAATGCATTGCATTACTGCCAGATCAGACAGAATGTGAGTGTTGCAGTCAGTGACCAACTGATGAATCTGGAGATGGAAAATGTGGGCCGCAAGGAGCATTGCTACGTGTACTGTGTGCTCGAGCGGCTGGGCAAGTACAAACCGGGCGGTGTGCAGATGGACAAGATGCGCCAGTCGGTGGGTCCGTTTGTGGGCATGGAGCGGCTCAACAAGATATTGGACAAGTGTCAAGCGGTCACGGCGCCCAGCGTATGCGAGAGCGGCTACAAGTTCTTCGAATGCTATCGCCAGAACATGTTCGACATGCGCAAAGCTGAGGATAAGCCCACGGACACTTATGTGTGGATGGTGCAGCAGTGAAAGGTTTAGAGATTCAATTTCATTCAATTCAAATTCCATTACGAGCGTGGAACATTTAGTAATGATTAGTAATGATTTCTGGAATCATAAAATTTAATTTAGGTAGAAATAATTTCTTATTTGTATTATTAACTTAAGTCATAGAGACAAATTGTGCAACTTGGGGAAATAGTTAATAAAGAAAATATGCTTCTAAGTGAACATTGAATATTTGGCTGTTTGTGCTGGTAACAACTGAAGGAGTTGAAAGGAATAATGGCGAAAATTGTCGAACTGTTTCTGGCAACAACTCTGAGACAATCGAGTTTCACCCAAGAGTTCAGTTCTAAATTAAAATCAGCACAAAAGATTAAGTCGGTGAAACTTGAAGCCTTCCTCTGCTGTCTTAGTGTCTGCCTTCGTTTTGGGCAACAACAAAAATGCACATTTGGCGTACATTTTGGCGCTAAATTTAGCGCGTTTACAGCATCTTTCGACGACTGTCAGTCAAGTGGTGAGCGCATTTAATTTCGTATTAATCAATTCCGCGCAATTACATCACGTGCACGCACGCCAATGTGTGCCGCCGTCGCATGCATATTTATAGCTGCGTATTTAATTTTAATAACCCCAGCATTTCAAACGTGAATTTGCAGCTCAATGACAGCGACACAAACAACATCAGCCAACTGGCGGCAGCCAAATTATACGCGCGGCACATTTTGGCATTTGACAAGTATGCGCAGCCAAATATGCGCTGCCTGTGTATGTGTGCATGTGTGTGTGTGCGACAGTGAGGCAACTAGAAATTTCAAATTAAAATGACTTTTAATTTTAATACAAAACTAAGTGCAAATGCGTTGGGCCCAACACACACACACTCACACACACATAAACACTCGCAGGTGTTGTTGGCTGCCTGCAAGCAACGCCACAGTCGTTGCCACACTTTGACACTGACACCGGCACACCGGCACTGGCAAGGTGTCGCACATATGCGCACACACACACGCATACATAATCAGCCTCACAGTGCAGCACATATAAGCCCCGTGAAGCCAGCCGCAGCAATGTCGAGAGCGATTTTTTATGTTGTCGCGCATATTAATTTTAATAAATTACTTAATTATTTGGCATTAAATTGCGACGATGACGCAGCGCGCCGAACATCAACTGCGGAGGCTGCTGCTGCTGCGGCATTGTGTGCGTCGCAATGTTGCGTATACGCCATGGCGTATTTTCCACCTAATTTGCTCCAAATGTGCAAATACGCCGTAACACAGCGGCACGCGTGTGTTTATATGTGAGTGTGAATGTGTGTATGTGTTGGTGGCTGTTATTAAAATTAACAACGACTGCCATGATGCCAACCAAAAAACAAAAAAACAACTCTCAACCGGAAATACCCCCAATTCGTATTTCCGACACAAATGCCGCGCGCTCGTAAGCAATTTTCTTTGTGCCTGTGTTTGTGTGTTAAAGGATTACACTGCTGCTTTCCACTTATATAAATATATTTACATATGTGTGTATATTTTGAATGTTTTTGTATGTATGACGCTTGTGCGCTTTGGTGGCTTTTGCTGATTTTTCTTCTTCCTGTCTGTTTCATTTAATACGTTGAATTTTTTTGGCATTTACTTTTAATCACTTTTCGCGCGCGCTTCAGTCCGCCTTCACAGTCAGCCAGCGCGAGGAGACGTGCCAGATAATTAATTGCCATTTTCTGCGCTATAACGCAAAGCTTTTGCTTGCTTTTTTGTTAAAAGTTTTTCATATTGTTTTAGATTTATTATATAACTTATTTGTTGTTTTTTTGTTTCTGATGTGTAACTTTTTATGTGGTTTTATTTTGAAGTAAAGTTCAAGTTTTTTGTGTTTGAATTTTACAATGTAATGAATTTTGTATGACTTCATGACCGAGGTGTGGCAATAAGATGTTAACGTTCATAAGGTTTCCTGCAGTTGTTCTTGCAAGTTTAGCAACCAATAAATTGTATGAGATGAGAAAAGCCATGTTTTCTTCTTACATTGTGGAGCTAAGAAGTGCTTTAACTTGGGTTGTTATACACTGCGACCTGTTGGATCCTCAGAGATTCTCTAATTACTTGCAAGGCAAAGAAGGTCTTATTTATGGAGACTCTTTTAGTTGATGAAGTCAGCTCTTGTCCATGATTTGCTCTAAGAGGCATTTTCATCTTTTATGTATTAAAGCAGGGATGCCCAGCCCAGTCCGGCTTAAGTGTCTCAATTGACTCACAACAACATCCCTGTGGCGCTTTTTCGTACAATTACAACAAACATGTAATCTATGTGCAATTCATTGAGTACCGTGTAGTAGAATATTGAAACATTGAAATCATGTGAGGCATCCAATTCTTCCCATATAGACGATGAAACCCCGGCAAAAAAGGTGTTCGACACGGTAGTTGGAGATCGACGACAAAGAGGAAGACCGTCTCTCTACTGAAAGAAGTAAATAGAGGACGACCTTTTATCTCAAAATGTGACCAACTAGAGAAGGGACGCAAAGCAGTGGCGTTCAGAGAAAACTTTTGCGGCAGAAGGCAGGGGCGGATTCAGAAAAATATTTTGGGGGGTTTCAAAAAGTAATTCTTAATTATTCATAAAATGTCTTTTAATTTGTATGTAGCTTTAAAGACAAGCCTAATATTTCGGGAGGTTTCAAACCCCCTGAATCCGCCACTGGCAGACGGCAAGCTGGTCGTGGGTTGTTATGGCCAGTTAAGGGGAGGTTGTCCTCTTTTTTTTTTTTCAAAAAATCAATTTTTTTTTTTTTGATGAAATGAAAGGTATGAATGTCGAGAATATGTGTGCAAAAGGATTTTTCGATCCGCAGCATATTTATCGCATAGGAGCGTCTCTGATGCGTCGAACTTTCGCGCGCGGAGGAACGCTCTGGTGCTTTAAACCAAAGACTTTAAACGCGTTTATCTCAAAACCATTTTTTTCATCCTAACGTCAAGCGTAACTCATGATCTACTTATCCGAGTTACTTCATCTATAGCATTGCTTAAAGGGTATGATTTTTTATATGACTTATACCTAAAACAAATATAAACAAATGTGTAATAATAGTCTTTTAACAAAAGAAAAGTCGAAAAAAAGATGGTAAAAATTGAACTTTTTCTATGATTATGCATAAATTAGATGATTTTTTATAAAAATTATTCAAAAATAGGTATAAGTCATAGAGAATTTAATATTCTTTACTATAAAAAAAAAATTTTTGATTTCAGTTCACTACAAGTGGCTACAGCCTTGACGTTTCCGAACAATGTCTCGCCTGCAGAGGTTGACAAGACCCGCCATTTTTGGGCCGCCATATTGGATTTTGTAAAAAAAAATTTTTTTCTTGTATTTTAGAAAGATGGCTTAATAAATCATCAAAACCGTCTATTCGTGAGTCGTTTCATTATCCGACAGTAAATGAAAGAATTTCGCTTTATTTTCGGCCGAAAAGAGGAGAACCTCCCCTTAAGTAAGTTACTGGTGACAATAACAGAAGAAGATGTCTCGATAGTTCAGCGTAAAGTGCGTAAAGGGCTCTCAACCCAGAGGTCGTAGGTTCCATTTCCAATTCAAATTTCCAATTATTCCTTCTTTCTAATTGTTTCCTTAACCTTAGCCAGTCAACTTCTGAATCTTTGAACAAACTCCAGTCCTTCTCACTCCAATAAATTCTTATGAACAACTCGCAGTCGATTTTCATACTGATTTACTTAACCCACTTTACGCTGTTTCTCAATATTACTTTTTGGTATCTAAATCATGAAATGCTTATCTAAGAAATGAGCACACGAGAGACATTTGAAGTCGCCACGCCTCTTTTTTAGAGTTCCAGAGCTAGTTTACTTTTGAACAATTTTAGCTTAAGACGCGTTAAATAAATTTTGTATCAATATTCTTTTAATTACAGAAATCTTATTTAATATTTATGGAAAAATACAAAATTATTACTTTTTTTTTTTTTAACCATTATTCAAGAATAAGGGGTTTTGATCAAACGCGCCCAATTTGTAGACTTCAATTAGAACACAAACTTCAATTCGTAGACTTCAATTAGAACACAAATTTTCCCTGATATCGTTGCAAATTATTAGAAATTATTTTGGAGATAACAGTAAAATTTGTATGATTTGCTTAGATTTCACTTCAAAAATATTAATTTGTTGGTGCCTACTTAACTCAATCGTAGCTTTTATTATAAGATGACAGATAGATGAAGTTTCTTTCAGGCATCTTTGGGGTCGAAAGTGTTAACTAACACAAAACATTAACCTTGTTGAGATGAACAAATAACTGGCTCCACTACAACAACTGACGGTGACCGTAAGCCAGATTCAGGTTCAGTCTACAGCGACCATTTCAAATGACTGTAAGGATTCAACTTACTTAAACAGATAGATCCAGTAGCTGAGTTGTGTTTAGTCCAGCGCGGAAAAAAGCTGAACTTGAAACACTTTGAGCTCTTTTGTTACCCCAAAAATTTGATGCCAATTAGGTTTCCAATTGAACGCAAATCGAAGCATACAAAGCCATCAAGTTGGCGTTTGAAAGGATAACAACAGATAGTTGCAAGGAAAGGAAGTACCATTGATCCAGCCTCGAAACGTAAGTTCCAGTCCAGAAAATGATCCTAAAAAGCAATCATAACAATAGATAGTAGCAAGGAAACTGTGACATCGTGTATTCTCCTTTATCTTCTTCTTCTCTACAACTAGTACCATTCATCCAGCCTCGAAACTTAAGTTCAACCAGTCCAGAAAATTATCCCAAAAAGCCATCATAACAACAGATAGTTGCAAGGAAACTGCAGCATAGTGTATTCTTCTTCATCTTCTTCTTCTCTACAACTAGTACCATTCATCCAGCCTCGAAACTGAAGTTCAACCAGTCCAGAAAATAATTCCAAAAACCCATCATAACAACAGATAGTTGCAAGGAAACTGTGACATCGTGCATTCGTGCAAAATTTTCTTCACGAAGCCATTTTACTTATGTTTCAAACCATCACAACATTACCAACAACTTATACAATAACAATGAGGCAAGTAGTTGTTGCCAGGAAACTAAACCATAGCTCTTCTTTCTTTTCGTCTCTATAACTATGTTTTTCTGAGACATAAAACATCTAAGTTTACATAAATTCCAACAGTCTCCTAATTTGCCTTCGGTTTCTTTCAATTCTTTTATTACATTTTCATAAATTAATTTCGTAATTTCGACGACAAATTTCCATTTCGCAACTCCGAATGCTTTACGACAGTTGTGCAGAAGTTTTTCCTGTTTCCTTGCAAATGCCCATTTCTACATTCTACGCTCATGCCGACATTTTCCACAACTTTAAAAGCACAAACACAAAGAAGCTAAGAAATAACGAAATTCACTTAATCCCAATTGTCTCATTTGACAAATCAGCTGCATACAGTTGGCGCGTCGTCTGTGGAGTCGCACTTACGGTCGCGCTGACGAAGCGCTCAAGGAATGCGAATGGCGGCAAAATGGAGGGAAATGAGCAACATTGCACCTACGGGAACGTTTATCGGCAGTGGGGAAAAAAATTGCAAAACTTTATGCAAACAAAAACAAGCAGCAACAACAACAATAATGATATGCGGCAAATAGCAACAATGCCGGAGCGCAAATTATGGCGTCAATTGGCAGAGCAGAGCAAGCAAAAAAAAAACAACACCAGCGAGTTGAAGCGAAAGTTTGCGCTGAGCGTAAAGTGTGTTGTTCTGTTGTTGTGTTGTTGTGTTGCTGTTGCTGCTGTCGTTGTCGTGCTGTCGATGAGACACACGCGGGAATTGCAAATAGACACAACAAAGGCAAACTTTCGCTCCCAAATGGCAGCTGTGAAGTGTGGCGCAACAACAACAACAATAACAAAAACAACAATGATAGCTAGTAATCATGTCTTTTCAGCGCGCAGCGAGCCCGGCAGGTGTGGGCCGCTTGGTGGAAATTTGCATTTTGTCGTTGGCAAAAATTTGTTAATCTTAAGAAAATTTTATAAAGCACAATTTTGCGCAACAAAAAAGTTTCAACAACAATGAAAAAACTCCCAAAAAAACACAAGAACAAAAATATACTACAAAGCCAACCACATTTACAAAAAAGAAAAAGCGAGCAACATTTTCCACGTACTTTTTTTTTTCGTTTGTCTATTGAAAAGAGCAAATTGTTGCATACTTTGCGCCGTTCTCCATTTACCGTTTTGCCATTTAGCGCTGAAGCTTACACAGTTTCGCCACAGCTTTTAGCGTTCGCTGCAAGCTGACGTCCGCTTGCACGGCGCAGGCTGGTCGCTTTCAGCTGATACTTTGTGCAAAGTTCGCTGTGAAGCGAAACTTCATGCTGTCGCCAAAGCAGCAAAGCAGTTTATTACAATAATAACAACAACAGCAAGAAAAAAACTTGAAGAGTGAGCGCAGCTGTTGGCCGCTTTTAGGTGACAATGCACACTGCTGCCCTCTGCTCCAAGTTGGCTATTGGTGCTGTTCTATGTTGGTTTTGTTGTTGTTGGTGGGTAACATATGGCAAACGGCATTACCGGAAGTTCAGCTAAGTAGCGCCGCATTATCGTCGCTCTCGCTGGCAGCGTTGCCATGTTGCGGTGACGTTCCATCACGTTAGGTCGCTGTTGCTGTTGCTGCTATTGTTGTTGTTATTGCAAGAAATAAACAAATTTCATCATATACCAACATTTGTTACAATATGTGGCCTCACATTTTCATCACGTGTGGGCCAAGTTTTGGTTTTGCTTGCAACCCTTCAGCGTCTTCAACCACATATTTATTGTTGCTTTATTTTGTTGGAGCCGTGTGCACTTGTGATTTTCCGCATAATTTTCATAATTTTTTGCACAATTCCTTCCACATCGTTGAAGTTATTATAATAATTGTTATTTCCAGGAAAAGTGAAGAACTTTATGCAGATTTTCCAAGAAACATGTGGTGAGAGGTTGAGTGAGAGAAGTAAAATTTAAGCGGTGAGGTTTCTTTATGATTAAACTATTTACTATACAGTATAGTAGTTGTTGTACTTTATATAAAAAAGAGGGAATTAATTTCATAGCAAACCAGGCGAAGGAAGCCATAATGGTTTCATAGTCAAGTTGTTGTTGTTCGGCCTAAGTTATTACTTTCAATTACTTGAACAACACTTGAAATTAGTTAAAAAAATATATATATTTAATACTCGATTAGAAACATTTTGTATTTGTTAGCTTTTTGTTGTTTGTTAACATTCAACACAAACTGTCTGTAAGACTTATATTATTTATAAAAGCAAAACAAAAAATAAGAAAAAATAAAGAACATAAAAAAATATTTAAAAATATACATATGTGAGTAGAAATAAGAAAATATGAAAAATATAAAAATAAAAAAAAATATAAAAAATATTTTAAAATATTAGTGAGTAGCTGTGAATGTATGCTTTGAGAAAATAAGAAAATATAAAACATATAGAAACTTTTCAAATATAAAAAAAAAATGAAAAAAAAAATTTTTTTTAATATAAAAACTAAAAACTATAAAAAAAGTTTTCATAAGGAAAAATTTAAATGAAATAAAATTAATATATTTCAAAAACGCAAATTATTCTCAAAGCAAACCTGGCAAAGAAAGCAATAATGGTTTCATAGTCAAGTTGTTGTTGTTCGGCCTACGTAATTCCTTTCCATTCCCTGAACAACATTTGAAATAAGTTCCAAAAAAAAAATATTTAATACTCGATAAGAAACATTTTTCATTTATTTAACTATTTCCACACTCAACACAAATTGTCTCTAAGTCTTGAATTGTTTATAGAAGCAAAACAATTACTATATCAAAATGGATTTTCCATAAGCGATACGATTTCTCGAATCGATTTTAGTGATGAATTTTCATAATTGCACAAAATGCATTAAGAATTCAAAACTGATAAGCTGCGCTGTACTTTAGTGGGACCGAATTTTAAACTACGATCTTCCCCAGTTGAAACTGCAGTATGACTTATCAGTGAGTACAGTGGAATACGTTGCTCATATTCCAGTTCAAGCTCAGCAAGACATTCTTATCAATGAAATCAAAGCACACCTCGAACCGAAATTAGCTGCGAGCAGTTCAGTTTTTCTGAAAAATTTGTTCAGAAATGTCGGTTAAAAGATTTCAAGATTTCAGATTTCAGTTTTCCCGAAAGATTGGTTCAGAAAAGTTGTTTAAAAGATTTCATAATGTTTTTTCTGAACTAAAACTTACAATTTCTACAAAATTTGTAGTCAGCAGCTCAGTTTTTCTGAAAGATTTGTTCAGACATATCGGTTACAAGATTTCAGTCAACTCAGTTTTCCCAAAAGATTGGTTCAGAAAAGTTGTTTAAAAGATATCATAATGTTTTTTCTGAACTAAAACTTACAATTTCCACAAAAATTGTTTTACAGCAAACAATGACTATTCATTATTTTTAATAATTATAAGTGAATTTGTCTAAAAGGCCAATTCTCATTGACAGTTGTTGCAAAATCATTAAAGGACACTCATGCACGTTTTTCACTACTATAAATTTTTTCTTTTTTAAGTCTTTTCAACTCACTTTTTCACTCTTAACTCTTCTTCTTCCCCTATAGACTGTACAGATCTGTCAAGTATGAGAAGCTTTTTGTGCTGGAAGCTGAATGAAAGTGGGGCAATTTCCTGGTGGAGCTGCAAGTGAGAGTGCTGAACCCCTGGCAGTAATTTGCGCCAAATATTTAGTAAATTGTGACTGTTTGTTGAATAAATTTCTATAGAAATTGCTGTTGCTTTCAGCTGGTAACAACAACTAACAAGTGTGGCTCATTGTAAGCAAATAAAAAGTGTAAAACTTTTGAACAACCGCAACTGACTTAAATTCATATTTATCTACATAAATATAGGGTGTTTTTTTTAGAGGTTTGTTTTTCGAATAGAGATAAAACTGGCATTTTGTGGTCAAATCTGACAACTCTAATGTCATTTATGTTCAGTTTGGTTTGCCATTTCATCATGAACAGGTTGACAAAAGAACAACGCTTGCAAATCGTGCAAATTTATTTCGAAAATAATGGTTCAGTTCGCGAAGTTTACCGCAAGCTCCGTCCATTTTATGGTCGACATAATCGTCCATCAGAGCAAAATCGGTCCATCCATCGGTTAACCATGGGTCGTTTTCGCACTACGTTTACTCTATGTGATACGCATCCGCAGAGACGTCAAACAGTGCGCACCGAAGAAACAATTGCCGCTGTAGAGCAAAATGTTGAAGAGGACCCGAATGAATCGATTCGCCACCGTGCACAGCAATTGGAGCTTTGTCCATCAACTTCAAAAATTGGACCTGTAGAATTGGCTTTTTCGAGCCAGCCGCGGCGGCCACATGCCCGGAATCATATTTAAACATTAATGGCATAAAATTATCGTTCCAATAAAGCCAAATTGATGGACATTAAAACGATTTTCTTGTGTTTTATTTCAATTCGAAGTTCTATACCTCTAAAAAAAACACCCTATATATTTAATCTAAAATATTCTTGAAATTAACCTCAAAATAAGATTGTAAAACTGAGTACAAGTGAAGGCAAAAGTAACAACACTTCATAACAAATTAAAAAAATAAACTGGAAAAGGTTAAACCAAATCAAATGCAAAATTTCGCTGCCGGTCTTCAACGACTTTTAGGTTTCCTGCATCAGAGTTAAGGCAATTTGTGTGTTCATAAACAAGTTTTGTAATTGTTATATAAATTTTAAATTGTCATTAAGGAAAAATTATACATATATTTTACAGGACCCCCCAATGATTCTTGCTAACCATAACTAATTCTTTACTAGGTGCACAAATATAACTCCGCCCTTTTAACAAAAGTTTTCATTACTTTTATTGTATTAAAAAATGTGGCAAGTCTTGGAAAAAATATACAAAAATATTTAAAAAATATTAGTGAGTAGTTGTGAATGTATTCTTTCAGAAAATAAGAAAATATTAAATATGTAAAAAATTTACAAAAATTAAAATTTAAAAAAATTAAAAAATATAAAAGTTTTCATTTAAAAATTAAAATTAAACAAAAAAAATATTAGTGAGTAGCTGTGAATGCTTTTTTTCAGAAAATTTGAAAAATATAAAAAATATAAAAAATTTTAAAAATAAAAAAATATTTAAAAAAATCAGTAAATAGCTGCAACTGTATCCTTTCAACAAATACGAAAATATAAAAAATATAAAAATGTAAACAATATAAAAAAATATTTAAAAAATATTGGTGAGTAGCTGCGAGTGTGTGCTTTCAGAAAATAAGAAAATATAGAAAATAGACAAATTTAAAAAATATAAAAACATATTCATTAAATATTAGTGAGTAGCTGTGAATGCTTTTTTTCAGAAAATTAAAAAAATATAAAAAATATAAAAATGTAAAAAGTATAAAAAAATTATTAAAATATATTAGTGAGTAGCTGTGAATGTATGCTTTTAGAAAATAAGAAAATATAAAACATATAAAAATTACAAATATATAAAACAAATATTTAAAAAAATATTGTAGTAGCGGTGAATGTATGCTTTCAGAAAATAAGAAAATAGAAACGTATAAAAATTTGAAAAATATAAGAAAAATAAAAACTATAAAAAAGTTTTCATTAAAAACATACAATTAAACAACAAAAAACATATATGTAAGTGAGTAAATGTGAATGTATGCTTTCAGAAAATAAGAAAATATAAACCATATAACAAATTTTTTTTTTAACCCTCCGATGCCCAACAAGGTCCATAGGGACCTATGGCGTTTTTAAAGCAATTATTTTTTATTGTATACGTTTTTGCCTATCTGTCTGTGGTAAAAAATACACATATGTTTACTAAAAAATATACACGAAGCTTAGCTTTTTGCTTTCCAAACACATCTAGATACAGTATGTAACACTAAATTATACAGGTCTTTCTTGGGCGTTGGCCGTTTAAAAATTTGTCGGTTATCGGAGTGTTAAGTATTAAAAAAATTTTGGTGAGTCGCTGTCAATGTTTACTTTCAGAAAATAAGAAAATATAAAAAAATAAAAATTTAAGAAATATAAAAATATATTTATAAAAAATTAGTTAGTAGCTGTGAATGTAGGCTTTTAGAAAATAAGAAAATATAAAACATATACAAATTTAAAAAATATAAAAAATACAAAATATTAAATATAAAAAAGTTTTAACTGAAAACAATTAAAACTAAACAAAAAAATATATTTTTTTCCTATTACAAGCAAAACTTGATCCCCCTTTTGCTTTCGTCACTACTTACTACGCCTCCTACTGTTCTTAAAGATTTTGCTCGGACAACATAAAACTACAGACAACTTATCCTACAAGTCAAAACTACTTCCAGTTATTTCTGTAGTAATATGAAACCCATACTTTTTCTTAGTTTTATGTAAATATTCACAAAATCGTCAACAATTTAACGATTTTGAACTAAAAAAATTTATATGGCGATTTTATATCTACCAAGCAATTAGGGACAAACATATCTACGCCTCGATGTTTCACCAGCAATTCGCTAAACTTTACGAAGTCAGGCGATTTCTACAGTCAGTGGAGATTTCTACATTTCACTTGGTAGGTTTTGC
The DNA here is from genome assembly GCA_963971225.1 of Melieria omissa. Taxonomy (NCBI): domain Eukaryota; kingdom Metazoa; phylum Arthropoda; class Insecta; order Diptera; family Ulidiidae; genus Melieria; species Melieria omissa. The sequence continues at coordinate 104,712,493 of OZ020269.1, forward strand.
AGCTCAAAAAACCAAATCCACAATAAATATTCCATGTCATCAAAAGAACTCCTATTCTTTATTTCTGTATTTACAAAAATTAGTTATACTAACAAAACCTAACAAACTAAGCTGATAATTATTAGGAAACAAGTAAAAATAGACCAAAAAATAAAATTATAGAAAGATATATTAATACTTGATATAAGAATTTTGTAAATTTCTTAATTCATATCAAGATGACATGAAACTATAATCTGGTTGAATTCGGAAAGATCTCTCACCATGGTAGCATTCAAAGCATATTTAGTTGGATCTATAAGGATATCATCGTAATGCCAATGTACCCGAGAGGGAAAATTGAATTCAGTTAGACACAGAAAGTACGAACAATCAATAGACCAACAAATAATGTAATGGACTAACAACAGAGACAATATACTTCTTCTGCTTGCAACTAACATGAGGTTTATACGAGGTCAGTTTATAAGAGATCAGCGTGAGATATACAAAGGAATGGAATCGGAAAGCTTTAGGTATCGAAGACCAAAACTGAAGAAGTATTTTGGAATCCTCCAAGGATATTTTGCATTCAATACAAAAGACACGATATTTTCTATTCTAACAGATCACTACTATAACTTAAACAGGGATCGTCATGGACCCAATAAGGCTCCCAATGTGGCTGGCCAAATTATTGCGGCAGACCTTCGGATGACTGATGATGAACTACCACAAACATTACACCACCTATCAGCCATCAACAGCAAGGAACCGAACTACGTCTCATCGATTTTTGCGAATTTGATGATTGCACAAATGTTTATATACCTTTAAAAAATACCACGCCTTCTCTCTTGTCAAGTTTACTATAATTTTGCAAACCATAAAAAAAGCATACCAAATCCAATTCGCCATGACTTGCAATGCAATATTTTGCCTTCTACTGCGTTGAGTTTTGCAGCAAATCCTGCTTTTGTATCACTGTGTGAGTAGTTTCAACCAAAACAAGTTTTAAGGGCAGCCAAACAATGAACTTGTGAAAAATTACAGCGATTTTGGTCAAGTGACCATAAAACTAAAAATAATCAAAATAAATAAAAAATCAAAATAAAAGCAAAATAATGAAAAAAAAAACGCGAAAATAAAATGGAAAGCGCCATGCGGCGACATTTGCTGTCAGTGCGCGCTCGTCGCCGCTAATGTCATTGCATTCAAATTTTGTATAAATGCAGTTGTCAAGTGGCAACAGCAACAACAACAACAGCAACCACAACTACAAAAAGCACGCACTCGAGATTATGACAACGTTGACAGTTTTCTTTTAATTTTTTTCTGCACTTCACACTCGTTGTCTCTTCACTTCGTCGCTCGTGATTCTTTCACGCTGCATTTTCCGCTCAGCTTTTCTTTGCATCATTTCCTTTTATTTGCAACTGCTGTTGCATTATGTCCGCTTGCGTTTTGTGCATTTTGTTTCCACTATTTCGGGTTTTTGTTTGCTCACTCATTAATTTAATTTAACACTCGAATGCTTTCACTGAAGTGAAATTAAATTTGAATAAAAAGTCGATTTGCGTGGTTGCATCTTTCAGAAGTGGAAAGAGCGTTTTTAGTAATAACGGTGAAACTGTGTGAGTTACATTATAAGTACTTAATTTTGTTGGATTCATACAGATATTATTACGTTCATATATGTACGAGTACATATTTAAATACATAGTTTTATCCAAAAATTATGCACACGTTTTCATTTGGTAGTTTTGTGGCATAAATCAGTTTTTTGTGCTATTAGTTCAATCCAATTTAGAGCCGAAATTGTTTAATTATATTTAAACATTCAATTCGAAACACAAAATCTGTAGCCGTGACAAGAAAATTAACCGTGGCGCTGTGTTGGAGTCGGTACTATGCGGTTCTTGTATAGGCTACGTTCTCGTAGATTGCCTGAAAGTCAAAAACAGACAGTCGAAAACATGAATTGTTAATTAGTTGGTTAACAGTTGGTTCATGTGGCTGACGCAAGGCTGCTGCTTTGATATGGCTGAATTCCACCAAGAATTGTTGTAAATCACAATTCATTCAAATCGAATAGTTTCATTTTAAAAATTGATCTCGGCGTAAGACATTTCGGTTTTATCGATTTACTTTAGCTTTTTCTCGACGTTAGAAACTCATCGTTGTTTGACTTTAGTTTCTTCTTGAGGTTCTCGAGTCTAAAAACTCATCATCAACGCTGTCATCGATTCAGTTGAAAAGACATCGATTGATCTTAGCTTCTTTTTGAGGTCCTCGAGCGAAAAAGCTCAAAGTCATCGTTAACATCGATTCAGTTTGAAAAGACTCCGATTGACTTTAACTTCTTTTCAAGACAAAAGAAAACTCATCATCACCGTTGTCATTGATTCAGTTAAAAATACATCGATTGATCTAAGCTTCTTTTTGAGGCTCTCGAGTCAAAAAGCTGAACGTTATCGTTGTCATCGACTCAGTTGAAATTACATCGATTGATCTTGGCTTCTTCTTGAGGTTCTCGAGGCTAAAAACTCAGCAACATTGTTACCGACTCAGTTGAAATGGCCCCGCTTGACTTTAGTTTCTTCTTGAGATTCTCGAATCAAAAATCTCAACGTCATCGTTGTCATCGATTCAGTTTGAAAAGCCTCCGATTAACTATAACTTTTTTTCGAGAAAAAATTTCGTTTCAGTTTGAAAAGACTTCGATTGACTTTAACTTCTTTTCGAGACAAAAAAAGTCATCATCATATTCGTTGTCATAGACTCAGTTGAAATTACATCGACTGACTTTAGCTGCTTTTCGAGACTTAAAAGACCACTCCTTCAAGAAAGGGGTTTTAAAATCGAAATGGAAATGTTGTCGTATGAAACTAATCGCTTCTCGAGACTAAAAAGACCTCCAGTTCCTTCAACTGTTTTGAAATCTAAGTTGATGTAGCTCCGTGTGAATTTACACACGGAGCTAAAGAAACCTGCATTCTAGGCAGGTAATTTAAGGTTGAAATGGAAATCGGTCCTTCTCTTCTTGAGGCTGAAAAGACCTCTATATGACTGAGCTGTTTTAAAATCGATGCTTTAGTGGCTCCGTGTAAATTTAACTCCTTTTCGACCCCAGAGAAGATCTTTTATCTTCCATTTTAGGAAAGTGTTGAGATCGAAGTTGAAAGGCCCCTTTTCAAACTTATCTTCTTCCCTAAACTAAAAAAACTCATTTATGGAATTAAAGTATTTCGAGATCGATCTATAAGTGACTGTCACACCTCAATTAGCCTAAACAAAAATAAATGAAAAATTCAATCAAACCTTCTATAGGACTTCTATAAGTTTTGATTAAGACTTGATTCTGCAAAATACATTTTGACCATTAAACTAATTTGTTGCAAAGTACCTTTGCGGCCCAGTGTAGGGTATGTGAATACTGCTATAACAGCAATAATTTTGACAATGCCAATTTGATTAAATTGCAAAACAGCCAAAATGTATAATTACGACTGCTCACTGGCCAGCTGACACCTATTTAAGCAGCTGTCGCCAACAGCACAAACCTGTTATCAACAAAACCCAGTTTGCAAAGATGAAGCCGTGCCATGTGCTCAGCCTGCTGATTGTAGTTTGCGGACTATTCCAAGCGGTAAGTTTCAATATACATAATAATGATGATTGTTGGCTGTTCATTTCAATAATAAATTTATTTATTTTGGTATTGTTAGGTTCACAGCGTCGATGAGAAAACTGCCAAGGAGACTTGCATCAAGACGGCCAACTTGTCAGCGGATGACACAAAACGCATCACCGCCAATATGCGCATTAATCAGGGCAATCAGCCGGTCAGCGAGGCACTAAAGTGCTTTCTGCTTTGCTATTTTAAGGCAATCGGCCTTATCGACAGTAATGGCCAGAACAACGTTGGGGCCATTATCAACTACCTGGGGAAGATTACTGGCATCATGGATAAATCGAAACTCACCGCCGCCATGACCGGTTGTAACGCGGTCCATGGCGCCAGCAGCTGCGACCAGGTGTACCAGTTCGAACATTGCATTTTCGGTAAACTCGGCCTTTAAGCGAAATTGTTGCACAAATGCAGAATTCATCAAATTGTGTTTATCTTCACTTGAGTTGTAATTTGAATTGAAAGTAAATGGTTCAATTAAAAATGTTTTGCTTACTGGCATTGTGGAACAAAGGATGAAGGCAACAGTCGGAAGTTGGTCTCAAAGTGCTTTTGTGCGTTTGTCATGTGTCCTATAGCACATCCTCCCACATTTTGATATTTGCTTTGTAGAAACCCAAAAGTTGACAACCTCACAACTCCGATCGTATGGGAGACGCCCTCTGGTGGTGAACTTGTGAACATCAACTAATTTTGTATTTTTTGTACTCAAGAATGTTGGCGATCGCTGATTAACTAATTTAAATCGGCTCAGTAGTTTCTGAGATACGATGCTTTCACGTTTACTTAACTACAACATTTACACGTTGGGAGTCAATATGCAATTGAAAATGAGAAAATGGCCAATTTTGTGTGGCAGCCCCCTTAAGACTTGGAGATAGCGGGTAGGTATGTTTGGAAGAAACATTTGGAAGGGAAAATAAATGGGTGTCGGTCATACATTTGACACGTCTGGGGGCAACCTGGGAGCAGTAGGACCGTTTTTTTCTAAAAACGACCATTTTGTATGGGAGCCCCATCAAGGGTTGAACATAGGGTATAAATATGTTTGAAAGAAATGTTCAGTAGAGAAAACTAGTGGGGGTCATTCATATATTTGAACCCTCTAAGAGCAACTTCTGACCACCTGTGGAGCAATTTGGCGAATTTCCCAGCTTTTTTGTGAACTTTGGCTTCTGACCTTTGACCACCCTAGACCCAAAATTTTGTGGCTCATGCACTTTTTCACCAAGCCGCATAAAATGAGAGGTTGTGGAGCATCGAAATCGAAAAATCATGCACTAAATCATGTCTAATGTATATTTGTATTAGAGATCGCAATTTTTGGGCATTTTGTGATTCCGGGATTTTCGGGAATTGAATTTGAAAATTCGGGTTTTAATCCCGGAATTCATATAACAAATTTTTAAAATCAATAAATTTTTTCAAATTGCATAAAAACTAGTTTTTCATATATTTTCCATACAAATGGATAAAGTTTACACATTTTCGATTTAAGGAATCTTTTTTTTTTGGCATTAAATTAATTTCGAGTGAACTTTCAACAATTTTTTTAATAAAGTATTACAAGTTGGCAATTTCATTAAAATGCAATCCCGAAAATGCCGGGTTAGAGAGTTTGAATCACGTGATTTTCGGGACTGGAAAGTGCCCAGGATCCCGGAATTGCGATGCTTAATATATATGTATATATGTAAATGTATCAGTTTATTTTCTATTTCAATTATTTTATTGGTAAAAGTCATTTTGTAAAGTGAATGGTGACGAAAAGTGATTCGCAACGTCACATTCTCATTCGGGCGCAAACAGTGACCAGGACTTGCAGTAAGAAAGATTTTGCTTTGTGTTTTGTGAGATTGGCCGGAAATCATCTTTAGGTCTATAGTCAAACTCTTAATTGGGGCCTGTGCTGTCAAAAATTGGACCATCTGAAGGCAGCAATCACCCAAAAGCGTCTAGTTTTGGCCAATGGGGGAAAAATTGTGTTCCATCAGGACAACGCCGACAGTGATTTGCCAGAAGCTTCGACCTCTTGGTTGAGCAGTTTTTGTACATTCAACTTATAGTCTGAACCTGGCACCAGGTGATGACCACTTGGTCCTGTCTGTAGCGAATGATTTTTCTGGAAAAAAATTTGCCTCAAGAGAAGCTTATGAAGAGTGACTGTTTCAGTTGTTTTGCCAAAAAGGACGAGGATTTCAATGACAACAAGCTGTGAAACAAAACGGTCATATGACCTTAATGGAGTCATTCTAACAATATGATGGATTTCTTTTTACTATATTTTATATAATCAGTTTTTGTATTTAGTGTGGCTTTCAAAAATAGTAAAATTTTCAGAAAGTCATTTAATAGAATATAAAAAAACCATAATAGACTACCTCATTCATTCTAGCCTTAACAAATAGTTAATGTTTTATTTGAAAATTTTTAATTTCTAAATTTTGTATGTAATAAAAACTTATTTCTTGCAAGTCAATGCAAAAAACCGTATACGAAATTAAAAACAGCAACTTTCGAAACACTTTTTCATTGCCATGGATGCGTTTGTGATTTTGCGCATTTCATATAATAACATACTACCTATATAATTATATATATATATATGTATATATATATATATATATATATAATTATAAATATAATTATAAATACATCGAGCAAGTACTCATGCTTGGCTCTGTCTGACTATATAAGCGTGTGTTGGTCAGTCGAAAATGTGATTGTTTGTGAACAACGTGAACAGTAATGATGCGATTGCTCTGTTGTGGCCTGTTTGTAGCTGTTTTGCTGGGCTCGCACAGTTCTCCAGTCGTAAGTGGAGCTTTTCAGTCTTCTCGAAACTCTAATCGATATGTGTCTTTTGACAGCTATCGCTCAGCAAAGCGGATGAAGAGAAAGCGCAAAAGAGTTGCTTTGCCGAGTTGAAATTAGATGCGGCTGCCATCAAGCGCATCGAAGCCGATCAGTACCACACCATCGATCCGAAGAAGGCGCCAGAGAATGAACTCTGCTATGGGCTCTGCTACTACAAAGCCGTCGATTTTCTGGACGCCGACTGCAAACCCAATGTTCCACTGATAAAGGACTACATTAACGCGTTGCACAAAGGCGATGAAAACCATAGTATGGCAGTATTTGAAAAATGCAAAAAACCGGAGGGCGCTACGAAGTGCGAGAGGGTCTTCAATCATGTGCTGTGCATTCACGATCAACCCAAGTAGTGCGCGACTAATGCAATTCGATTGATTCGTTGTTTTCGATTCGTGAAAATCTTCAAATAGCCGACACACCTTTGCACCAACTTGCAACTTGCACCAACCAGACGATGGGTTCTCTCTTAAAAATTGAATTATAAATATATATACATATATAAATATATAGAACATGTATGCATATTTATTTATTTTTTGGTTTTTAGTGAGATGTGATATATTTTGCTGTTAGGTACAGAGTGACATGAATTACTTGAAAGTAAACATTGAATGAGTATAGAGGAAAAATGAAAAGATGGAACACTTTGTTCACGCTGTCAGTTTGTGAGGAGTCAAGTAAAGTCAATAACAAATAAGTATTTTGCTTAGTCAAAGTTATAAAGTTATACAGCTTAACAAATTTCGCAAATTTATGTCACAAGCTTTTGGAGCCAAATTCATTTCAACTAGAAATTTGGGTTTTCTTTTCTTAAGCAAACCATAAATTAAGGACATATTTTTGAAAACCTATAGTTAAACACTAATGGTCAGTCTTTTGGTTACCGAGATTTTTTTAATGTTTTAATATTTTTTGGGGAGTTACTTCCTTTCATTGGTTTTATGCAAACAAACTGGAAACTTGGGTTACCTTGGCAGACAACTTTGTGCCAACCATGGCTGAGTTATGGCTCCCATTGCTTGAAAAAGTGGTCAAAACTACGATCTGTAGACTGTTCCATGTAACTATCTGTTCCACATGACCATCGAAATTATAGTTAAACACTAATGGATAAAAAAAAGTCATGTAATCTCATTATTTTATTTCAATTTAAAGTTCCACACCTCTCAAAAAACAATCCTTAGAAAGGTTTTAGAGATATTTTAAGAATTGTTTATTTTATGGAAAAATCCTACACCTTTTAATGAAACACTATTTCACTACTTTTATCACTCACACATTTCAATGCAAAATTGCTGCAATGAGATCTTTTATGATTCTATTGCTTTGCTTTTTGAAAGAAAATCTTTGTGAAGGTTAACTACATATTTTCATAGACCAAAACAAACAAAAATTTTAAAAAAATTGTAAAAAAAAATATCTAAATATTAAGTAACATGTCTTCTTAACACTTTCGACCCCATATTTTACCCTGTGTTATTCCTTTTTGGTATTTAAATCATAAAAAACTTGCTTAAGAAAGGTGTACTTTTGAACAATTTTAGCTTAAAACGGGTTAAATAAATTTTGTATTAACATTTTTTAGTTACAGAAAAATTATTTCATATTTAGGGAAAAATACAAAATTATCACTTTTTTAATTTTATTTAACCATTATTAAAAACACAGGGTTTTGAACAAATGCGCTCAATTCGTAGACTTCAATTAGAACACAAACTTTCCCTGATATCGCTGCAAATTATTGGAAATTATTTTCAGGATAGCAGTAAAATTTTTGTCATTTGCATTGAATTTACTTCTAAAAATTTTAATTTGTTGGTGCCTACTTAAATTAAACTCATAAATCAATTGTAGCTGTTGCTACAAGATGACAAATAGGTGAAGTTGCTTTCAGGCAACTTTGGGGTCGGAAGGGTAAAAGATCCTTATGAAAGGTTGATTTCTTTGGCTGGCCATTCTTATGTTAAAGACTTTTAACACTATAAATGGCTAAATTTTTTAATTTTTTTTTTTTTGGTACTAGTTTGCCACCTTCTGGCTAGAACTGGTCATAGAACATTCACAGAGATTGCCTCTCTCAATCTCTGTTTATTCCTTTCGTTGTTCAAAAACATTTAATCCAGCAATTCAAACATCTGTTCGTCTATTACTTTATGTCTTTCTTTGGGAAACTAATTTCCCTAATAAACTCAATCTATGTGCCTAACAATTGACAACCGCAACTTAATGCAGCCATCACGTGTCTCTCTCCCTTTCTTTCTTTCTGTTTTCATTGCAAATTTCGCAGGTATCCTTTTATTGTCGCTCCCATGTCACACTCCATTTTGACACTTTGAGTGTGTGCTCGATTCCAATTTATTTTTTGCAATTTTTCACAAAGCGCCAAAGGATCAGAGCCGCGCAAAAATTGCACACCGCGACCCACGAGATTTTGCACGGCACATGCCGCCGTCATGACAGTCGCAAGCAAGACATCTGACATATGAGTGAATATCTCGGTTTTGCAATTTATCAAAGTGGAAGAATGGCAAGAAAGACCTGGCTGTCGCTGTCGCTGTTGGAGCTGCGCGACTGGAGCGAATGAAGTTGTCAAATCTGCGCCAACATTGACAACTGAAATGCTTAGCGGCAGCAGCAGCGTCAGCGCTGACTAACTGACAATTTGTGATTGCCTGCCGCCAAGTGGGCGGCGTCGCGCGTGAAATGAGGCAGACACGCATTCTTATCTCGAATCTTTGTCGAGCTTATGAAATACAAATTTTTGGCAGCGCACTTTTTTTCGGCTAAGCTTGCGGCGTACCGAAATGATTTTCAACCAAAAATACCTGTAAAGATTTTCATGGCTGAGTTGTGCACAAAGAGTGATAGAAAAAAAAATATGCAAACAACCATAAAAAAAAATCGAGCAAAACCCTTTTTATTTGATGGAAAAGCCGAAAGAGAATTGCAGAATGAATGGAATTTTACGGTTAAGCAGACGTGTTGGCGTGCAGATGTGTGTGAGTGTACGAATGTGTGTGTGTGTATGTGTATGTGTGTGGGTGTGTCGGCATGGTTGAGTGCGTGTGGCATTTAATTTTATTTGTATATAAATATGCGCAAAAATCTGGAGCGAAAAATGAAGCATCATCAGCAGCATCACAACAACAACAATAACAACAACAGTAGCGACCATCAGGCAAACATCAAATTTGATTGTCATCGTTTGACATTCAAGTGCGCGGCGTATGCGCCGTTATGCCAGCTGGGGCTGTGAGTTGAGACTGCGGTTGGGGCCAATGGCGACGACGAACAGTTGGCGCACCGCATCCGTTTGACATTGTATGAAGACCCACATACAGCAGCAACAACAACAACAACAACAACAACAAAACAAACGCTTTGCAGTTATATTTTATTATGGAAGTTGTCAGTTACCAGGACGCCATCCTGCATAATGACTATATTTGTTGTATTTGTACACAACAACAACAACGATACAACATGTGGGGCGCTGCGTGCGTAACGAGTCGAGCGATTTTGTCCAGTTAAGGGTTGCTGTGACGGCACTGAAAGGCTTGCTGCTGCCTTCTGAGGAATTTCAATTTTCATACGAAAAAGTTTAATGCAAAAAAAAAATACACATATACATAATAAAGATAATCGCAGAATGGAGTGTGAAAATATGAATTGAATATAATGCTGGAATAATAAATGCGTATTTGTTGGTGGTTTTTAGTGAAAATGCTAACAACTGGCAAATCTACATAGAATTGTTTGTCCTGACTGGCTGATGTGATTCATCATTCTCAGCTCAAACCGTTGAAGCTGGAAACATGAAATTTATTTATTTATTTAAGGTTTATTTATTTATTAATCCAATGAACAAATGTCCTTACTGACTATAGGATTTGAAAAAATTACAAGTTACATTACAAGTAACATTGTTTAACTCCGAAATGTTCCTAGATAGAGGCGCATTTCTAGCATAATTCGTCCTAGGAACATCTAAATAAAATTTATTCACCCTCCGCAGACTCCGTTGAGGGACATTAAAAGGGACATTGTTGCTAAAAGATCCGGGCAATCAATAGACCCAATTATAATAATTTGAACTGCAGGTCCATTTTAGGAAATGAACCTTCGCTAAGAAATAATCTTTTGAAATTCTGGATCTAAACCTACAAAACATGGGTTAAGGTGTTGTATGACAAAACGTGATGTAATGGTCCTATTGATTTTAAACTTGATGAATATTACAAATATACTTCGACACGTATTTTTTTGGTCAAAACTCAAAATCAACAACAATGGTTACGGTTCAACAAAGGGTTAAGGTTTGTATACGAAAGACTACGAAAAAAGACATAAAGCGATGAGTCTGAGAACTTCAAAATTTGTGGAAATATTTGAAATTAAAAATTATTAGACACATGTTTTATTATTTCGTGAATCAAAGTCTAACGGATTCAACAAAGAGATAAAAAATTTATAAATAAACTCGGACAACTCTTGAATTATTGTAATAAGACACTTGTTCAAAAAGTAAAACTCTTGACATTTTGGTAGCTGATATCAATTAATATAGGAAATCACTTATTTTGTTGTTAGAGATTTCTTCAGAGAAACAACATAGAGGGTTAATGAAATTAATTTCATTAAAGTAATGAAAAAATTTTTGTTTTAAGTAAAAAAAGAAAACATGATGGCGTTTTAACAGCTGATTTCTTCCTCGAAATACATAAAACTTAGAAGGCTGATTTCATTAGTAGAATGAATAGAATGATGTCATTCTGACAGTTGATTTCAGTAAAGAAAAAATGTGGCAACCTAATAGATGGTTTCGATAGAAGAAAGAACAAATCTGAAAGCTATTGAAATCAGAAATCAGAAGCAGAATTCAGAAGTCAGAATATGTATTTTTGTATAAAAATCAGTAATCAGAATGATTTTTATACAAAAATACATATTCTGAATTCTGACTTCTGATTTCAATAGGAAAATACAGAAATATAGAATTTTACTGCTGATTTCTATAGCAAAATACACAAACATAGAATTCTGACTGCTGATTTCTATAGCAAAATACACAAATATATAAGTATGACTGCTGATTTCTATCGTTAAATACACAAATATAGAATTCTGACTGCTGATTTCTATAGCAAAATACACAAGTATCGAATTCTGACTACTGATTTCTATATCAAAATACACAAAAATAGAATTGTGACTGCTGATTTCTATAGCAAAATACACAAATATAGAATTCTGCTGCTGATTTCTATAGTAAAATACGCAAATATAGAATTCTGACCACTGACTTTTATTGCAAAATACACAAAAATAGAATTCTGACTGCTTATTTCTATAGCAAAATACACAAACATATAATTCTGACTGCTAATTTCTATAGCAAAATACACAAATATATAAGTATGACTGCTGATTTCTATCGTTAAATACACAAATATAGAATTCTGACTGCTGATTTCTATAGCAAAATACACAAGTATCGAATTCTGACTACTGATTTCTATATCAAAATACACAAAAATAGAATTGTGACTGCTGATTTCTATAGCAAAATACACAAATATAGAATTCTGCTGCTGATTTCTATAGTAAAATACGCAAATATAGAATTCTGACCACTGACTTTTATTGCAAAATACACAAAAATAGAATTCTGACTGCTTATTTCTATAGCAAAATACACAAACATAGAATTCTGACTGCTGATTTCTATAGCAAAATACACAAATATATAAGTATGACTGCTGATTTCTATCGTTAAATACACAAATATAGAATTCTGACTGCTGATTTCTATAGCAAAATACACAAGTATCGAATTCTGACTACTGATTTCTATATCAAAATACACAAAAATAGAATTGTGACTGCTGATTTCTATAGCAAAATACACAAATATAGAATTCTGCTGCTGATTTCTATAGTAAAATACGCAAATACAGAATTCTGACCACTGACTTTTATTGCAAAATACACAAAAATAGAATTCTGACTGCTTATTTCTATAGCAAAATACACAAACATATAATTCTGACTGCTAATTTCTATAGCAAAATACACAAATATAGAACTGACTGACTGCTGACTTTTCTGACCCCTGATTTCGTTAACAGAATGAAGATAATGCCATTCTGACAGTTGATTTTGATAAAAACATATGACTACCAAACTGCTGATTTCGATAAAAGAATAAAATAAAATAAATATAGAACTCTGACTGTTGATTTTGTTACCAGAATGAAGATAATGCCATACTGACAGTTGATTTTGATAAAAACGTCTGCTGATTTCGATGAAAGAATAAAGTACAACAAATATAGAATTCTGACTGTTTATTTTGTTAGCAGAATGAAGATAATGCCATTCTGACAGTTAATTTGAATAAAAACGTATGACTACCCAACTGCTGATTTCGATAAAAGAATGAACAACTGTTAAGGTATTCTAATAGCTGATTTATATAACAAAATAAGCAAACCTAAATTCTGACTGCTAATTTCATAAGTAAAATGAAGAGAATAATGCCATTCTGGCAGTTGATATGAATAAAAAAAAATTATGGCAGCCTAAAAGACGCTTTCGATATTTGAATAAACAAAGCGAATTACAAAAATATGGGATTCTGATAAAAAATGGAATTCTGACAGCAAGAAGCAAGTTTACACATTTCTTACAGTGACTGCAAATGTTCATGTTTTTTATGTATGCTTTCGATTTAGTATAAATAAGTATCTGATTTTAAATAAAATGTTTCTGTTAACTTACTTTTTGTGTATTAAATGAAAAATTTTGCAAACTATTGCAAACATTTCTTACAGTTACTTTATTTATGCTTTCGATTTGATACAAATATTTGAATTCATATAAAATTTGTTATTTTACTAAGTTTTTGTGTATTAAGTTAAATTTTTATAACAAATTTTGCAAACTATTGTCAACTCTTACTTTCGATTTTTAACCCTAGAACCGTACCCAGGTTGCTGTCTCTGTTAAAAACACACTCGGAGGTCTAAGAGGCCCATTGTGATATCACATATTTCACCGGTTTTTTTTGGGCGTTTATTGTAATTGTAAAACTGTCTAAACTTAATTCAGAAAATTTTTTTAAGATTGACAGCACTGCTCTGTTGTTTTTTCTTCTCTTTATCTTTCTGTTGCCAATTAAAATTATCACAGTGTACCCTGGGTGGGGTTCTTAACCCTAGAAGAAGTAGAAGAGTTGTAGTTGTAGAAGTAGAAGAAGTAGATATAGAAATATATTGTAACGATGAGGCACTCTGTGCTGTGCTATGCATGAATGCTTTTCCAAGCATACTTTTAGGCATGCACTTTGGAGTACGGCCGGTTGGCTATAATTCCGATATGGCAAGGATGGTTCGCGAAGGTGATAAGCTGTGGTAGAACAATCGAGATAGAGAGTACAACTAGAATGTGCAAGAAACATCGGCGCGATAAGAAAACAAGTAAAAAAGCAGCAGTGTCTTAGTTGAATAAGCAAAGTAAAAGTCGAGTTTTAGTTGAATAAGCAAAGTAGTAACAAGTATAGATACAAGCAAAGTGTAAATCTATAAATAAAGCGATTGTTGGTTTTTGACTGCGTTTGCGCTGAGTAATTGAAGTGGTTTTATTTTCAAGCACAATCCAAAACGAACTTAGAGAAGTCATTTTCGTAACAATATTCAGATTAGACAATTCCTCAAGTAATTTTGAGTATTCTCTTCTACTATGTAAAGTCTTAAAGTAAACAGTAGAGTGTAGAAACGAATGGATATGACAGACAATTGAATGTATAGAATGAAAGATACTTATGAACTAAAAGTTACTTCTATAAAAATTCACTGGAGTCCTTTGCAAATTTCAGTATACAGCACATTGTTTAATGGTCTATGTAACAGTTAAACTACTCAAATACTTAACATTAGAACCCCAAAATGTATTTTGTCGTGTCCTGCTAAAAGCAAATGCTCTGAGCGGTCTAAATCCACTGTCCCCAAGGACTTTGTTTCAAGTTATGGTGCAGCTCATTCCTCTTTCAAATCCCATAGTTTAATAGTTGATCACAACAAATTGTTAGATATGTGCAGCTCACATTCACTTTAATTACCATTAAATTGCTATATTTCTCACATTGTCCCTTCTCCTCCCCGTCCCCCTGCCATTGATTCGCCCCTATAACTTTTACCCTTAATGACTTAAATTAATTTTCACCTTCACATATCGCACACACATCATAGCCAACACTGGCGCCACAAACGCCCAACCCCACCACTCAGCCAACCCCCCGCCCCCCAACTGCAGCGCCCATGCTCGGATGCGCTGATACGCTACACTATAACCACATTTACAATCCGATTATGCTCAAACATAAGACAAACGTCTTTTATTCAATGATCTGGAATTAATTACATTTGACAGTGCCGGGCAATGCCACAACGTTGCTGCTGCTGTTGCTGTCATTCGTTCGGTATTCAATCGCTGCCGCCGCGCTTCCCTTCACAACGCAGCAATTTACCTTTGGCCAGTATTCTCGCACTTGCGCTTTGACCCAATGGTTTGCTTTTAGCATTTCTGCCACAACGCTCAACGCCGGCGACTGACTGCCCTGCGTCGGCGTTGCTTGCAAAACGTTTATCCTGTCAAATCCTTTGGCTGTCTGGCATTATTGCTTTTCCAACTCGACGCTGTCTATGGATTTTATTGCTGCCATTGTTGCTGACGCTGTTGTTGTAGTTGTTTTTGTTGTTGTTGCAGTCATTTATATTAACGTATCGCTGGGCCCTTCAATTTTCATTTGCTTCTTGCGCCCATTTCGTTGCTTACCGATTCCATGCTCCGGATGCGTCTTTGCGCTAAGCTCGGCGTCCCCATTGGAAAACCATTAATGTCACCTTTTCCTTTTACCTACACACACACACATACAAGCATTATTTAGACATATACTTACTTACATATCGCATGTCGGTGCTTTTGTTCGGGGCGCACAAATTTCTCGGCGTTCGTTTTCTTTATTCTAATCCCCATAGATTTCCAGTCGGGCAATCGTCGTCGTCCTTCACGGCATTTCGGTGTCAAAGGATAATTAGCAGTTAGTTAGTGGCTTAAAAAATGCGTCGGTTCGAAATGGAATTCCCTTTGTTGCCGGCGCGGATTGACAGCATTTTTAATTGCGCTCTCGCGCTCTTCGTCTCGCTGCCCATTTGGGCTACGCTCGACGCTCAACGCTTTGCACTCGGCGCTCAAACGAGCTTTGTACGAATTTCATTTTCATTTTCAATGATTGCCAGCAATGAATATTGATTCGCTCGCTTTAAAGTGCATTCAATTAATTTATTATCCTTTCAGTGTTCGTTCCTAATTTGATAGCTGAAGGACATTTATTTTCATTTGCAGTCGAACAATGAATGGCTTCGGCCCTGTTGAGCGAGCAAATAGCACCGTGGCGCAGCGCAAGAGGGCACCAGAGCGAGGATAGCCGGAAGCAGGACATTAGAATTGTGTCAATAAGAGGAACATGTTTAATTTATAACGAATTTAGTGTGAATTTGCATGGGCAGCAATTTGTGCTGTGACCTTGTAGCATTTTTAATGCATTGCAATACTTTTGCCAAATGCTTCCAGTTGGCCTGGGAACTATTCGCATGCAAATTACTTATGCATTTTTCGCAAACGAAATGTCAATTACACTTAAGGTGAATGGAAAGTTTGGAAGAAAAATTTGGCTGAGTAAATAATCGAATGATAAATAATCTAATTGCAAATTTCGAAATCATTTTGGAGACAATTTAGATTATAATGATGAACTTTTATATGTATGTATTCTATATATATAGAAACATATTTATATATTTTATCACTGGGACAATTCGTTATTCTAAAAACCTCCCCCTCCATCTAAGAATCCCAAAAACAGTCATGAAATTCAGTATATGTAAATATGTAAGTTTTCATTCATCCAGATTCAAGAATTCAACATTTTGCCAATTTTTTAGAAAAAATGTTCCATATATTTGTTGGCTTAAGTGATGCATTAATATATTCATTATGAAATTTAATAGAAATTGTGACCACAGAAATGTTTTGAAAGTAGTTCTAAACTCAATTTGTAACCCACTTTGGGCGACTCCCCCCACGTTTTGATACTTTAAGTGTGCTTATCTCGGAGACGTAGAACTGCAAAAATATGAATTTCATTTTGTTTAGAAATTTTTCTTGTATTTAAGATTCTTAAAACTATGAGAAATTGAGAGATTATTAAAAAATGCAGAGGTATGTTTTTTATAGATCATAAAAAACCTCCAACTCACAAAGACAAAACTGCCAACCATGTGGCCATTCGAATTCCGTGTTAAACTTTTATCAACCCTTTGCAATACGATAAAACATGTTGAAAGTGCTGTATACACATTTCAAAAGGGTAGAATTGTGGTATTACAAGGGGCCTATAGGTCGGAGTGTGCCTCAAACAGTGGCAGCTACCCTCTAACTCTTTTTTAACCCTTGCCATGTAACGTCGTTTTTCACACCTCTTATGTCTAATGTCGGGTCACTTGTATCCGGCTCTAAAAAAATTACGTAATTACGCTCAAAAAATATTGAAAATATTCACTCATTCATAAAGATCAATCGCTATATTACCGATTTTTTTTCATTTGTTTAAACAATATAATAATTTTAACCAAGTCTCTATCCTTAACAGTAGAAAGACCGCAAGTTTTTCATACTCACAAAGACCACATATTATATCCGTTGATATCTGGAAGAGTACACATCGGATTTGTATAATTGTAATTGTCGAATTCTAATTGTAGAGGTAATTGTAAAACCCGATAAAAAATACAAAAGTTGATAGAAATACTAAAAAACAATACAGATATTTAAAAATGGAAACCCCTCAAAATGCACCCAGTGGTCTGTCTGGTGTTAAACCAGAGTTGTTCTCATTAGGTTTCACTCTCGATGGTATTAAATAGATCGGAGATCCACAGAAGCGGCCAGTTCAAAACAGTGTTGTATCAGAGTTGTGCCTCAAATCTGGCGTACGAACCAAGAACCAAAAATCGCCAGGAGAGGTGAGGTATGACGATAGGTTTTTCCAACAAGAGGTGTTATTTTGAATCACCCGGTATTTCGGTAGCTGTCACTTGTGAAGCTTTTATTCTTTGACATTTGACTACGCCATTACTAAAAATGATTAATGATTTTTTATGGTCGGAGTTGATCTGGACAACGTTTACTTTCAACAAGACGGCGCTACGTGCCACACAAGCAACGAAGCCATTGCTCTTTTACGGGAAAAGTTTCCGGACCGAGTTATCTCTGGAAGAGGTGATCATAATTAGCCACCGAGATCTTGTTATTTAAAACCTTGCGACTTCTTCCTTTGGGGCCACGTGAAAGATAAGGTGTACGCCAACAGCCCAGCGTCGATTCAAGACCTCAAAGATAGAATTCGTGAGGCTATCGAGGACATAGGGCAGCCACTTTGCGATTTGGTTATGGAAAATTTCAGGAAAAGGATATGGTCCTGTAAGCGTGGTCGTGGTGGCCATTTGGCTGATGTTGTTTTTCATTATTAACGGCATACCTTCCTCTTTATTATGAAATAAACATCCGATCATTTATCTCAAAAATTGCATTTTTCTTTGAATACCAAAATAACACCTCTTCTTGGAAAACCCTGTATATTACTCTTGCATAGCACCACATGAAAGCAATATAAAAGTCACTTCTCTAGCTTAGGTTAGGTTAGAAAGGCAGCCAGTACTCTTCCCACAAGTATAGGGAAGGACCCTAAAACAATACACCCCCAGGTAGAGGAGGAAAGCAACTGAAACTCCCTTATGAAACGGTCGATGCTCCCTAATATCCATGATTGGCAAGTTGGACAGGTCAACCAGAAAAGGGTTCGTCCAAGATAACGGAGTCTCCTCCGAGCTAAGACTGGACAGTGACAAATCAACAAAACGTTCTCTCCTTCATTCACAGCGCCGCAGCTCCGGCAGTACTTAAGTACTCATTGGAATGGTGACCCAGCCGCGGGACGTACCTTCCTACGCTCCAGCGACCACATAGAAATGCCACAGTAGAGGAATGTATGTCACCTCTTATGATTTCTACGTTCTAGCGCATTCAAGCTTCAAATCTTTCAATCACCACTTTCGTCTAAATAGCTGAATTTAAAATTTGTGAATCAAGAAACTTTCTTCAACCCTCTTTCAGTGTTGCAAGATCAGGAGATTTCCTCCTAGATTTATGAGATTCTTGGCCGTTTAGGAGAATTTTTAGGAGGAAGAATTGTTTAGGAGAAAGTTTAGGAAAAAGTTTAGGGGATTTATGTTTTTTTATGGGATTTTTCGGATCCTTAGTTGTTTTTTTGTTTTTGGGAGATTTTTGTATAACGAAGCAGGAGTATTGGGAACACTGACAAAAAACATATTTTGACAACTATTTTAATAGTCAAATCACCTTTTGTGTTAAACATTTGTAAGCTTACAAAATGTAAGCTGGTTCTATCTTGTTCTCACTTATTGCTGTCACAATGAAATTCCGCCAAAAATGGCGCTTTTTTTTAATTCATTTTTATATGTTTCTGTTAAGTTTTTGTTGTTAAGCGGAAGATGAATAAAAAGAGACTGCATTAAAAAAAAATACATGTATACATTTTTATTATTTTATGAGAAGTTAAGGAAGGAATTCGAATTAAAGGATTTGTCCTTTAAAATTGAGGAAATTTGTTTAACTTTTGGGATAAATTTCTTTTTTTTTAAGATTTAGGAGAAAGTCATTTCAGATATCTGGCAACACTGCAAGAATGTTGCCAGTCATTTGAAATGAAAATTTCAACATTACTTCTTAGTCGCTTATTTTTGATTCAATGCATTCAAATTCACACTCCAAACATAACCTTAAATTTCACTGCTGAGAAAATTTCACGTTACTAGTGAAACGTCCTCATCAAAGCATCAATGGCGGCCACGCACACACCTTCGTTGATGAGATATATATTTTTTCGGTGGCTGTAATTAATTTCAAACGATTTCATACGACGCCAATTCACAAACTTGACACCAACGAGTTGAGTGAGCGAGGAAATGCAACGAGCTGTGCCTGACTGGCTGCGTTCGGTTGTAGTGTGTCGACACTGCCCCGTCTCGTATTACAAACAATTACGTTAACAGCAAGAACTACACCAACAACAAGAACAGCAGCAAGTTTGCCCACACTAAAAGCGTTTTGTTGGTATTTTCGAGAAATTATGGAAATCACCTTTGATGGTGACGATGTGAACGTTGAACATGTGCACTGTTGTTGTTGCTGTTGCGTATGAAACATGTCTACAGCATTTTGTTGCAGCACTCACTATTGTTGTTGTTGTTGTGAAATATTTTCATGTTGACAATGAAAATTGACGCACAACGATTTCATAAAACAATGCCAGCACTTAGTGCCAATGTTGTTGCTGTTGTTCTTGCTGTTGCTGACGTTAAATGAGAAAATTGAAATTGCTGCACAGCCGAAGCCGTTGGACAATTTTGTATGTGTGTGTGTGTGTTTTTGTTTTTGGAAGGTTTTTTGTTTTTGCAAAATTGTCAATAAATGCGTTGCTATGCTGTTGACTGCTGTAATTGGTGGTTGGCGGCAATGCCGGTGGTAGTGTCATATCCCTAGCAACAGTTGCCAGCGATGCCGACAGCACATCATTTAATTTGTTGGCATTTACGCTCTGTCTGTCTCGCTTACTGTTGAACGGTCACGTCGCTGAGCTTTTGTTGATGGGCTGACGGCTAAGCGGGAGTTGGACGCAACTTTCGACAATGGAGATTTGCTGTCAGTTAATGTGAGCAAAAATGTGACATGTCGACTTCAAGTCAATAAAAGAATAAAGTTAATAAGTTGAAAAAGTTTTCAGAGTGTGGGGTTTTGACTTATAGTGGATAGCAAAATAAAGTTAATGAATGGATATTTTTTTTTTAAGATTTTAACATATTTTCGAGTATTAATTTTTCATTGATTTGCCTGATTTTTGATTTTTTTATTGATTTGTTTTCATAGTTTTTTGTTTTAAATGCATATTTTTTTGCTATTCTTTTATAGCCATTTAATCTTTTGTAAAAATCTTTTTAATTGTTTCGAAATATTCTCAGTCTTTTTCAGAATATTCTCTTTGGCTGTTTAGAATTGTTCGAATGTTTTGAAACTCTTTCAACATTTGTTTGTATTGCTCGTAATTTTAGTAGTTTAATACTTAAGACTGCTTAAGATTTTTTTGGAGCTGCTTGCTTTCGACTTTTGGATCTTGAAAGACTTCTTTTTCACAGGTTTCATAATCTTCAAAGACGTCGGGAATGTTTTGACATAATTTTGAGTTTTTCAAAGCCCTTCTATCGTACAACAGAACTCTTCAAAATCAGTTAATTTGTTTTGGTATCAATTTCAATTTCTTTTTAAAAAGAAAGTCTTTTGCTTCAAAGTTCAACATTCCTCGTTATCCTTAAGAATGTTTTTCAGTATACTTTAGTGTTTTTCAATGCCTCTTTCAGTTGTTTTTAAAATCTTTCGGAGTTTGCTACAAATCGTTCAGTTTTTGGAAACCTTCTCATATATTTTTTAGAATTATATGGAATTTACAGCAGTGTGTTAGATTTGACTTTATGTTTTATAAGTTTTCCACTTTTATAGTTCAGAACTCTTTCGAGTTTATTGAAGTTTTTAAGAATAGTTCAATGTTTTTGCAAAATCTTCTCTTTTTTAGTAGAAAACTCTCCAAAGTCTTTTGAAAACTATGACATTTGGTCCTTTTCAAAGTCATATCTTTCATATAACTTAACTTTGTCTTTTGAACTGTTTTAATATTTGTATCTTTTAATATTTTTCCAAATTATCTTAAAAGATCTTAGTATACAAAATTAATCATCAAAAACATATTATTATCTTTTTTTAATAATCCTCCTTAATAATTCGAAATTTCTTTGGAATATTTTGTGTTCGAAAATTTTGGTTTTTCAAAGTCCCTTTTCGAAGTCTGTTAGAAATGTCTGCATAATTCTGTGTTTCTCCAAATGGTTCTTTATCAGAATTCATTACCCTTTGAAGTGTTTGAAACTTCTCGAATAAAATTTTTTCGAGTGTCTCCAAAAAATTTATAAAGTTTTTAGAATACTTGAAATTTGCATGAAAAAGTATTTTTGTCCTCTTTTTGAGGTTTAAGAACTGATTTTTGATTATTTTTTTTATTATCTTTTGAACTAATTTTTTTTTAGTAGTTTGTATTGGAATATTTTGTGTTCGAAAATTTTTGTTTTTCAAAGTCCCTTTTCGAAGTCTTTTAGAAATGTTTGAATAATTCTGTGTTTCTCCAAATGGTTCTTTATCAGAATTCATTACCCTTCAGAGTATTTTGAAAGTTCTTTAACATTGGTTTAATTTTTTTCTAGTGTCTCCTTTAATTTTTACAAAAATTTTTAGAATACTTGAAAGTTTCATGAAACAGTATTTTTGCCCTTTTTTCAGGTTTGGGAACTGTTTTTTGATTATTTTTAGTATTATCTTTTGTTGTTTTTTTCAGATTAGAGAAGCATGAGAAATGCTTTGAAGGGGTTTGAACATTTTTTTCCTATTTAGAGTTCACTCCTTCATAGTTTAAGAATTTTCAACTAGAACTTAATTTGTTTTCGAAATTTTCTCTTTACTTTTTTAAATAAACTGTTTAAACTGTTTTGAAGTCTTTACCATAATTTTGTATTTTTCCAAGTGAGTTTTTGCTTAGAGGCTGAATGAGTGTTTAGTGATTTGTCCATTCCACCTCTAATCTTTTCCTGCCGCTTCTGTACTTATGTAGGTCGGTAGATATGGCGGCACTCAAAGAAGAGCGCACTGAGATCTAATTAGACCCATTGTGATGCCAATGGGTTGCTAGCCCCATTGAGTTAGTTCGTCTGAATTCCTTATGAACAATTTATGAAATGTATTAGACCCTTAGTGTCAACCTCCGATATGTCGGCAAGATTGGCGATATGGTAAAAACTTAAGTCTTTTTACGTGTCCTGCAAGGAACAAGGCAGGATCAAGGTAAGTGAAGAATAGATTCTTCGTTCTCTACATCCGTGTAGCTTCATCAAAAACCGTTGACTAGATGACCCAGCCCTAGTTTTCTAACGTGGCCACCAAGAATGCAATGACCAAAGGGTATCAGAAGACTTCTGGTGCACTTCCAGACACGTTTCGGCAATCTGCTATTTGAAAACTATTCCTTATGATTAAGTGGCATTCACTTTGAAAACCTATTATTAAATTTTTTTAATTTCCTCATTTATTATCCTTTTTTCTAAAGTTTTTTTAGTTTTTGAAAGTTTTTCAGCGTTTTCTGCTTTTCAAAAGATCCTCAAAGTCAAATGTTATTCTAAATAACTATTCGATTGACGTTCTAAGTTAGATTCGACGTGTTGCAAAGCTCGATGCTTAGCTTCCATGTTTTTTACATAAAAATATCAACGTTATCGGGTTGTCTACTGTGTTCAGTTCAAATTTTCTACACCACATATTGACATGTTGTCTACATGAATGTCATTAGTTGCACAACCATTTTGCGCCCAACCATAATTGGTACATTTTAACTATGTTGTAAATGGCGGCGATTGGTCAAAGGATGAGCGGCGCCCAGTGGCGACGCATTTCATTACAAAGTCAAGCATTTCCGGCTACGTACGCACTTGCTTTGCCACCAATGTAAATGAATGGCTGAATGGGGCTGCGGAGTCAAGTGAAGCACGCGAAAGCGCGACAAAAGGATATACCAACGCTTATAATATGAAATATGGTGGAATGGTGCACTTTCATAAATGGGTATTTTTTTTTTTGTTTCCTCTTTTTGGGTTCTGTGTTCTGTGTTATCCGTTTATTTTTTTTTTAATTTTTTTAGTGAGGTAGATTTTAATTAAATTTGCGGATAACAGTGGTAAAGGTTTTGTGAAAAAAATGTGTGTGCTAGATTTACATTTCAAACGATTAAAAATATTTTAAAACTGATTATTTATAGCTTTTGGTAATTGAAATAAAATACAGAAAATGGCTAACATTAGTAGAGACTGGGTGAGACATTTAAACAAAAACATCTTTTGACTCCATTTTGTTTGGCTTTTGGGCTAAAAATCTGTTCAAATAACACTGTGCAACAGGTTTTTCTGACCTGCGCCAGGCAACCAATGATTGGTAGTTCCGGTATAGAGTAACAAAAGCCTAGATGGGTTTTGCAAAGTGACTTTATGTAAAATTAAACTGCCGTCTAAACTTTGTAGAGTTGTTAGAGTGTTTTCGAAATCCGTTTTTACTTTAAAAATCGTAAGATATTCAACATTTTTAATTGCTGTCTTCAGAAAATTTGCAGCTAATGTTTAGATTGACAAATTCTGTGAACATTCTATATCCAAATAATTATACCTCAACGAAATTTCGGCTGTCAATGTTTAAATTTCCTCTTTTTGTGGTTTTCCTGGCCAGGTCCAGGTCAGATTCCATGACCCCAAAATTGTAGCACAGTGTAATTTGTGCGTTTCTCAGCACCACATACGAGTAATATCAAAATTTCGAAGTATTTGGGTAGATACGTGTACTACTCGCTGACTAGTGGACCGCCTATAGACCCCAGATGGGTTCTTAGAGAGATCTGTGTATGACTTGGAGACAGCGGCGCACGCAAGGGGGTTTTGGGTATTCAATTCTCTGAAATATCTGTTTTATACAAAAATGTCAAGTGGCAAATATGGTTTCAAATGGTATTGAGGACAAAAGTTGTTTTCGAAACCCACCGAAAATTAAATCTCTTGGGCGCCACTGGTTATAGAAGTGATCATTTTAAAATTTAAGTGCTTATAGTAAACCAGCCTGTCCTTTGATAAGGACTATCACGTTGTTATCCCATCTAGAGCCAAATGGGTGTGGGTGTGCCCCCTGCCAGCAGTGAGGTCCATATTTATACGGTTGGATCGAAGCTCCAACTAGTTTAACGAGTGAGCGATATGATGCTCGATCTCATGTGGTATCACAATGGGCCGCCTGGCCTAAGTGTGCTCCTCCTGGAGCAGCCACACCCACCTACCTACTTAGCAAACCTTAGTAGAGTGTGGCGTCTTCTTTCAGCTCGGTGAACTCAACGACCCCAAAGTCAAATGTTACCTTGAGATAGCAGCGCATGGACAGAAATTGCGATCCAGAGATTCGAAAGCATTCTACGTCCTACGTTTTCCTCATCCTAAGGTCGTAGGTCGTCAGAAGGCAGTGTCGCATTAATGCGTCTTTACGATCGAGAAAATAAAACTGTCGTAATACTTTAAAGCAAATCGTGACTAATTGTCGCTACTTGCAAATTTCCATGGTAAGTGCGTCGCATTAATCCGTGCGACAAATTGTCAGGTGCTTGCAGCAAATTATCAGTGCATTAAAAAATTAGAAAAGACTTTTGTGATTTTCCCTAAGCCATCAACAATTCTATGTACACACGCTGGCAGTCATCGAAAAGTAAAAAACAAGAAAATGAAATTCAGACTCAGAGTGAAAGAGAGAAAACAAAACCATTCAAAGCCCAAGTTGCGCACAAAAACGACACTTTGTTACCAACAAAATCCTTGCAAATATTTGCCGCATTTTTTATTTTATTTTTTATATTTTTTTCCACAGTGCTTTGCAGCAAAAGCGAAGCAGCTTGTCGCGCAACAGCAAAAAGCCAATGCGGAGAGATTAAGACGACAGTCAAGACAAATAATAATGGTCGGGATTTCGGGTATCATGAGAGTGTTTAAATTATAATTTCCCAAGCAAGCGCGCCGTGCTTGCAGATACAAACAACAACAGAAACAACAACAACAACGTCAAATGGTTGGCAAAAAAACGAACCCAACGAAGCACAGGAAAACGCAGTTGGGAGTTTTTGTTTGCTGCAAATGCGCACGTGAGAGCAACAACAACAACAACAGCAACAACAATTCGGAGCAACACTGTCGCACAGTGTTGCCATAAATGTGTCTAAGTCAGTGGTTCTTAACCTTTTCGAGCTCACGGAGCACTTTTAATTACATGAAACCTTCACGGAACACCTTACCAAATAACATTGATTCTAGTAATTTGTATTCTATTTTTTTATTTATTCAACTCAAATAACTACAATATACAAAAAATAAAATATATTCAATATATTCAACAAAACTAAATTGTTACAAATTCAAAATGACATAAAATATAATAAAAATTCAATGGGATATTTGAGCCTGGTGAGTTTTACATATTTCGCCAATGTTGGGTCTAATATAAGATATTGCTACCCTCATTTCCTCTTCTAAATCGAGAAGTCTTTCTCGTTTTTTAGTTTTTATATTTGTTAATGTTGAGAATCCAAGTTCGCAGAGATATGATGTAGCAAATTGTAATAAAATTGCGATTGCCTTCTTAGATAAAGAAGGGTATTCATCTTGGACGGAAATCCAAAATTGTTCATTAGACAATTTTGTGAACTCCATTTTCAGAGATCGATCTGTAGACAAGGAAATAATTTCTTCTTCTTCTTGTAAAGACAGTTCCAAATTAGAAAATTCAAATGTCCCAAACGGATTTCGTATCCAGTCATAGGATTCTAATTTAAGAGATGGAAAGTAACATGCGATTTTTCTTCCAATATTGTTAGATGTTCTATTACGGCAGGAATAATATCTGCGACATTTTTAGTTTGAATTGAAGGAAACATATCAAGCGTATTGTTTTTTATTATTCGATTTTTCCAGTGCAATATTTTTTTATTGAATGCCAGTATTTTATCCGTGGCTGTTAAAATATTCTCATTTTTACCTTGAATACTTGTATTTACTGAATTTAAGTATTTAAAAAGATCAGCTAAATATGCCAATTTAGCACACCAAATATCATTTTCAAAATTTTTTGCAAATTTATCCACAGCGGCATTTCGGAAATAACACAACAATTCATCTTTGAGCTCTAATAAACGACATAGGACTTTACCGCGAGACAACCATCTTATTTCAGTGTGCAATAGCAAACTTTCATACTTATCATCCATAGATATACAAAGCTGTTTAAAAATGCGTTCCTGCAGAGGTCTTGATTTAATATAATTTACTATTTATACCACTTCATCCAAAACATATTTTAAAGTGTTTGGCAATGTTTTTGAAACTAAAACTTCCCGATGTAAAAAACAGTGTGTAGATATGATATTTGGATTATTTTCCTTCACAAGTGTAACACATCCTTTAATATATCCTGCCATTGATGGACATCCATCTGTACAAATTCCAACGCAGAAATCCCATGATATTTGGGATTTTTCTAAATATGTGGTAATAGAATTAAAGATATCTTTTCCTGTTGTATGTCCTGTAAGCTCTCTGTAGCAAAGAAATTGATTAACTATTTCATTTTCATCAATGAACCGAACGAATGCAAGTAATTGAGCTTTACTGCTAATATCAACAGATTCGTCTCTTTGCAAAGCAAAATATTTCTTTGAAAGCTTATTGTTAACCGTTTCCTCGATATCAAGTGACATGTCTTTAATTCTTTTTTTTATTGTATCATTAGATAGGGGAATTTTCAAAATCTCATTTGTTGCATCCTCTCCAAACATAATTTTGACTATTTCACAACATGACGGTAAAATTAGACTTTCTGCTATAGTATGTGGTTTTAATTTCAATGCAATTAACTCGGCTACCTTGTATGATGCAATTTGCGCCTTATCAGATATTGTCATAGCACATTTAAATTGTTTTGCTTGCTTATCTTGCATGCCCAATAACCTTTTAAAGTAATCCTTATTTTTTGAAACAAGATTAGCATGGGTAGTATTAAGGTGTCGGTTTAATTTAGCCGGAAACATAGCACTATTGGACAGTTCTACACCGCATACAACACATTTAGGAATTGGACACTCCTTTTCACCGGTCCATGTAAATCCCAAACTGATGTATTCGTCAGAATACTGTCTATAAGTCTTCCTTATTTTATTACATGTTGAAACATCTTCTGTATTACCACTATTAATACTACTCCGACTTGTACTTGGTCCATCATTAATATTTTTCTCAGAATTACATTTTCGTTTCAAGAACTTGTCCATGGCTAAATAAATTGGGAATAAGAATAAGTACATACATATATAAAGGGCTTATAAGAATAACATTTCAGAAATGTGAATTATCAAAAACGCGTAAATAGAGATATATTTCGAAAATTTTTAATGCAGAATAAGAAAACTCTGTTTATGAAAACATAGGAGATTGATATTAAGTTTATTTAAATAAATAAATGCAATAAATATGTATGTACACATATTTATTTAATTTTTTATTTTAAATTTATGTTAATTTACAATTATAACGTAATATACTTACTGAAATAAATTTTTTCTCACTTTTTTGGCACAAATTTAATCAAATAATTATTGAAAACACATTAGTTTACGTCCAACACAACAATAAAATATTTCAGCTTATTTGATCAGAATTTTTTTGTGCAGCCTACTTGATTTAAATTTTTGTTTATAACTAAGTACATACCGCATATACATATATTTGAAATGCAGCCTACTTGATTTAAATTTTTGTTTATAACTAAGTACATACCGCATATACATATATTTGAAAGTTTGTTCTAATAAATTTATATGTATATTTTTTTTATATTATATGAGTTTAGCTTTCGTTTCGCGGAGCACCTGGGACAATCTTGCGGAGCACCAGTGCTCCGCGGAGCACCGGTTAAGAATCACTGGTCTAAGTGGTGGCGCACGGGCCGCCACTTGGCAAAGTGGCTCAAGCGGCCGTTTCGAGCGCAAACCAAAACCGAAGCTGCAACGGAAGACTACATTATTTGCATATTAATTTTTTGTTGTTGTTGTTATTGTTCTGGTGCCCACTCTTTGCATTTTTCGTTTGGGTTTGCAGCCAAAAAACACAACAACAACAATAACTCCTGTGGCAGTACATTTTTCATTGCCGCCGCCGGTTGTTGTTGTTGTTCTTCTTGCCATTTTCGGGGAGGCTTAAGTTGTTGTCTTCTAAGAAAATGCTGCGCGTTGCTTCTCATTACTTCTTCTTATTCTTCTTCTGCCACTTGTTTCTGCCCAACGTCTGTGTGGGTGTTTTTTTAATTCCTTTTTTTTTCTCTCACCTCACAAAATTTATTTAAAATACAAAACAAATAAAAATCTGCGCACATAAACAAACGTTTAACTTTTTAATGGCGCATTTTTCCTCGTCTCGTTCAATTGTTGTTGTTGCTTTATTGCGTACGCTAGCGTGCGCCACTTAAGCCGACATGGGCGTATTTATTGTTTATCCTCCATGCTGTCCGCCCCCTCCCCTCCCCGCCCCTCCCCTAGTGTAGCCTTAATCTGTTATAATTATTTTTGGCTTTGCCGCTGTGCAACTTAGCATTTTTACGACACTACTTTGCCACTACGACCGCTACTACTTTAACCACTGTTCCGTCCACTATTCGAGCATTTTTATGCGGCATTGTTGGCGTTTTTGTTGTTTTTACTTTGGCCACTGTGGCTGCTTAATCTCAGCACCGAGGATTTATTTCTATTTTGTAATTATCCTGGGATTCTTACCAGCAGCACTCAAACCCTTAAACTTTCGCACAACAACAACAATAACAACAATTTATATATGTACACACATACATACAAAAACTATATGCATTATAAGCAAAAAGCAACAAATTTGGCCAAATAAATTGTGCACATCTTACGAGTTAAATACGCGGGCCGACTTTGTCTGCTACTTTTCTGCTCTGTGCTGTACTGCTGAACGATGAAATGCCGCTCGAAAGCGTGGTGGTTTAATTGTATGTCTGTCTGTATGTCTGTCTGTCTGTCTGTCTTCTTGATTCTCTAATTTTGTTGTGTTTTATTTCATTTTCATTTTTTTTTTGCTATTTTGTTCTGCTACAACTTAAGCGGCTTTAATTTGCCAACAGGGATTTTTAATTATTTCGTTTTTCGGATTTGATTTCCGCCGCGTCGCGGGCAACTTTACGGCCCAAGATTTAACTTGTGGCACACTTGTGGGGCTTACGATGCTATAATGTTGATGCGCTTTGTCGACAGTCGGCCGGACAGTGAGACAATTGATTTTCGGTGTACTTATGCATGAGCGGCGATGAAGTTGAAAGTGAATTGAAAAAAAAAACCGGGCATAAGTGCTATGCGATTTTCGTGAAATAAGTGGCCAAAAAAATTATTTAATAAAAAGCATAAAACAAACAAAAAGTATCTTTTAATTTACAGAACACAAGCCTCAAATTATTAATGCAGTTTAAATTGTTCTCTGAAATTGTTACGTTTAAGAATGTACACGGATTTTGAATTTTACTAGAAAAGTGGGGTCAATTGTGGTACATGATGTTCCGAAGCTCTTGCGGATATCTCGGGGTAATCCTAGACCCTAAACTGAACTGGAGGCATAACATAGAGCACAGAATAAACAAAGCCGAATTTGCACTCTACTCCTGCAGGAAAATGATACGGAGGAGGTGGCCTCCGACCAAGTTTAATGCTATGGATGTTCAAGATGGTTGTACGTCCAATACTATCATACGGAACTCTGGTCTGGTGAAAAGCCCTCAGGAGGGAATACCACATTACCAAACTCGGTGGACTACAAAGAGCAGCTTGTACCCGAACTACGGGAGCGATTAGATCCTGTCCTGAAGAGGCGGTAAACGTGCTGACGCACCTGCTTCCCGTCGATCTGCATATTATGAAGGCCGCAACTCTTAGTGCTCTTAGGCTAAGAGAAACAGGCTGCTGGAAGGACAGACCATATGGCCACGGCAGTCTGTTATCACAAGGGCAAAGGTGTCTGCCTACAACGACGGATTATGTAATTCCTACCATGGCCTTTGGGAAAAATTACGATATCCGTATCCCCTCTCGTCTAGAATGGAAGAGAGCGAACATCCTAAATAACCTGAGTACCACAATCTACACTGATGGCTCCAAAATGGAATGCGGAGTAGGAGCAGGAGTTTTCTCCGAACATCTAAAGATAAACGTGTCTTTCCGCCTCCCCAACACAGCAAGCGTTTTCCAGCGGAAGTGCTCGCTATTAGGGAAGCGTGCAGAATGACATTGACGGACACATCCTACATAAGCCACATTACAATACTTTCCGACAGCCTATCTACGGTCAAGGCACTGGAATCGTCAATTCTATCGTCAAAAATAGTGCGGGAATGCAGGAAGCTCCTGATAGAGCTAGCTCAGCGGTTCAGAGTTACCCTGATATGGGTGCCTGGGCACAATAATATTGACGGGAATGAAAGAGCCAATGAGCTCGAAGAGGCTCCGCTCTTGATGAGAACGAAGCGCTGACGGTTTACGCCCCACTGGGCTCTATCAAGAGCGAGGTCTTTAAGGACTTCCTCGCCAAAGCCAACACTAGATGGCAGAGAACGGAATCCTATAAAATCAGCAGATCACTGTGGCCAACGTACGATAAGAATAGGACCGCGGTGCTCTTGAACAAAGGCCGACGGGATGTGGCAAGACTGACGGCAGTCATCACTGGCCACTGGCCCATTGGAGAGCACACAGCAAAAATGGGGATTCCATACAACACCAACTGTCACAGCTGTGAAAACCCGGATGAGAAGGAAACCGTTCACCATTTCCTCTGCGCCTGTTCGGCCTTAGCCGAAGGAAAACCGATATTTTAGACTTTCGAAGAGATAGCAAAGTGCAGCGTAAACTCACTACTCTCTTTCATTAACCTCTCGGACTGGATATAAGAATATGTATGGATAGATACATATAAGTCTAGATGACACCACACAATATACCTTAGGGTACCTACCGGGAATAGTGGTATCAAAACGGCGCTAACGCGCTAATTGAATGTTGGAACATTGCCACTTGAACCAACCAACCAACCAAGTTCTTGCGGTTTGTCAATATATCTGTGGTCAAAAGCAATAACCGCTTAAGTCGACTTAAGAAGAAATTAAGTTATGGATGCCACCAAGTTCCCTGGACTGTGCTCTACGTTTGTATAAAATCGGGGAGTTTGTAACTTCAAAACAAAAAAGGTATTAATAAAAACCTATTCGCATTCCCATAACGAACACACTACGCGCTAAAACTTTAAAACGAGATTGCTCGAAACAGCAATTTTCAACTTAGGCGGTTATTGCTTTTGACCACAGATATAACTCCAGCAGTAACAGCTGATCGATTATAACATATCCAAAGCGTCGTGAACAAAGCTAAGAGATATGGTAAACAAACTGCTTTAACACATTTTTTTTATTTTTATTTTAATTTGTTTATTTTATTTTATTTCATTTTATTTTATTTTATTTTATTTTTATTCTATTTAATATTTTTTTATGATTCTATTTTATTTTATTTTATTTTATTTTATTTTATTTTATTTTATTTTATTTTATTTTATTTTATTTTTATTGTATTTTATATTTTTGTATGATTCTATTTTATTTTATTTTATTTTATTTATTTTTTTGTTAAGTGTTGATATTCTTATTTCATTGGAAGAAAACGGCAGCTGAAGCGCAGCAAGAGCTCCAAAAAGTTTACGGAGATTTTGCTCTGAGCGAAACAATGTACCGTGATTGCTTCTGTCGCTTCAAAGACACTGATTTCGCTGTTCAAGGAAGGCCAAAAATCTTCGAAAACCCTGAATTGGAAGCATTGCTCGATGAGGTCTCGTGCCAAACGTAAGAATATGAAGAAACAGAGACTATTTGCTGTTACTGCTTAACTCTACAGGGCCTTAATTGCTTCTGGGTCTATGTTCCTGTCTAATCTGAGCAATTCAACAGAAGGGGAACTAGTAGATTAGCTAACTGAGAACAGTTCGATATTCCTTAACTTATATGAAAGGACTCACAATGGAAATTTTTCATGCCACCAAATAAAAGTGCCGCTCTTTCTGGGTCTAGGTTCCTGTCTAAACTAACTAAAATTTATTAAACTTGGACAATTGGATATTCCTCTACTTATATGAAGGGAACAGTGGTAATTTTTTAGGTCACTGGGTAAAAAAATAAAAAAGTAATCGCCTCACCGCACTTCCACTCGGAGGCCAGAATGGCTATGAATCCCTACTTATGTTGTTCTGGACCTAACCAATAGTCTCAATCAAGGGGAAACCAGTTCGACCTCTTAATGAAGGAGAGCAGATTCGAGATTTCGACTTTCGCCGCATATGCCAGGTCTGTCAGGAACGTTGATCCCAAGGTGCGGAGTCATACTCACCGAGTAAGAAACAATCTTTTTTTTAACATTTAAGAAACATAAAAACCCAAACCAAACAAAAACCTGAACCAAAGTGAAAACAATAATAATAGTTTTGGAATAGGAAGAATAT
Organism: Melieria omissa; assembly: GCA_963971225.1. NCBI lineage: Eukaryota > Metazoa > Arthropoda > Insecta > Diptera > Ulidiidae > Melieria > Melieria omissa. The sequence goes on from OZ020269.1 coordinate 104,745,448, forward strand.
TAAGAAAAATAAAGAAAAGTTTTGTTTCTATTTGGATAGTCAAATTCTTATTACAGTATATTTCAAACCAGCATGGGTGTACCCAAGTACAAATTTATGGGGACGAGGGCAACACATGGCTACTTTTCAAAAGTATGTATAAATATAGAATTCGAACAAAACAGAATATTGAATTCTATACACTTTTATGTAGTATAAAGAATTTCGAAAACCTAACACCAATCACCGCATCGAGAACCCATTATTAAGAATCTCCATAGAACACTCAATCCAGTCTAACTCTCTAACTCGCACAATAATAATTTCGAATACTGCGACGCATTCAGTTTCAGAACGAAAAATTGCCAACAATATTTGCAGCACTTGAAGAAAACTTTTTGCACATCGGCTTCAATCGAACAGAGTCACTTGAACCTAACCCAGCAGAGTAAAACTTCTCAGACTTGCCAACTGCCATTGAATGCTACAACAATTGCTCAAAATTAAAAAAAAAAAAAATAAACGCTCCAAGTAAAGTTCAATTTATAAATATAACAAAGGCAACAACATGCCCAGGACATTTTTTTTTAAATGGTCACAATGTACATAACAGTAAAAGTGGAACCAAAAGCAATTTGCGGAAAGTTGAAATTGCACAACCGTCACGCCACTTCAAGCAGCAACAAGACGAGCAGTACATTTTTTTTTATAAATTTTTTTAATTTTAGTTTTGGCAATGGCTGCACTTTAGAAACGCAAATAAAGTTACAAACCAAAACATGGCCGACAAAAATATCGTTTACACAGCAATGTCGAAGCAGAAATTTGTGTGATTTAGAGACCAGTGAAGGCTTATGCAATAAATTTATCAACTCGAAAAGGCCACCCAGCGGCGGCGTAAAAGGGATTAAAACTTATCAGACTGATGCACACACACACACACACACACACGCATGCACGAGCGCCCATTTGCAACTAACAGAAATACGTTCAGTGTAGATGCAAAAAAAAAACAAACTAGGAATGAAACCGAAACGCAGTAACGTAGGCCACAAACGCGCCACACTACGACAGACGTATTATCGCTCGCCTGGCAGCTGGCAGCCGGCGCTCGAGCGGCTTTGGGAGCAATGAAAATAAAAACGCGTTTTGCACTCCACTCGACTCGACTCGAGTCGGAATATGCGGCGACAAATTGAGTTGTACAACGCCGGCGGGCGCACAAATGGAACTTTCACTGTTTTGTGTGCAATGCTAAAAATATCAACAACAACAATTGTAGTTGGACGTGTGTGTTTCTGAAGAGCCGCACCGCTCACCGCTGATGCTGCAATATTTCCTCATCTAAGCGCATTAATCTGGCTTTTGGTACTAATTAGGGCTGGCCATGACTGTCCGACGGACAACAACATGACAGCCAGAAAACTCGCATTTCTAAGACGGCTTCTTTGAGCAGGTGCTGGCTGTCACATATCTACGAATGCGAATTATTTATTTTTGTTGCCGCTTCTTATCTTTGAAGCGCTCTAACGATGCTCGATTTTGGGGGTTGCAGCTGATAAAATCAACTGCGTGAATGTGTGCGTGCGTGGGTGCGTGGGTGTGTGTCTAGCGACCCTCATGGCTACCGTGTCGGCATTCTTCTACGAAATGCAATTACATACACCATTAGCTGTCACATATGAACGTCACAGCGCCACCATAAGCCCACCCGCCCCCCTTCACCCACTGCTCCCTGCTCCATTGCCGTGCAGCTGCACCGAACTCAACTAAGTGAGGCTTTTCAAAATGTTCCCTGTTTATTTACACATATTCGCCGTTCCGCTGCCACTCGTTGCGGGTTGCAGGGTGTCAACCCTCAAACTATGCGCCAGGCAGGTTGGAGTGCAAAGTGCTCCCCTTACGTGGCGTGTGTGCGCATTAATGACTCACACACACACACGCACAAGTTGCTGTTTGCTCGCTGCATGTTGCACGCATTCGGTTTGCTTGTTAGATGTGTTTTTCCCTGTTTCGTTGCTTTTTGTGCATCATTACGGTTGTCATAATTTTCCATTAGCTGTGTTATTATCAAAAGTCAACAGTATCGTTGTGATTATTATTGTTTTTATATGCTGCGACTGCACAAGTGAAGAGCACCGGATTTGGTTCCCCCGTATTAGTTGCCGACTGTTCACTGCCGACTGTTGGCTGCCGTCTGTCTGCTTTTGGCCTATTGGGGGTTAGCTAAGCCGCAGGGCAATCGCATCTACTTGAAGCGGTTAATGAGTATTTATGACTTGTGCAGTTGCGCAATTAAACTCAGATTTTCCAGCTGCCAGACATATAAACATTATCAGTAATTTTCAATGCTTCTGGGTATTAAAAAAAAAACTAAAAAAACTATAATAATCATAAAACGTTTTATGGCGCAAAAGTTTGCGTTTCGCTGCAAGCTGTGAAATTTGATATTTGCCATAATTGAATAATGAATAAAGCAAGTTTTAGCAGCCGGCAGGAGTTATTAAACTTTTGTAAGTTTGGTTTGTTTGTTTGAGTTTGAAATTATTTAAAGGCAACAGTAATGATAATGAGAGATTTAATGTTGTCTAAAGTAAAGTTGTTATTAATTTTTTCAATTGAGTATATTTTATAACACTGTGTAACACTGTGGCAAAAACCCACTTTTTTCAAGATCCATCCAAAAGATTATAAACGCTTGAAACTAGAAGTCATTCATAGTAGCCTGGCATACTCAGTTTTTGCTTTCAAAAGGACTTTAAAATTTTAAGGACATACTTAGTAGGGACATAAATATTGTTACAACATTGAACACACCCATTGTAATAGTTGCAATATTTCCACATGGTTTATGAAACATAACCTGTAAAGCGTTAGTCTGCACCGGGAATTCTAAATTGTTCTAGCTTTTACCATTGAGTGGTCAGATAACGAGAACCGTATCGCTGTTTTAGCGCTTTTTATATGTTAAATAAAAAAAGGTGATATTTTCAAAACGCTCCGCCCGCTCGGGATTAGTCGCATGTTCGTCTACCGGTGCATAAAAAGATTGAAGAGACTAAAGATGTTAAAGACCGCCACCGGTCGGTCCGTCCGCGCACAGTTCGAACATCACAAGTCGTTAAAGCTGTCAAATTAAATAAATAATTCAGCGAAATCCGCTCCGAAAACATAAAATCATGGCCCGGGAGATGAATATCTCGCAAAAGTCCATGAGTCGAATTATTACAAAAGACTTGTGGCTTTCAAACACCGTACCGGACATTTGTTGACTGCAGCTTTGAAAAAAAAGCTTCTGAACTGATTCCACGGGTCGAAAAGGGTCATCACACAGCTTCAGTCATGATTTGGTGGGGTGTCTCTTACGATGGGGTCAGTGACTTGCATTTCTGCGAACAAGGGGTCAAAACATCGGCCACAGTTTACCAAGAAACCGTTTTGAAAGCTGTTGTAAAACCACTTAACCCATTGCTGCCTAATGGGTTAAATTTTACCCATGAAAACTGACTTTTTTAAAAAATCACAGAAAAGTTCGTGGTAGAGATATTTCAAAATCATTGATAGGGATGGTTGGGGTAAAGATAAAACTACCGTAGTCTAGTGGAGGTCACCCTAAAATTCCGCCATCTAGCTAGAGTAACCAGACATCTGCCCTGTATTTGCATATTGACCTGCCGGGCAATATGGCCTTCCCTTTCCGTGAGGAAAACACGACATGTACTGTCCCTGGACACTGCGCCATTGGATCCATGCTTGCCAAATGGTGCCTCTCGTCCAGTAATGTCTGCAGAAGCTGTGGAGATGAAGAAGAAGTGGAAACGATCCAACACTACCTGTACCACTGCCCGGCTCTGCAGGAACGCCGTCTCCGTACCTTGGGGTCAAGGTTCATGGCAGACCTAGCATGCGCAGCAATAGTTGAAATTTCGGATCTACTCTCCTTCATGAAGAGGTCGAATTGGTTTGCCCCGGACTGAGAGCCACTGGCTAGCTCCAGAATCTTCTAAGAAGGGATTCACAATGGGCCATTTTGGGCTCCGAGTGGAAGTGCGGCCTTTGGAACGCACACACCCTTCCCTACCTAACCTAACCTATAACAAAATCAGTCATGATCGAACAGTCGAGCAACCCAGACCCAACAATATTTGTAATTCCTTCATGACCAATTGGATCGTGCTCAGTAATCGTTCCAGAATTTTACCCAAAAGATATGACAGATATACTTCATTGGTCATGAAAGCGTTAAGTTACACTCATCCATACAAGATGTTAGTTTCTCAACAGTTTCCGTATGAAAACTTATTTTGGTACCGACGCAATGTCTCCACTACATTGTCAGTTGTTCAAATGGACGCGGCAACTACCAGACAGCTGAAAATTTCGCAGCACATTTCAAGAGGAGATATTATGCCTTATTTTCAGTTCAGCCGCATGCTGATTACTTGGAATGTATTAAAAATACAAATAGCGCTTAATAACAGCAGCAACACATTAAAGTGAGCTGAAAATCAACGGCGATTCAGGCATGAAAATTTCTCAACAAGGATCAAAAGCAATGCGGCTTGCGCCACGTTGTGAAATTATTAATAAAGAAAAATATGTAAGAACACAATCAAAAGAAATCAACAGCAAAATGAGCGGTTTTTTTTATTATATAACGTTGTACGCCCACACACACACACACACAGGCAAATACAAATTTAATTTACATATAAATGCCGAGATTCCTTTACGCCATTTACGTAAAATATTTAAAATTTGATTTTTGTGTTGTTATTTCTCGTTTCCGGCAAGCAAAAGTGCGCACAAATGCGCAAAACGATTCAGACATGAAAATTAAATTTCATTGATCGTTGCCGAGCGTGATGGAATGGCATTTCGTTGCTGTTTTGCTGCAACAATTATTAAAAAATAATTTCAAAAAATAAATTCTGCACATTATTGTGCAAAACAAAATGCCACAAAACAATAATAACAAACATATACAAATAAAACAGCAACAACAATTTTCATATAACATTTCATTGGGAAACTCTGAAGTTAACGGTCGACTTCAAAACACACACACAAACACATTGTAAATGTTTGCAACATATATTTGTGTATGTATTTGTGTCAAAAATATGACTGCCGGCGCGCACTTAAATGGGAATTGCCATTCATTGTGATTTTCATTAAAATGCTGCGCGACGTGAAAAAATTCCCACACGTGGCAACCTTGATTTGAATGAATTGAACTGTTCGCGTTGAATGTTGCACGCTGACGGCTGTGCCGGCTCCAGTTGTGTGGTTTTTACACAATTTTCCTTTTTTTTCCTTATTTTGTTGTTGTAGTTTTTTTCATTTTCGTTGGTGTTGTTGTTGTATTTTTCATAGTCAATGGCACTGGCACTGCATGCATGATTGGTGTGGCTTGTGTTGTGCTGCATGCGCGCACCAACCATGCGCCATGTCGTATTTTCAAAGGGATTTCTCCAAAAACAAGAAAAAAACAGAAAACGAAAAAAGCGCCTCAAACAATAAATATACAAATAAAGCACGCTACAGGCGGCTTTTGAGGTACTAAGTACGCATAAATGACTTGGATCAGAGCACTTTTTTGCAACTTTTGGTTAAAGTTTCAGTTAAGTTTTAAGAGAGAGAACATCTACAGCTCCAAAGGAGCCTTATAAGTCTTAGCCAGGGATGTAAAGATGTAAAATCTGAGCCTTGAAGTAGGAGTAGTTCATTTAATACAGGTTAATACTTTAATTTGAATCATAACTTTACGACTCCCAAGAAGTTACCACTAACCACTTGAGACTCTGGAGACTCCTTTCCAGTTTGAGCCCGAAAAGTAGACTAACTTTTGATATACAATAATAGTAGACTTTGACCATCAGTGTAAGACTCGGATTTAGTTAACACTATGTGGTTAGTCAGTTAGTTAGTGGTCAGTTCATATTCATAATATAAAAAACTGAAACTAACTAGAACTTAGATGCTAGAGCATGTAAAACTAACCTATTCTCCTCATACACTCCTCATGTTAAAAAGGACGAATTTATCTTTCTCACTGGATATCTGATTGGTCACTGTGGACTCGGTTAACTTACTTTTTTACTTAACTGGCCAAAGCAACTCGCTCTCTCCAGGTGCCTTTTCTAGCTAGTCACACCAAGACACGATAGGACGTCAACAAACTTTGTCCTTCTACCGTCTTTCTCTTCTTCAGGTATCATCACAATAAAATTTAAATTTCCTTATTTTCCTTCCTAAATTTATTTTTTGCAGCCCCTTTAGCAGATTTAGGTTTTTGAACTATATTGTTTTTACTTGATCTGGTTAGTGCTAACCACTGACACATCAAAACATATTGTATTGCTTTAACCTTCACACTGTCACTATTAACATATGTTAATATTTCAATTTTGATTTTGCTATAACTTTTTGGGTTTAAGTCCGATTTTCATGCGGCTTCGGCTCAGTGGCCAATTTGTCAACCTCTTTCTATATATGTAATCAGAAAACTAAAAATTTAATTTTTTCCATCTTTTTTTTACAAATGAAAATTTTTACCCCTATTTTGGTTACATATTAACATATGTTAATATTTTTCTTCTCATCCGTTTTATAAAGACAACTTTCATTTTTTGAGCTAAGTTGGTAAGCAGAAACATAAAATGGACTGTTCTAAAGAGATTTTAGGTTCACGTGTGGAAGGGGGAAAAGGGATGAATGGGGTTTCAGCCCCTACAATGTGGGCGAATTTGTTGCTTTTTTTTAAGAAATGCCATAAAAAGTGCATTTTCAAATATATTTTCATCAAATTTCGTATTTAAGACTTTTAGGTAATACTACATCACATATCCAAATTTGAACGAGATCGGTCAACTATATCATATAGCTGCCATAGAAACGATCGCTCAAAAATGCTTTTGGTACAAAAGGGCTAAATTGGTAACAATTGGTGCATTTTCAAAAATATTTTCATCAAATTTCGTATTTAAGAGTTTTAGGTAATACTACATCACATATCCAAATTTGAACGAGATCGGCCAACTATATCATATAGCTGCCATAGAAACGATCGCTCGAAAATGTGTTGCATTGCGATTTGTACAAACGGGCTAAATTGCTAACAATTGGTGCATTTTCAAATATATTTTCATCAAATTTCGTATTTAAGACTTGTAGGTAATACTACATCACATATCCAAATTTGAACGAGATCGGCCAACTATCAGTTTACAAATGCACCAATTGTTACCAATTTAGCCCTTTTGTACAAATCGCAATGCAACACATTTTCGAGCGATCGTTTCTATGGCAGCTATATGATATAGTTGGCCGATCTCGTTCAAATTTGGATATGTGATGTAGTATTACCTAAAAGTCTTAAATACGAAATTTGATGAAAATATATTTGAAAATGCACTTTTTATGGCATTTCTTAAAAAAAAGCAACAAATTCGCCCACATTGTAGGGGCTGAAACCCCATTCATCCCTTTTCCCCCTTCCACGCGTGAACCTAAAATCTCTTTAGCACAGTCCATTTTATGTTTTTGCTTACCAACTTAGCTCAAAAAATGAAAACTGTCTTTATAAAACGGATGAGAAGAAAAATATTAACATATGTTAATAGTGACGGTTTCCGTATATAAAAATTGGTGACAGTGTGAAGGTTAAAGTAAACTTTTGAACTTTGATATGATTTGGTTAGTGCTAACCACTGCAGGTTGAAATTAAGTTGTGAAGCTACATTGTTTTCATTTGATTCGGTTAGTGCTAACCAAAGCTGTAAAGTTAGTTGTTAAACTATTGGGTGTACAAGTAGAAAACCGCAGTTTTTTTCATAATTTGAGGCTTTATTGCGTATAGCAAGGGAAATGGATTGCTGAGTCACACCCAAAGAATCCGCGAGTTCTTGTTGCGTCTGACAAGAATCTTCATCCAACAGAGTCTCCAAAGCTGCATCTTCAAACTTTTTCACGGGACCCGGCCGATCCTTGTCTTTCACGTCATAATCACCATTTTTGAATTTCACGAACCATTCTCGACACGTTCTTTCACTGATACACGACTCACTATAAGTTGCTACAATCATTCGACGCGCTTCAGCTGCAGATTTTTTCGAATGAAACGCGAAAAGCAAAATCTCCCGCAAATGACGCTTATTCGGTTCAAATTTCGACATCTTCACGCACCAACAAAAAAATGGACAATAAGAATAAACAAGCGAGATGATGTGGAGTTGTTAACCGATATCTTAGCTTGTCATGTGATGTTTCTGATCGGAATTCTCTCACCGATTTCCAAAGGTGGCACCACCCAGTGGAAAACGGCGGTTTTCTACTTGTACACCTGATATGATTTGATTTGGTCAGTGCTTTGGTTAGTGCTAACCACTGCCGGTTCAAATGAAGTTGTGGAACTACATCGTTTTCATTTGATTTGGTGATTGCTAACCAAAGCATTAAAGTAAGTTTTTGAACTATGATATGATTTGGTTAGTGCTAACCACTGCAGGTTCAAATTAAGTTGTGGAACTTAAATGTTTTCATATGACTCAGTTAGTGCTCATCGGTTCAAAGTAACTTTTTTTCCGTATGGTTTTCATTTGATTTGGTTAGTGCTAACCAAAGCTTTAACGTAAGTTGTTGAACTATGATTTTATTTCGACAGTGCTAAGCACTGCAGGTTCAAATTAAATTGTGAAACTACGTTATTTTCATTTAAGTCGGTTAGTGCTAACCAAAGTTTTCAAATAAGTTTTTGAACTATAATTTGATTTGGTTAGTGCTAACCACTGCAAGTTCAGTTTAAGTTGTGGAACTACATTGTTCTCATTTGATTCGGTTAGTGCTAACCACTGAAGATTCAAATTAAGTAATCAGAGTAATATTGTCATGATTTCACATGGCTCGTTAGTGCTAACCGGTTCAAGCTAACTTTTTAAACTATATTGTTTTCATTTGATTTGGTTATTGTTATCCAAAGCTGTAAAGTTAGTTGTTAAACTATGATTTGATTTAGTCAGTGCTAACCACTGCAGTTTATAATTAAGTTGTGTAACTACATTGCTTTCTTTTGATTCGGTTAGTGCTAACCAAAGATTTCAAATAAGTTGTTTAACTATAATTTGATTTGGTTAGTACTAACCACTGCAGGTTCAAGTTAAGTTGTTGAACTGAACTGTTTTCACTTAACTCAGTTATTACTAACCGGTTCAAGGTAACTTTATTAACTATATTGTTTTCATTTGATTTAGTGCTAACCACTGCCGGTTCATGGTAACTTCTTAACTATATTGTGTCCATTTGACTTGGTTATTGTTAACGAAAGCTTAATCCTGTCCGACATGAAAATAAACCGTTCTATATGAATTGTATGGGCTGTAGTCCAATATATTGGACATTGTGTCTGAAAGGGTTAAATTTCAGTTGTTGAACTATTTTTAAATTTAGTTAGTGCTAACCACTGCCGGTTCAAGGTAAGTTGTTGAACTGAACTATTTTCACTTAACTCAGTTATTGCTAACCACTGCCACATTGACAATCCTTCACATCATCCAATGTTTTACAAACTTTAATGGTTTAAGCACAAAAAATCATCTTTAACCTGAACAACACAAGAGCCCATTTTATTTCATGTACTGCCACATATTGGTAGCCCGAAAGGATAATTCACAATAAATAAAGCCGCAGATTTTTCACGCAAAAAATTATTTAAAAAATATGCACACACACATATGTGTATGTACGTAAGTATGTTAAGGAAAAAACCAGCATATTTAAAATTGTTTTTTTTTTCGTCATATTGCAAGTCCAACTTGTTGGCACGCGCCGAAGCTGATATGGGGATTTCATGTTTATTATTGTTGTTGTTGTTCATTGCTATAGTTTTTGCTGCTATTTTATTTATGCTGCAATAATTCGGTGCATTATGAACGTTTCCATAGCAGAAATGGAGTTTTTTTTACATAATGTTGTGATGTTTTAATTTGATTTTTTCGAAGCCATCGGGTGTTTTCGGCTGACTGTGAGTGCAAAAACAAACTATGAAAGTGAACTATTCAATGTAAAATGATCAACAAAATACTTAAATAGTTTCGGATAATGAAAATCCACAGCCAGATGGCTTAATCAAAAACTCAGATATAATAAAATATAATAAAACTAAATTGAAAAAAATCAGTAATTTGTATAAACTAATGAAAAAGAAAAAGAGTAAATGTTTACACTTAAACAATACAAATATGATAAAAATTGTAATTGTATAGTGTAGTTGGTTTAATTGTACAATAGAAAAGTTTAAAAAGAATTGTTTTTCAAATTATATAAATTAATGAGTAAGTGATAACTGACATAAAAATACATTTTAATAAAATAATAAAATTGCATTATTTCAATTTAATCAAGTAAATAAATAATAATTAAAAAATCGCTACGTAAATAAATTTGAAACTTTTTATTTACATTTAATTAACACAAACTTGAAATCATTTATACGAAAAACGAAAAACAAATAATGTATTTTGTATGTAAAAAAAAACATGAAAATGCTGTTAAATTGAGGAAACAAAACTTTGAGGTAGTGAATTTTATCAGTTTAATTAATAGTAAGAAATAAATAAAAAACCCATAAATTTAAACAGTTTATTTTGCATAAATAAACTGAAAATAAATTATTTAAAACCTTGTAAAACACAAAAACTAAATAATTTAATGTGCACTTAAACAAACCAGAAAAGGACTTATTTCAAACCATTCAAAAAAAAAATAATAATTTATTTTGCATTTAAGCACAACAGAAAAGGAATATTAAGGAATATTAAAATATTAAATAGATTTAAATAAGTTTAGAACCTTAAAAAACACAAAAATTTGGATAATTTAATTTTAATTTAACTAATACAGTAATAAATAAACAATGTAACAAATTAGTATCAAATATTTATAATAAAATTTGGAAAAAATAAGTTTGAGTGGCAACCTTCCCGTGAAAGCTCGCATAAGCAGAAAAGGGCACTGTGTTCGACCATTTGTGGTTTGCTTAGAAATTCCTGTTTTACACAATGCCTGCAATGAGTCTTGCTAACACTTATGATTGGTTCAGGTCCGTAGGGTCGTCTTGCCGCCCCCTCCTTTGCCAATCTGTTCGCCTCCTCACTAGCATCGTATCCACAGTGCGCCGGTACCCAGTGTAGTATCACTTGGTTGTCCTTGGAAAGGTCTTGGAGGACATCTACTGTCTCCCAGATCAGTTTAAAGTCAAATTTCATCGAGTTCAGAGCTTTGATTGCAGGCTTCCTGTAAAGTTTTAAAGTTAAGTATTAGTATTGTCCTGGCACATTCATTAATGGCATAGACCTCAGCCTGGAAGACTTTGGCCTTGTCCCCAAGACTGACTGAAAGTTAGTAGCTAGAGCTACAATTTCCCGCTCCTGTTCCTTTTTCCGTCTTGGACCCATCAGTGTACCATACAATATCACCACATGTCGGACTGATTTTACTATCAGCCCAGTCCTTCCTGTGCGGTATATACGTTTTGTACCTTCTTCTGAAGAGGTGCTTCTGAGGCATCAGATCTAGGGGCATTCAAAAGCCTACATCTCGCCTCCTGTCCCTCAGCAGAGATAAGTGACCGATTGCCTGTGTATGCTTCGGTATAAATCCACTATGCACCAGTCGGTGAGTGCTGGCTATTGCAGCCATTTGCACTTTGAGTTCCAGCGGCATCGCCCCCAATATAACACTTAGGGCTGCAGTTGGAGTGGTCCTGAGACATCCTGTTATGCCGGTATCGGTCGTTGTAGTTTCTCTAGCAGTTGGAGTCGTCCTGAGACGTCCTGTTATGCTGGTATCTGCTAGTCGTTGTAGTTTCTCTAGCTTAGTTGCAGTTGTTACTTCTGTGGTCTTACTCCACCAGACTGTCGCCCACCAGATTATCGTCGGCAGAACTACCTTGGAGTACAATTTTTGAAGCCACTTCGGCCTCAGTCCCCAGTTTTTTCCACAGATTCTTTTGCAACTCCAGGGTATTGCCTGCTCTCTTGATAGTGCAATCAACGTGGGGTTTCCATTTCAATTTACTGTCTAGAGTTAGCCCTAGGTACTTGACCTCACTCGAGATGTTCAGCACCTTACCAACGATCTGTATCTGTCCAAGGTCAAATTTTCTTTTAAAGGTAAAAGGCACTATAATTGTTTTGTCCGGGTTCACAGACAATTTCTGTCTGACACACCAGCGCCTCACAATTTTCCGAGACTGCATGTCCGTCTTTGCCCCTGACCGCAATGACTTCATATCCCTGCTCCGAATTAGTCCATCAACGACCACAGACCACAGCAGCGGGGATAGTACCCCTCCTTGAGGACATCCCCTCCCTGTTCTTGCAGACAGCTCTACCGCCCCTAGGTTGGATTGAATCACTCTGCTTTCAAGCATAGATGGTATACATCTTATAAGAGTGGTAAGCACCTGAAATTCTCCTAGCGCCTTTTCAATCGCTTCGAAGGTCGTGTAGTTGAAGTGGATCTACCTTTCTGGAATATTGGTTCGCAGTCGCCGTAGCTCAGCTGGCTAGTGCGTTGGGCCGCGAGACAAATGCGACGCACGAATCCAGGTTCAATACTCCGTTGCGTTAACACCGAAAAAAAACGAAAAACAACAATTTTTCTTTCGGCGGCTGTCCTCAGCAGGAAATGGCAAACCTCTGAAAGTAAAATTGCCCATGAAAAGGCTCCCAACTCGCCGTTCGGAATCGGCATAAAACTGTAGGTCCCTTGAAGATGTCGGTTCACACTTAGAGGGCACCGAGGAAGAATATCTTCTCTCAGGAAGCGGTCACCGGTCTTTTCCAAGCCTTTTAGCACGAATGACATCAAGCTTATCGACTTGAAGTGTTTTGGGTCCTTTTATTGATTCTTCCAGGCTTGGGGAGATAGATTACGTTCACTGCTCTCTACACCTCTGAAATATGCCCAAAAGATAAGCTACATGAATAGATTTTTATTAAAATAGGCGCTAGTGTATCCATTCCCTTTTGCAGAAGTGCCGAAAAAATTCCATCTTTTCCGGGCGCTTTGTATAGGGAGAACGATTCTAGCGGCCATTTCACTATTGGTGTGCTGCACACCGCTCGGGCAACCCTCCAGTCTTCCCTACTCGGATAATATGTCGGTCCTGTACTGTTTGTCAGAGGTGCGGTTGCTGATATTATCGATCCCGGAAAGTGGGTGTTAATGAGTAGGACGAGTGATTCCATTTCACTAACATTCACCAGTGTTCCAATAGGACAGGATTTTTCCTTCGAGAGGACCCTTTGTAGTCTGAAGCTGGAGGACAGGTTTTAGACGATTCTGTGAGGACGTGTCAGGTCCTGACACAGGACCTTATTTCATGGTTATATTTGGTGAGAGTCAGCGAGTAGGTCTGTCAGTCGCTATTCCGCTTGGCCCTATTACACAGTTTTCTAACCTCCTTCTTTAGCTTCCCTGTCGGACCTGAGACAACTAGTTCCCAAAATTCATTGGTTTTCCAACTGGTTTTTTGTAGTCAATTGGACAACTAGTTGTCAAAGTAGCTGTCAGCGGATGCAGAAGTCAGTCCGTTCGCGTCTAATCGTTCACGTTCTGCGTGCGCGTTCATAGGCGAGAAGAAACTACGAAAATACGAAACGAAACGAAAGACGACACAGAGGTGAAATAAGCAACAACATTCTGTTACGGCTGATCTTGTGATGCTTTTGTTACAACAACGTATAAATGTTTCTTTCTTTCTGTTTCTATGACTCGAAGTTCGCTCGATTTGCACGTTTTGTCTTAAATGATTTCAGTTAGAATTTCGCGTAGTTGCGTGAAGCAACGAATTGCAGCAATAGTCGAATGATATGTATTAATAAATTTATGTAATTATGTTTATGTAATTATTTATTAATTAATTTATTTTTTTATTAATTGCAGGCGAAGTCAGGATGTTGTTTAAAAATTAAAGACCAATTTTTTAAATAAATCTAAATAATTTCAAACCATTGCTTGTGGTGTGAGTCTATGATAAAAAGTAAATGCTAATGAATGAAATGTTTCATGGTTTGTAACCATCGAATTTTTTATGATTCAAGAAAAACACCTCTCATTTTCTCAAATATTTAGTGTGCAACTTAGAACTATGGAGCGTGAAAATATTCCCACATCTCGGCTGCCGTAAAAAAATGCGCGCATTAAGCTTAATGCAGTCGTCTGCCACTGGTCCGTTTCGGCCATTCCACTGCGCTGCGCAGAAACAAAAGCAGCCAAGAGTGCCACTGTTGGCCGCTGATAGCGCACACATTCTTCGTCCATTTCATGCAGCCCAACAAATTAAATTAATTGCACTTTTCTGGCGCACACGTTTGTGTGTGTGTGTGTGTGTTGAAGGCAACTGGAGGACAAAGAAATGCGGTTGAAGGCGTTGCTTTAAATCTAATTATTTTAATTACACTTTTGTGCGCACTTGTCCTTTGCGAATGCGCTCGCACACACACACACACACAAACACATACATACATTCAGATAATTTAGCACATAAAAGTGCCATTTCGTAAAAGTTTTTAATTTTCTGCGCCACTTGCGCTTAAAATACACACACACACTCGCATACAAAAACTTAAATAAAATACTTGAGCGCAAATGTAAAAAACTGTTAACGCACAAAGGCAATGAAAAAAAATTACAACAACAACAACGCATTTGTCTGTTATTCGCCAGCTGCCGTAGTTAAGGACACGCAACGCGTGCACAAAAGTGCAAACGCCTAAAAGTATGCAGCAACTGTGCGAACAGCAGCGCTCGCGCCACACCCAGCTCGGCTCATCAGCAGCGCTCTTCGCTTAGCACTGGTAAAAGTTTAATATGCACACAAAAAATGCTTGTTTTAATTGCAATCGAATGAAATTTTTGCGATTACGCTTTTGCACGCATCTCTCGCGCTGCACGCGCGCACATCATAAAAATCAAAAGCGAAACACTTTGTGTGTGTGTGTGTGTGTTCGTTGTTGCAATTGTTGGGCTTCATTAAATTTAATGCGTTGCCATTGGCATTAAATGGGCAACTTTTGCGTGCGACAGCCGCATGTCGCCGACTGCCGAAGCGTTCGCTCGCCGAACTCGTCGCTCGCCGCTCGTTGGCCGTCTTGACCGTTTCAATTTTCTGGTATGCCAAAACTTTTGCATACTTGCGCGTCAATAATTTTGCGCCCTTTTTTTCTGACTGCAGCTGCTTCGCCTCGGCGCTTCCTTCCGTTTCTGTTGGACTTCGGTGCCTTCGGAATCCTTGCACGCTTCGCTCTACGCTCGAGTGCACTTTTTTATGCGTACGTGCGTTAAGTTTAATGTTTCAATTTCCATTCAACAGTCTCGGCTCGAATCATTTGCAGCTGGCGACGCTGGGCGGCACTGGCCGAAATTGAAATTGATTTCCGTTTCAAATTGCTCTCCGCGCTGCCATTTTAAATCGTTTCGTTTTAATTTTGTTTTGTTTTTTTCTGCAATTTGTTGCAGGTTTTGGGGCAGCGCCAGCTGGTCATTAGAAACGGAAATTAAATGAGTTGTAATAATTGCGACACCTTGCGCCATAAAGGCTTAACGCTCGCTGCTGGCGGCGGCAATCGGATGAGGTCTTTTTTTGTGAATAAAATTAAATTTGGTGCAAAACAGGTGTTGGCGCATTGTGGAGTGAAAGATGGGACCGAGAAATATTGCAGTGTTGCTGTGACAGTGGACAATGTATGAACACCAGAGACTTTAATGCAAGTTGAGAACATTTTTTGTTATTTTCTGGTAAATATTTTTCAATCTTTGGACTTGAGTGGGTAATCAATATTTCAGAAAATGTTTATAATTGCAATAACAAATCAAAAAGTGCTCTTAGTGAAATTTTTTAAGAGATACATGTCTGCAGACCATCTAGAAAGCTGGAGCGTTAATTACTTACTTTTCAAAAACTTAACACAATATGGAAAATTATTTATGAAATGCAATTCCATTGTTTTCAAGCAGAAAAAATTCGAAAAAAATTATATTCTACCTAACAAATTTGCTTTGGCGTCATTTTTATGACACTAACTCGATGATCCCAAGCTTAACCCTTTCACGACAGGTTTTTACTGTGGAAAGTTAAATTTTAAAATTTATATCAATTTTAGATAATTCCAATTCATTCAATCAATTTATATCATTTTTAAATTTTATCAACATCAACAATATTCAATGATCATTTTAATGTCGTACGACAACAAATTTTAAACACGAAAAAATTTTACAAAGAAAAAATCTTTATACTTGCGAAACTAGGGGCCAAATGTAGTAAAACTGCGTTTTAAGTTTTTCTCTCTGACGTTAGGATTTTTTTTAAAAGGACTTTGAAATTTCAAGGACATGTTTACTTCATTCATTGTAGAATAACAATATGGATATCAAATGAAAAAGGAAAATCCTTTGAATTCTAGAAAATTTAATGTTTTGATGCAAAAGGACGAAGAGGTATTGAAAATGGCCTTTTAAAACTTTATCCTTGAATATCCTTAGAAATTTCCAATAATTTTTTTTTGAGAAAAATACATTTTAAGGACTAAAGAGCTGCACAAAAGGTTCTATTGGGCACAGTTCACTACTGCACAGAACTGTACTTCAGTGTCGCGGTGACAGCAAATTCAAATGCTCAATAGTTCTATTCTGCCACAAAGCCAGCACTGCATCATTCGAAAACTTGTTCGCTACAGCAGCGACAGTGCTTGTGTTCTGTTGTGAAGCAAAACATCAAAACCGAAAGCTATAATGAGGTTAAGCAACGGTAAATCAGAGCAAGCAGACCGAGTGAAGTAGAACTTGTACTTCAGTGTTTTTCTACTTCCGTGTTGTTCCACTGCAGTATTGTTCTACTTCAGTGTTGTTCTATACTTCAAGGTGCTTGAAGTTCTATTGTCGTTTCGTGCAGTATTCCTATGAATATCAAAAGCTTTATTCACTGCAGTGCTTGTTTTGTAGTGAAAGTGAAGAAGACCGACAGTATTTGAAAGCACAGCGATGGCATGCAAGTCATTTCTATAGTGCTTGCGCCGCTCTTTATTAACCCTTTGAAGCATACATTTTTCAGATAACTTTTTTTCAATGAAAATAGTCGCCCTGGGGGTTTTCGGGGTCGCTGATCACGAATATGTAATCAAATTTTTGAAATTCAGCAATCCAATATGGCGGATCCAATATGGCGGACCGAATTAGTGAAACTTATTCACATCTGTATGAAAATTGGTATACGGAGGTTTTCGAGGTTGCTGATTACGAATTTGATATCAGATTACCGAAATTCAAAATGGCGGATCCAATATGGCCGACAGAATTAGTGAAAAAACCGAAAACCTCCGTATACCAATTTTCATATTGATATGAATAAGTGTAACTAATTCGGTCCGCCATATTGGATCCGCCATTTTGAATTTTGGTAATCTGATAAAAAATTCGTGATCAGCGACCCCGAAAACCTCCGTATACCAATTTTCATACAGATGTGAATAAGTTTCACTAATTCGGTCCGCCATATTGGATCCGCCATTTTGAATTTTGGTAATCTGATAATAAATTCGTGATCAGCGACCCCGAAAACCCCTGGACACCAATTTTTGTATCAATCTGTTAAAAACTTTTCAAGATAAGTGGTAGTATTCTAGGTGGGATATACGTCTTCCCACCGTGCTGCAAAGGGTTAAGGACTAAGATCCCAGATATCGTGAGTTTGATTTCTACCCGGTTTGGTCCTGCACTTTTTAATATTTTCTATTTGTTCTTTCTTTCAGCATTAGCGAATCAAATAATTTCTTTTTAGACAAGTTTCTATCCATCTCACTCCAATCAGTTGTCATGAGAAGCAAGTTTTCATATCCAGTAGAAGAACAACAACCACACAGTGCACATCCTATCCACAGATTACTCATCAATGACACCAACCTCTGTGTTTTCCAACAACACTTTCTACCTATCAGCAACGAATGCGCTCTACACAACCCAGTAATAAACTTTTACATACGATTACCTGAAGGATATCTAATTTTCAGAGCTCGGTTGTCGGTAAAAGATTTTCAACAAACGAGTAGCCTTTTTCATAGAGCCTGGACAGCTGCAGAGTTCATTGGGATGACTTTGCATTGGACATCCAATTAATACCCTAATTTGACGTATTGGTACCAGTCCTTCGGTATCGGTTCGGTATCTATCTATCTTATTTAATTTTTTTACTCAAGTTTTGATTGTTTCAAAGCCACTTCAACCGGTTAGTGAAATCAAGTGCATTACAGAAGTTTTTTGCTTCTAGAGATCTCCTTGCTGTCCTTGGAGCATGGTTTTCTTAATGTTTTAAGTCTCCTTAATGAAGCTGGGCATCTATGGAAGAAGTGTTGTATGTTTGCCGTCGACATCCAACCACCGCATCGAACACCTTTTTCGCCGGAGCTTCGTCGTCCATGCGGCAGACATGACCGAGCCAGCGTAGCCGCTGGATGTTAATTCGCTGCACTACGTCCATGTCCCTATACAGCTCGTTATTGGTTCGTATACGATAGTCGTCACCAACACGTACAGGGCCGCAGATTTTGCGAAGTACCTTCCTCTCGAACACTCCAAGGGCCGCTGACGGGGCTGAATGGTTAAAAGAATCAGTTACAAATTTTCTTCCTTTCAATGTCCGACTTGCTCCTGGAGAACTGTTTGGTATGCTTGGAGCATGTATTCACAGTATTTTTGTTGCTTTTAGAGAACTCCTTCATGTTCTCGTAGCATGGTTTCCTTAGTGTTTACAATCACTTATTTTATAAGACCGGACATGTACTGAAGATGGTTTCCTTCTCATCTGGATTGCCAGAATTGATGCTGTAATGCATGAATGGTAGTCAAAAACTGTTCTTTGGGATCACATCGTCGCGGCTACGTTAGAAGTTCCCAGACAGATACAAATTTGTGATTTCTAAGGGCAAACGTGGCCTGAACTTGTCGATTCAACTAGTAATTTAGGAGTAAGTCTTATGGAAGCGAGACCTTCTGTTGTTAGTCACGTTTGCTTGGAAAACAAAAAAAAACACTGAACATTTTGCAAGAGAGTGCCCAGTATTCTGTTGATCCAGGATCGAAAATTGGAACAAGGTGATAATTACATATAGGAACTCTTTGAACTTGAAGTTTACGACGTTTTTCGTTAAAGAAATTAATGTCCCGTCTGGTTGAGAAAATACCTGAAATTCATTCTAAAACTTTTTAATAGTAACTTTGATTGAGCATAGTAACCATATCGACCAATGATACAATCTGCTTTTAAAAGCGCAACGATTAAGTTGGACAGGCCATGTAACACGAATGGACTCCACGAGGGCGCAGAAGAAAATTCTAGAGGCCAAAACGTTCGACACTAAAGTAAGGGGAAGGCCAAGATCAAGATGGACCGACGAACTAAAGGAAGACACGAAAAAACTTGGGAGGAACTTGAGATGTATGGAGGTCCCACGTGCAGCAGGCCAAAGCTCACAAAGAGCTGTAGCGCCAAATGATGATGATGACTGTCTGCTTTTGGCGATGTCTACTTCCAAAACGAAGAAACAACTGAACACTTCGTTAGGGAACGCCCAGTATTCTGTTGATCCAGAAGACAGCAACTGATGTAGAAAGCCTTAGTAGGGCGCTGGTCTTAATTTTGGATGCTCCCTCAAGTTCTACAATCACTAAAAGCATAAGTCAGCCACTGTAATCTTGAGAGCAATAATCCTAGAACGACTCTGTAATCGCCCTTGAAAGCAACAATATATATAAGGTATACTTTTTATATTCAGAATTTAAAAAATTCAAATAGCTGGGCACAATTCGGTAGTAAAATGAAGTCTGGCAAGGCCACAATCCAGGATATAAATATGTAAGTTGCTTCAGATCGAGTAAAAATGTAATAATAAAGGATCTCTTGTCCGCAGTAGTGGTAGACTTGTGATGTAATTGATAAAAATCGATTAGGCATAGTTCTCGAAAATCGATACTTATTGCTTTGGCTTTCACCATTTTAAAGTAAGTCAACGTTCAGACTGTCAAAAGTAAAGAATTTTCTTATTCTGCAAATATTAATGACAAATTTTACTGAAATCCCAAATCTGTGCTTCTGATGACTAATTTTAATAGGCCATCAATAATTTTACAACAAATCCTATCTAAATTATGTTGCCGGTTGTATTGAAACTCTCATATTTTCTAAATCTCCATAGCATTGACTTGACACAAAATGGCGCACTGTGCATATTTTTATTAAATTGCCATGTCGTAAAAATAACAAAAATTACCAAAACACAAAGATTATAGTACAAAACGTCCCGATCGTAAAGCGGGCCTTATCGTTATTACGCTTTAAGGTCATTTTGTTTGGCAACTTTATGTGACGTTTAATTTTTTTTATAGATTTCCGCTCGAAAGCAACACAAATAAAATAATAACAATTATTATTATTATTAGAAGGCTTCGTTTTTGGTTGTATTTTTTTTATTTTGTTTTGTTGTTTTTGTGTTGTTGTGTTTTGTGACAGCTGCCGCCCTGCAACAGACTTTTGGCCACTGACGAGGGCCTAACCCCTTTTTTACGGCACAATTAGCGCAAATAATAATTTTAATCGAAATTATTTCCGCAATACCAAAGCTACAACAACAACAACAATAGTAACAGTGTAAATAATATAAAAGCGTAGTTTATGTGCGCTTAAGTGCCCACGGGCCAACGCAACTGGCAGCATGTCTCTCGGTTTTGTTGTTGTTCGGCCAGTTGCAGCTCCTTAGACCTTCATTGGAAATTGACCCTTTGAACGGGCGAGCAAGTGAGACGCTATCGCCGCGGCAGCTATTAGCTCACGCCACATTTTTATGACAGCCAATTGCCATTTGAAGCGAATGAGCCGCACGAGACGGCAAAAAAAGCCGGGTCCGGAGTTTTAATTGTACGTACGCAATTTATCGTAAAAGCGATAAAGGACTTTACGAGCAAGTAGTACGTGCTTATGACAGTTGAATTCCTTTGCGACAATTGGCAGTCAAAGTGGCCGATGGACGAGAGAAGATGACAGACGCACGACATGAGATTGAAGACGCGAACATGAACGTTGTTTGGGGCGAGATTTCAAAAAAACCTGGTTTGTTGTGGAAATTTTGCGAAACTTGAAACTGAAATTAAATAATGTAATTTTATAAGAAATTGACAAATATTTGTTGTTGTTGTTGTTGTTGTAATAAGCAGTCAATTGTGCAGGAGTTTATTTGCCACATGTGTAGTTGAGTGAAGTCGCAGTTGCCGCTTCGGCAGGACGAGATTTTTGCCTCACTGAGAAAATTGTGTAGCCGCCGAAATGCCGCAAACTGCCAATAAATTTTCCACTTAAAAGTGAATAATTGCGGTGAAGATTTCCAAATTGCAAAGTTAACTCGCACGGCCACACACACACACACACACACGCACACACACACACACACTGCACATCATTGCTAGCAAAAAGCGAAATGTTGCAAAGCCACACAAACACGAGCCGGATATGAAAGGCACGCAAGGATATTTGTGGGCAATTCATAAATACACACACACACACACAAATACAAACACAGAGAGAGGGCTCTGTGTGCAGCTGGCTGTGCGGTGTTGCCGCACAGATAAAAGGATCAACGCTGCCCAAAACAACAAATAGCATTGGCAACAAAAACAACCAGCACGAACGCGCTGAACGACCGGGTTGGCGGTTTTACCGTTTACCGTTATGGCTTTGAAAGGCAGCACTCGCTTAAGCTGGACTTGTGCACAAAAAACGGCAGCATGTGGCAACCACATAAAACGTTCAAACACACACACACAAATTTTGAGGCATTTTCCAGCAGCGAAAAACACCAAAAGGCAAAATGAATTCAATCGAGAATGAAATGAAATGTATGAAATATTTACATAAAAATCATAGCAACAACAACAACAACCATGCAAAAGGGGTACGCACCCTTTTGCGGTTAATTTGTAGCAGATTTTCAGTTAAATGCTCAAAGTTCACTATGCACTGAAGCCTTCAAAAAGGGCATTAAAAGCCGCTCGAAAGCGCTTCAAGCAGCAATGCGAATCTTCAAATGTTTGATTGCGTCGAAAAGCGACGCTGAGAGGCGGCGGCACTCGAGCAATCAGCTGAGCGTTGTGAATTGCCGCGGCATGAATTAAGAAGTGGCCACGGATGGCAACACTTGAAGCGTCAGCAATGCGTAAAAGCGTTTGAGAATTGCAAAAATTGAATTAAAAAATTTTAAAAAAAAAATCGCAAAATCTATCTCTGAAAATACAAATAAAAAAAAATTAAATTAAAAGTAAACTCAATGACAAATGGCTGAGAGGGCAGCGCAGCGTCGCGGCTCAGATAAAAAAGATTAAAGCATGGCGCTGCAGTCGCAGTTGCGGCGCACATGTAGGGCCAAAGCACGTTTCGGGGCGCGCACAAAGCGAACGTAAAACATGCCAAAGGCAAAAGCGGCAAATCGCAATAATAAATTTCACAAAGCATGTCTCGCAATCGCCAATAACCAAAAACGTAAAACAAAAAAAATTTGTTTTAAAAAAAATATTTCACATTGCATACTTGCAGGCGCGCTAACGGCGCTCGGCACACGTAGCGGCATAAAAATAAATACAGACGATCGACAGCACAACGCATTATTGCCAAACACACTGATAGCTCTGCGAAGAAGAGCACAACTCGAACAACCAACACACTCGTGCAACCTACGAGCAACATGCAACAACATTCGATTGAGCGCGGCCGCCGGCAAGAGCGCAACTTATGTGCGTACGTGCAAACAGACAGACAGCATCGGACAGATAGACACAAAGGCAATGTTGGCACGCGGCGCAAACAAGGCAAAAAGTGCTGCACGCGCACTGAAAAGTCGACACAAATCTTTGAAATGTTGCACGAATCGTCTTGTGGCTAACAAGTTGCAACGTCAGGCGGCGTGTGCGCGTTGCCGCTGCTGCTATGTTAAGTACACACGCGCCGCAAATACATTGCTGCAATTTCTTTTGGCAATTGCAACCACAACAACTACAACAGCTGCTGAGCCGAAATTTGTTGAGCCGCTACAATTGCAGTCGGTAACTGTGCTGCACGTGATTGGAATTGTGCGCTGTCGAAGGAGCAGATGGAGGCCGTGTTGAAGGCGAATTTTACAGTTGCATGCAAATGCAACGCTGAGCATTGTAAGCTCTTCGATGCGCGTCTGCTGCCAATGGCAACAGTGGCTGCACTCGGCCGCCAGCATCCCGTTGAGCTCAAAGGTAGTTAACGCATAACAGGTGACTGGGAAATCTTCGCCAGCGTGGTCGGTGTCTGGCAATAAGCTTTGTTGATGTGTGGTTGTGGTGTTGCACAAATCGCCTTCAGGCATATCGTGAAAAATGAAAAAATGGTCTTGGAAACGAGGGGCCAGAACTTTTCAATGTTTCGAAAAATATTGTAGCATATTTTTCGGCAAAAAGGAGAATGTATCGCATTATGTCTCGATGTCTTTCTTTAATGCTTAAACCGAAACTTTCTTAAATGCTTGAAATGAAACTTATTTTGGTTCCAATTTGATTTGCTGCTGTTTTTATGTTTCATTTCATTTCATTCATTTCATTTCATTTCATTCATTTCATTTCATTTCATTTCATTCATTTCATTCATTTCATTCATTTCATTCATTTCATTCATTTCATTCATTTCATTCATTTCATTCATTTCATTCATTTCATTCATTTCATTCATTTCATTCATTTCATTCATTTCATTCATTTCATTCATTTCATTCATTTCATTCATTTCATTCATTTCATTCATTTCATTCATTTCATTCATTTCATTCATTTCATTCATTTCATTCATTTCATTCATTTCATTCATTTCATTCATTTCATTCATTTCATTCATTTCATTCATTTCATTCATTTCATTCATTTCATTCATTTCATTCATTTCATTCATTTCATTCATTTCATTCATTTCATTCATTTCATTCATTTCATTCATTTCATTCATTTCATTCATTTCATTCATTTCATTCATTTCATTCATTTCATTCATTTCATTCATTTCATTCATTTCGTTTCATTCATTTCATTTCATTCATTTCATTCATTTCATTCATTTCATTCATTTCATTCATTTCATTCATTTCATTCATTTCATTCATTTCATTCATTTCATTCATTTCATTCATTTCATTCATTTCATTCATTTCATTCATTTCATTCATTTCATTCATTTCATTCATTTCATTCATTTCATTCATTTCATTCATTTCATTCATTTCATTCATTTCATTCATTTCATTCATTTCATTCATTTCATTCATTTCATTTCATTCATTTCATTCATTTCATTCATTTCATTCATTTCATTCATTTCATTCATTTCATTCATTTCATTCATTTCATTCATTTCATTCATTTCATTCATTTCATTCATTTCATTCATTTCATTCATTTCATTCATTTCATTCATTTCATTCATTTCATTCATTTCATTCATTTCATTCATTTCATTCATTTCATTCATTTCATTCATTTCATTCATTTCATTCATTTCATTCATTTCATTCATTTCATTCATTTCATTCATTTCATTCATTTCATCATTTCATTCATTTTTAGTATAAATAACAAGTGCAAATAAATACGCAAGATTTTGGAATTAAAAAATTTATTTATTAAATTTGTGAAACGAGTAATGAAGTATTTCAAACATCAGTGAGATAAATTACATTACTTGACACGAAAAATGCACCTAAAAATAAAAACTGAAAATCCAAAAAATTTTTGTATGAACCATTTTCAAAAAATCTTTTAAAAACCAAATTTTATTTATTTATTTATTTAGCTAATGACCAAATGTCCTTACTGACTATAGGAAATATTTGTAAATACAAACTACAACTTACTTAAAGTATTTACCAAAAAAACTTTTTAAGCTATGAGCACCTTTTGCTTCAGATCCACATATCTCGTAAACGAATCATCTTACTAACACGAGGTGTCCATCGTTCAGAAGATGGTTCTTTATCCTTTCCAGCGATATATCGACTGTCGAAATCAGATTAGATTTGGGGAAGTGACTGACGGTGAAAGTTGAAAAAAGTGAATTTTTCTACCATTTTTTTTAATTATAAATTTTCAAATTATTTCTTTATAGATAAAATAAATTATCTTCTTTGCGTTTAAGATCCAAGATGAAAGATACATTATTTGTGCAAATGTTAAGCCTAACATCAATAGAATCGACAGAAAAATGACAAAGTTATGAAGCACTGAGTGATAATAACAACTTTGAATTTGATACACCGTGCAACAAAAACAAATTTTTTTGTAGAGGCCCATCAAAATTTTGATATAATCGTGAACTAGAGATCATTCATAGTAACTTGGCTTAGTCAGTTTTTCATTTTCTGATCCAATATCCTTTTTAAAGGACTTTACAATTTTAAGGACATAGACATTTGAAATCTGTTTTTGTATATTTGCAGTTGTGCAATGATGAAGATATGGGTGTCAAATGAAAGAAGAACATTCTCTCCTTGTCACATTTTCAGTTTTGGCTCAATTTTGGCGTTCAAGTTAATTTCTGAGCTTTTCAGAGTTCTATAGTAGAATTTTATGGCGAATATTTTCGTGGTACATTTTGTCCTCAAAAAGTCCTGTTTTACAGGACATTTCTGGCATTTTATAAAAAGGGGTCAAATTGACCCATACAAATAGGAGCTATAGGGTTAAAATGCTACACAAAATGTTCTTCGTAGTATTTTACATCAAATTGCTGAACACATAATATACCTAAAATGTGAGGTTACATGGTTTTCGTATGCCGATTCACCATAAGACTCTGCAAAACGGGAAAAACTTTGACCCCCCTAAAAAAAATTCAGAGGTAAACTTTTAAAACGCCGATACACGTAAATTTTTTTTTGTCCTCCTCTACCAGAATCCGTTGTCAGAATCTTGTTATTTTTTTTTTTTTATGTTTAGTGTTGTTAGTAAAAAAGTTTCGCCACTGCTCGGCTCTCTGTAGGCTCACTATTCTTAGACAGCTTTAAAGACCTCAGAACAGCCAATATAAGTGACCTCCACGGTTTTTTCAGCGAAGAAATTTCTCTTGAATTAGAGATAAATCACTTCTTTCATTGCCAATGGGAAAAAACAGGTAGGGAAAGGTCAAACTTCCACTCTGAGGTCATAATGACCCGTTGTTAATCTCTTCGTGGTTTCCTCTGAAGCTAACCAATAGTCTCTCGGGGCAAACAAGTTCGATATATAACGATCGATTTTCTTGGCGCTAGTCATGTCTGTCAGAAATCTTTACATTGGGGTACGAAGTCGGCTTTCCTGCTGAACCGGGTAGTGATGAATCGTTTCTACCTCTTCTTCACCAGCTTCTGCAGACATTACTGGACAAGTGACGCCTTTTGATGAACATGGAACGGAATATTGCAGGGTCCGGTAATGGTTTCAACGAATCTATGAATGGACTGTTCGACTCAGTATGTTAACCGTAGAAATCGTGTTTTTTCTCAAGGACGATAGGATAGGGAGGTCGATAGTGCCCGGCAGATGGCGCAATCGGTCCTGCTGCGCCATGAGTACTCAATATCTGTTTTGGTCAATAGATGATAGAAATCATAGGACATGCCCCACTTGGTTCTTCCAGCGGAGACTCCGTCTCTCTTTCCTCTGTCGATCTCTACTACTCCAACTACTTTTTCGCCGGAGCTTCTTTGTCCATAGAGCAGAATTATCCAGGCCAGTGTAGCCCCTCGATGTTGATACGCTGTGCCGCCTCCATGTCTAACACTTAGTGTCACTACTTAAAAAGTGTGACACTATGTCACAAGCCAATGTTAACTCCACCTTCTTGGAAACTTCTTGGTCCATTTGGGCCAAAAGTGAGCCTTTTTATTTAATTTAATTTGGATCTTTTTTATACAAAAGTGTGCAAACAAAAAAAAAACCAAAAGTCTTACGTTTTGAAGTCCAAGTCTTACCATTGGACTTGGACTTTGAGGACTTTTGAGGACAATTCGTAAAAATTTCGAAATTTGGTGTTGAAAAACCAATAAAATGGTCCTTTCGTTTTCACTTTGAGCTTTTTTTGGGAACATGTTGGTACAAAAAATTTTAGTTGAGTGGCAACCGTTCAAGTTTTCTGTAGTCAAAAACATTCACAAATTTTTCATTAATCACTTTAAATAAATATGCCCACAGAGCAAACATATCACTTCGAAATTTTTGTTTTTGTTTCTGTCAAACACTTAAAGTTGCCAAATCACTGACTGCGCAACAACTCTATGCACGCAACACTTCTTCACGCAACTTAGAAGCGCAAACTTTTCCAAGTAATTGTTGGCAATGTGCTCAAAGAGGACTTTTTCCTAGAAACATTATTGCAAACTATGCGGCCCCACCACAGTTCCCAATTTGGCCCAAATAAGCGCAAATTGTTTCACTTTGACTTGTAGTGGCTGTGGGTCGCGTAATCGTTTCATCGGCACGAAACAAAAAACGTAGGCCCCGAACGTTGCCTAACAACTGCCACAGTCACATCCACTGGACGCGCCGACTTGCCACTGATTTTTGTCATAATCAGACACAACTACTATCAGTGCCATATTTTGCTTGTTTGTTTTTTGTTATTTCGGCTCGTTTCTCGGCCATCATTATGCCAAACTTTTGCTGCTTGCTTGCACTTTTCGTTCGCTCCATCTAACCTCACTCCGATAAAATACCTAAACGTGGCGCCTTGTTAGCGTTTCTTGGTTATTTCTTGCCGCATGCTCCCCTCGTGCGTTTGGTTCCTGTTGCAAAAGTTGATTATGTTAACAAAAATGTCCAAATATTATTGAAAATATTCAACGTGGCAAATTGCTGCTGATTCCCTGCCACTCTCTCCCTCTTCTATATCGTGAAACTGCTTCAACCCTCCCTGCAAGGACCCACTTTACTCCCACATACAACTTACGCGCAATGCTGCTCGCGTTCAACCGACTCAGCTGGTTGATAAGTTGGTTGTTGTTGTTGTTACTCTCGACTTGAGTCGGCCATGTAATGTTACGTCAATAGCAAAATTTCATTATTAACAAAATGTTACTTATGCCAGCCAAAAGTTTTCGCTTGTGTTGTTTCGCTGCGTTCAAAAAACTTTTTCGTCGAGCTCAAGTTTTGCGCTTTACCCCCTTCCAGCAGCTGCTGTTGCAACAACAACAACAACAAAAACAACAAGAAACACGCTCATTTTGTTTTGCGCTGCGTCAAATTTTTGTTGCTGATGCGCACTTTTTCAACTGATCGACTCCCCTCTTGCTCCGCTTAGGCGCCTCAAAGTATGCCATCAAAAATTCTTCTTTGCGCCTTAACCACTGCCACCGCGCCGCCATCCTCGGCCGCATTGCTGCTTGCAAGGCTGTACTGCGCCCGCATTTGACACATGTTCGACACGACGCGCGCGACGCGACGACGAGGCGGCGAATGGGCGAACTGCCAAGCGTGTACGAGCAGAGCGGAGCGAAAATGTGCCGGCGCAGCACGCGCTGATTGCCTGCCCTAATGGTGGCGTAATTAAGACGTAATATTTTGTTTTTGATTGATTTTCGCTTCACTTGTCGCTCAGCCGCTCTCGTTCCCCTCCTTCGGGCTTCGTTTTGTTGCTGACTTGTGGCGTGGGATGAGTGGCGTCTGTGTGTTGTTGCCTCACTGTTAATAGGTCAAAGTTGTTAAATAATCGCATGCTCGATTATTTTCCTGTGTTGGCTTGACAATTTCTGCTTCCTGCCGCCCGTTGCCCCGCCTCCTTGTTTCGGTATTCTTGTGTTTTTCACTAATTGAGCGATTTGTCTGATTAATCATTCGGTTGCTAATGAAGCGTGCGACGCACATGTGGCCAGCGAGAAGGTTATTGAATTTTGCGA
The DNA here is from genome assembly GCA_963971225.1 of Melieria omissa. NCBI lineage: Eukaryota > Metazoa > Arthropoda > Insecta > Diptera > Ulidiidae > Melieria > Melieria omissa. The sequence continues at coordinate 104,774,409 of OZ020269.1, forward strand.
ATCAAGCTACAATGGAAAGAACTTTCTCAGCAAATTTACCTATTCGATGGAATGCACAGCATTTGATTTGGTCCTCGGGCATGTTAGGGCGAATGTATTTAGACTTATTCCTAAGTCTTTTAAGATTCAACCCAAGACTTAAAATACAATTTATTTACATATATTTTAGCAATTTTATTTTAGTACGGAAGCCTGCTGAAAGTAAAATTTGTAACAAAAAAACGAATTGGGTGCTGGACCAACAGGACATGGACAATGTTAGTCTATCCAACAAATTTCTAAAGCGATGAAGCTCATTTCTTGCTCAGTGGAAATATGAAAAGAATTGTAACTGTATCTCGTGTATTTGCCTCGTCTTGAAAAGTGATTAGATTGAACTTTGATCTGGTAGCATCATAAACCTGACTTTTTTCAATAATGACAATGCCACTCTTTACACTAATTCTTAGCTCTATTAGCGTGTGATAATAACATTTTATGGTCTGAATTTGAGTTTATGGGTTCAGTATGATATGTACACATGGGCTTTCAAAAAGACGAAGCTTGACACCACGGAACACGACCAATTTGGTATGTTTCAGAATTTCCTTTAGATGAGCAAGAAAGCCAAGTATGACAAGCATAGTTCAAACTACACAGCCTTAAAGAAAAAATTGTCACAAACCAAAGGTTCCAAATAGGAATATTAAATCCCACTCTGTCAAGAAATGCCAGGCAATCATTTGACCCATAAACCAAATTTAAATAGTCAAAATAATGTTACGAAAATGAATTATTCAGCGCAAACGCAGTCAAAAACCAACAATCAGTTTATTTACAGATTTACACTTTGCTTGTCTCTACACTTGTTACTACTTTGCTTATTCAACTAAGACTCGACCATCTGCGCTACAATTAGCTGCCTTTTATGCATGTCTGGTTATCGCGCCGACTGTTCTAGCACATTCCAATTGGACAATGCTCGACCATTCTCGCACAGCTCATCACCTTCGCGAACCATCCTTGCCATATCGGAATTATAGCAAGTTTGCCGTACTGTAAAGAGCTGCCGTACACTTCGTTGTGAACACTTCGCTAATGAAAAATTTATAATTTTGGATGTTGAATCCTACTTCATATTTTTGCACCAAGCGGCAACGACGGTTTTTACACTGACAACATCGAAACAAAACCAAACGGAGTTAAATACGCCAGCAAATCCAAATTTGAACCAAAGGTGCTAGTGTGGGTGGCCATTTCTTCGAAGGGTGTCTCAGCGCTATTGATTCGCCCAAACAAAGCCAAAGCGGTCAATGCTGACGTTTAAATCGGTCAATGCTTGCAAAAATTGAAGCAATTCACTGGTAAATATCACACTGGCGACGAAATCATGTTTTGGGCGGATCTTGCAAGCTGTCACTATGCGAAAAAAAGCTGGATTGGTTGACCGAGTATTAAATACAATTTGTTGCCAAAGAAGGACAATCGTCCAAACGTGTCTCAGGCACGTCTAACCAAAAATGTCTGGGCAGTTCTCAAACGTATGGTGTACGAAAAGGGTTGGGAGGCACGGAACGAGCAAGAGTTGATTAATCGAACCAAGCAAAAGTTGAAACAAATCGAGATAAACACCGTCCAAAACCTAAATCGGGACATTCGCTTTACACTGAGAAAAATCGAAGACAATGATCCTTTGAGTGTACTCTAAGTGTATTTTTGAGAGATGGCCAATAGACTGAAGTACCAAATAAAATAAATTTTCAATTCAATTGTCTGTTTTCAAATGGCGCGCGCCAGAAGTTAGTCTCAATATTTAGTGGACATATGTTATGAAAACAGACTTACGTGTTCACTAGGCTCTCTTATGTCGTATCTCAACTGGCGACTATAGTTGGAAAACCAGTAAAGGCTCTACAATCTATCACGGTTCAGTCAAGGCTGGTCGAGGAGTGTAAGATGGCGCTGAGCGCGCTAACTCGTTGTGCTGATATCACCCTTATCTGGGTTCCTGGCCAAAGGAACATTGAAGGGAATGAGAGGGCGGAAGAATTGGCGCGCTCAGGGTCTCGCTTGACGCATGTGTCCCGATGCCGACGCCTTTGGAAGTTGTCAAGAGGGGCTGCTATCTGCAGTGTTTCAGTCTTGCCAATCGGAGATGGAAGTCGCTGACTTCCTGTCGTACCTCGCGGGCGATGTGGCCCTCCTACAATGAGCGGAGATCCTGCGAGTTTATACATAAATCTCGTACGGACCTCGCTAGGCTTACGGCAGTCATCACAGGCACCTGGACCATAGGTCCACATGCGGAGAGGCTAAGTATCCCCTTCAATACCCACTGTAGGAGCTGTGGGAATTTAGAGGAGAAAGAAACATCTAATCACTTTCTCTGTCACTGCCCAGCTTTGGCAAGGGTAAGATTTAAGTCTCTGGGGAACCACTTCCTTACTTGTTTAACCGAATGCTCGGCAGTAAGTGTGGGAACCTTCTTGGATACCTTAATTTTTCCGGGTGAATTTAGTCATACGACGAACCAGGCTTAGTTTCGGTGAGCATGTGGTATCAAAACGGCGTCTATGCGCTAATTGTGACTTGGGGGGGGGGGGGGGGGGGAGACAACTGTGAGACAGCAACTTCAACCAACTTGGATGAAACTTCCCGTCATCTTAGACCAATGCTCGCAGTTTTTTCTGTCTCCATGCGAATGGGACTGCAGACAGTTGATGGGCCTAATCAAGGTCTATTTTCTGTTAGCAAATGAAAAAGGAAAACATATCTGACAATGCGCTTAGTCCTGTCTATAAGAAGGATTATGAGACAGCAGACCACTTTCTGTGTAAATGTGGTGCGTACGTCTGAATCAGGGATGCGACATTTGGCACAGATGTATTTAAAAGGCTTCTTGGGTCTTTGGTACCACAGAGTCTACTTAGATTTCTCCAGAGGTATCAGGTGTACAACTTTGCTTCCGCCGTTTTCCGATTGGTGGCTGTACCGGCTGAGGCTGGTTGAAATACATAGATGGTAATGCCTTTAAAGTGAGTGTGGACAGTGCCTAACGAATTGTCATCGCCGTTTCAGTGACAGTTGTTCTTGTTTTCGTATTATTCACGCTCGAAAATGTCCGTTTATGTGCCCAATTCTCGCCATTTGCGGGAAGTTTTACTTTTCTGTTACAATTCGAAAAAAAAATGCAGCTGAAGCGCATCGAATGCTCTCAGAAACTTACGGTGATGCTGCTCTGAGTGAAAGAACGTGTCGGGAGTGGTTTCAACGTTTTAAAAATGGTGATTTCGATGTCGAAGACAAACATGGTGGTGGAAGAGAAAAAACCTTCAAAGATGAACAACTAGAAGCATTGCTTGATGAAGATTCGTGCCAAACCCAAGAAGAGCTTGCCGAATCGTTGGGAGTGAGTCAGCAAGCCATTTCAAAACGTCTCAAGGCCCTGGGCATGATTCAGAAAGAAGGAAACTGGGTGCCGTACGAGTTGAAACCGAGGGACATCGAGCGCCGTCTATTTATATGTGAGCAACTGCTTCAAAGACAAAATCGTAGGGGGTTTTTACATCGAATCGTAACCGGTGATAAAAACTGGGTTCGATACGATAATCCTAAACGCAGAAAATCATGGGGAAAGCCCGGGCATGCTTCTTCGTCGAAGGCAAAACCGAATATTCACGGCGCCAAGGTTATGATTTGTATTTGGTGGGATCAGCTCGGTGTGATTTACTACGAGCTCTTAAAACCGGGTGAAACCATCACAGGAGATCGCTACCGAACGCAACTGATGCGCCTTAGTCGCGCGCTAAAAGAACAGCGGCCACAATATCAAGAGCGACATGATAAAGTCATCCTCCAACACGACAATGCTCGGCCTCACGTCGCAAAAGTGGTCAAAAAGTACCTGGAAACGCTGAAATGGGAAGTCTTGCCCCACCCGCCGTATTCCCCAGATGTCGCCCCTTCTGACTTCCACCTATTCCGTTCGATGGCACACGGCCTGGCAGATCAACATTTTCAATCCTTCGAAGAATTGGAAAAATGGATTGCTTCATGGATAGCGTCAAAAGAGGACTCCTTTTTTCGAGCCGGGATCCGAAAATTGCCGGAAAGATGGGAGAAAGTTGTCGCTAGCGACGGACAATACTTTGAATAATACATCTGTAAGCACTTTTTCGCAATAAAGCTTTTAATTTTGGAAAAAAAACGGCGGAAGCAAAGTTGTACACCTGATAAGTTAGGCTTAAAGAACCTGCAACCTCCAGTTGCAGCAAAATGGATACACACTCTGTGTGACTGCCGTGGCAGAAAAAAAATATCCCACATTAAATCATTCACATGTTCCTGGTTTACTGAACCATAGACAATCTAATTTTCGGGTGTTTTAATGCAGCAAAATCCTATAATATGAATTGAACTCAGAATAATATTGAACTCTTAGAACTACTCACTGCTAATAGTTCTTTTCACTTTTTTACAATAAAATATGAACTTTGAACCCCAGTGACCAGCGATTTTAGCTCTCATCCATGAGGTCCACAGACGTTCATTTTCAGTTTTTTCTATAGTATTCTACTTTAATTTATCCAATATAGATTTAATCTTAATTTTTTTTATTTATGTATGAACACAGTAATTTTATTGTATTATTCAATGTTTTTATTATTTAATTATTTTTAATTTATAATTAAAGCAAAAGGCACTAAATATTGTTTTTCAAAAAATCACCTTGTAGTCACACAAGGTGTAGTGACAAGGTGACAAGGTGATGACAAACAAACAAAAATACATTCAATTTTTGTAAATTTTTGTTAGAATTTTATTATTATTATTTAATATTCTTTATAATTTTATTATTTTAAATTAATACGCAATTATTTCACTACTTAAATTAAAGCAACGGCATGAAATAATTTTTCCATAAACTCAGTTCAATGAATAAAAGCGAAAGTCCCCTGTTGCAAAGTAAATTCAGATACGTACCGATAATTTTTTCATGAATGCCCTTCCGCACCTCCTCACACACTGCTCCCCTTCCACTTCAACTGCTTCGACTACTATGCCAGCGTGACTTATTGCCACACCTTCCTGCCTCTCACACCAACGTCACTCACCCACCCACCAAATGCAAACGCGTCGCTCTGCCGTACTTTGCTATTTGCAGTGCGAGTTAATGCTGTGCCAGTTATTGTTGTTGTTGTTGTGCTGCTGGTGTTGACCACGGCGAGCGCTGTTAATGAAGATGCCGCTGATACGAGTGCGGCGCTGTTGGCTGTTGGCTGTTGACGATGATTTCCATCATCATGTGGCCGGTCATGCCGGAGCGTGGCGTGCGCTCCAAATGAGTTTCAATGCTGACACATGCGAACAGGCAAACAGAAAAAAAACATATAATGCGCAAAACTTTTTGCGGACGCGCCGGGCAGCGAAACCTTTAACGGACACTTACAAATGTGTGGCCATTATTTGCCTGACCGCGGCGAGTGCGCGCTCGCATTGCAACCAACGACGACGACGGACGCCTGCTGGCCTCATGCCATTCAACCGAAAGGCACTTGCACACACACACACAGACTCACACCAACGCAGTGCAGACTCTTTTCAGCAGACCGCCGTCTGCGCACATGAGAGGAAAATGCGAGCCGTTGGCATGGCGGCTGGTGTTGCCGCCGGACTTCCGCCACTATATCAATTTCCACATGTAATAGATTACGGGTTATTTTCTTTTTAATTTAAACCATCACTTTAGACCACAAACGCAAATGCACCGTGCAAACACACACACACACACACTCAAACACACACACACATATAAATGTTCTGCACACATGCCGAAATTTACTCATTTCGCTGGGCAAACAAGTTGGCGTGAGCTTTTGACATGCGAGTGCGAAGTGTGGTGTGAGGACGAGGTGGGGTGGCGAGTACTGCTGCACTTGCATACGAAAAGCCAAAATCGTAAATTAGTTTGTAAAATAGGTTACATGGAGCTGCTGTAGTTTCCGTGCTTGTTGCGACTTCTAATATTAAATTCACTTAGGTATTGGATAATAGATTCCATTGAAGTGCTCATATATCCTGACAGGACATATGAGTGTTGCCGGATGCTGCTGGCAGCACGGACGCCTAATTTATTTGACAGCATTTGCATTCGGACACGCTTGACCCAGTGCGAGCGAGTGAAAAATGCGCAACTCGCTGCTCGTTGCTATTTAGTAGACAATTTTTGGGCGTTTGAAGGCATTTGAAATTTACTCCTTGAAATATGAGGTCGCATAGAAAATACGAAAACATTAACTTAGAAAAATATTTGTTAAAAAAAACGCGCTGCATTAAGTGCAAAACCTTTTCATTGAACATTGAACTTTTCAGTGTTGTCGCAGCTTTTGATTCACTCGATTGCTTTGTACAACAATGAAAAATCTCTGAAGACTTGGAAGTTTTTATAATCTGTTGCAACTTTTTTTACTAAAAACAAAAATATGAAAATTCGTATTTTCCCATTTCCCTGCATCCAAACAACACTTACACGAGCATAAAATCGCATTTAGCCGAAATCGCACTCAAACTTTGACAGTTTACTTAACACAAATGTTAAGTGCGAGCGTCTGTATTCCCACCTCACATAAAAATTGTCTGTCTGTCAATTTGCAATTGAAAGTTTTGTCAAAACTTTTTTAAATACTCGTACAACTGACATGGCTATATGTAAAAATTGCAATAATATTTCAATGAAATATTCTTGCCAGCGCAGGTTAGATGTTAAAAGCTATGGGACGAGTTAAAAGCGGCGAGAAAATTTTTTGTTACTGCATAGAAAACTGAAATCAATATTAAAACACATTTTTTACTTTAGCAAATAAAGTGCAATTTGTTTATTGAAGTTTTGAGATTTATTTGTGAAATATTCAAAGTACAGTTGAGAGAAATATTAAAATAAAATAAAATAAAATAAAATAAAATAAAATAAAATAAAATAAAATAAAATAAAATAAAATAAAACAAAATAAAATAAAATAAAATAAAATAAAATAAAATAAAATAAAATAAAATAAAATAAAATAAAATAAAATAAAATAAAATAAAATAAAATAAAATAAAATAAAATAAAATAAAATAAAATAAAATAAAATAAAATAAAATAAAATAAAATAAAATAAAATAAAATAAAATAAAATAAAATAAAATAAAATAAAATAAAACAAAACAAAACAAAACAAAACAAAATAAAATAAAATAAAATATAATAAAATAAAATAAAATAAAATAAAATAAAATAAAATAAAATAAAATAAAATAAAATAAAATAAAATAAAATAAAATAAAATAAAATAAAATAAAATAAAAGAAAAGAAAAGAAAAGAAAAGAAAAGAAAAGAAAAGAAAAGAAAAGAAAAGAAAAGAAAAGAAAAGAAAAGAAAAGAAAAGAAAAGAAAAGAAAAGAAAAGAAAAGAAAAGAAAAGAAAAGAAAAGAAAAGAAAAGAAAAGAAAAGAAAAGAAAAGAAAAGAAAAGAAAAGAAAAGAAAAGAAAAGAAAAGAAAAGAAAAGAAAAGAAAAGAAAAGAAAAGAAAAGAAAAGAAAAGAAAAGAAAAGAAAAGAAAAGAAAAGAAAAGAAAAGAAAATAAAAGAAAATAAAATAAAATAAATAAAATAGAATAAAATAAAATTAAAAAATTAAAAACAATATAAATTAAAATCAAAAAAAAATATTACATTTATATTAAAAAAAATTCAAATATAAGGAAACTCATAATGTTGAATATCAAATTGAGTTTTTAAGAAAGTCAAATTTAAAAAAAAAATGTCTCCGATTTTAAATTGTTTTAGGCAAGAGCAAAAACTTAAGTCCTTAAGGTGTTTTGAAGATTTCCGTTTACTTTAGGCAAGAGGAAGAATACTTAAATATTTAGAAACGTGTTTAAATTCGACAAAAGGACTGAGGTCTTTTCAGATCAGTCTATTCAGATCACCTTCGTACTTCTTCAACTTAGGTTCTTTTTCCAACTTACATCTATGTCATACAACTCATCTCACTACTGAAGTTTACACTATGCTAAACATTTTACTGCTTACTTTTACTTGGTTTTAAATTTACAGATTATTTTTCCAAAGTTTATATTAAAAAATCTTGATCCTATTAACCACTGACGAATATTTCTATTTCTGTCTTGAGATATCACAAGTCAACGCTGCATTCAATTGCTTCTTGTGTTTACTTTTGGCCATTAATTTGCATAGTTTTAGGAACCAATAAGAACCAATTTTAATAAAACCCACTCAACAATTCCAATTTGATGTACATCAATAACATCAAATTAGAAATGCAAACAACTTTCAAGTAATTTCTCACACCAACACAAAACACTATTTTAACAACCACAACCAGCGCAAAGGTAGATCTTCAACCATTCCAGCAGTCAGACAACCATTATCGGCAAACAAACATTGCACATCAATTTCGAGTCATCAATTTCACATATAATCACCAAACAACCACAACAAAATGGCCGCCACATTATTGGTGCAGTCATTGCTTGGACTTTGCCCATTAGTTCATCAATAACGATTTCAAGTCGTTGATATAACCAACACTAACGAACGAATGGAAAAAGCTTCGCCATAAATCTAAACGAAATTGCCCGCGTTTTGAGATAAATGCTCACAGGTCGAAATTAAATGGCCAACAAATTAAATGGCAATGCCACACATCAGTTTGTGATGCGCAGCAAACAAAAAATGCCAACAACAATAACTGCCTGCCGCAGTAATGTGCACTAAATATCCATACACCACCGACCACCAAAAGATGCCGCGTCTCACTCCAAAAATTTCGAAATCAAATGAACAAAAAAATAAAATTCACCAAAAGTGGTAAAAGGCAGCAATAAAATTGGAAGGCGGCTCAAAGTCATTTGAGAGTGCAGAGCGGCCAAGAAAAAAGGTACATTGCAAGTTTTCAATTACGAAAATTTTTCACGGCACGAGTGTTTGCCAATGGAATAGCAAATACCATTTGCCGTTAGGTTCATTGAACGCCTACGAAAGTAACGGAAAATACGAGTATCAGACCGTCGGAATGGCGATGGAGTATGGTCAGGTCGGAATAGAGGAAATGGTTATGGATAAATTAATCATTTATATACAAAAGTTACAGATGGAGAAAAATTTGTTAGTTGCTGTTTGTTTCAAAAATGTACGAAATTGAGGGTTGAAACTGAATGAACTTGAAACAAATATGGAGAAACAAAATACAACTGTCGATGAAAGGACAACCATATTCTGATGTTGAAACGATTGAAAAGGCGACGACCGACAGTTTGAAGACAATGGATACAGATGGCCTCAAAAAATCATTCGATGATCTAATTGATAGTACAAAGCGTTGTATCGAAGCAGAAGGAGACTATTTTGAATAAAATTAATGAATTAAAAAAAAGGTATTTGTTGTTTTGTTTTTTTGAGCAGTCTTGGTTTCCGAAAGTCCTTGTGCTCATAACTATTAATAGCTTTCACCATCTGTCGTAATGTCCCTGACAAATTACTTAAAAGATGGCTAGTCTAGTTCCCAAAAAGACTTGTTGACATTCTATAATAACGAAGAAGCCCTCATGACAAGGTTGTAGGGTTGTTTCGGACCATGCCACAAGTAAAAAGATTTGCTGATTTTGTGGTTCCATCAGTTTGGTGTGATATCTACGATTAAACCAATTGTGAACTGAGTCTCTTCTTCTTCATCTTCTAAAAGAACTCCCAACCCATTGAGAATCATGACTTGAATCGCAATGGTCTTCTAATTTTTGAGGACCTGATCGTCTGAATCACTAAAGCCTTCAATTTAAGATGGTCCTGAATGAGCTACTTTAAGTTTGTGGAATCTAAACACCGAGCGACAATGATCGCCTGTTCCTTAAAAAAATATGCGGGCTGCCTTCTTTCTTGATGCTGAGAGCTGTCATTCAAAGTTTAAACTTTGCCGAGGCGCTATTCTTTATGTTTTCCTGATGACAAGGGTTGTAGGATTTGAATCATGCCAAGGATATAGAATATCACTGATTTTGTATTATAAATCCATTTCGAAAACTGGCATTTGTTTTAGAAACCGATTTATAATACTCGTTGAAAATAATGTCCTAAATCACAATGCGCTTGAATTTTTCAAATTTGTGGTATCTTCAAATCTGGTGACAGTGTTCCCCTGATATTTAAAACAAAGATTGGATATGTCTTGCTTTCACCATTCTGTAGGCCATCGATCAAAATTTAAGCTCTATTTTCCATGCTCCCAAGGTTTTCATGCCAATGCAGCTGGCGAGCTTTAAGCTTTCATGCAACTATCATAATTTATAAAATTTTCATAAATTGGAAATAATTTTTATAAATTGTACAAATCTCTGCCTTCATTCATCATTCTCACCGACAAGAATGAAAATTCAAAGGAATATTTTCTCATAAAACGACAAAAGATCTTCTACACGTACTTACTATGTTTATCTATGTTTACATAACAATAGGTATATATATCATTAAGCATATATATCAAGTAAGTATGTAAAACAATTACATTATATCTAAGTATATATAACAATGAAAATAATTTGTGTTTCATATGGAAGAACCTCGATCATTCGAGTAAGTCGATTCAAGTTCAGTTGGTTTAAAAAGCTGAGGCAGTAACGGTTGCCCAGAACAATTCTTAGTATCTCGGATCGTCACCATGATGGACGTCAGTCCCATGGAGAGAAAATCGAACTCCCGTAAGTATCACTTCTACAAAGTATTCACGTCATAGTATAGTTAAATAAATCAACAAAATTTTAAAATGAATAAAAACTATATACAACAATAAAATCCGGGCCTGCGAAAACCTTGAGCCCTGTTATGAAACTTTTTGAACATCCCTGTCGTCGAGAATTTTAATGTTCATCTAATGTACATCTAAGTAAGTTAAATCCTTAAATGCTTTGAAATTTTACAAAAAATAAATAATAATAATAATAAATACAATTTTGAAAACGTTTAGTCTCAATTGTTCAAATTTTTTGTCCCAATTTTTGCCCCAATTGTTCTTTGTTTCGATGTTTGTTTGTTTCCTTGATTTTTGGTCGATATTTTCTGGTAGAATGTAATTTGTTCCATCTTTTTTAATTAATCTTACAAAACTAAAAAATATAAATTCGCCTAAAAAAACCTCAATCTTTAAGTTACCAATGAAAAAGTTTTGTCCTGATCAATGTTTTCTGTTTTCTATGTTTCTTGGTCTAAAATTTCTTGCCCTGCGAAAACCTTGAGCCCTGTTATGAAAATTTTTGAACACATCTGTCGTCAGGGAATTTTAATGTTTATATCTGAGTAAGTTAAATCCCTAAAAACTTTACAATTTTACCTACCAATAGAAAAATTGTGTCCCAATCGATGTTTTTTTGTTTAACGTTTTAATGTTCCTGTGATTTTTGGTTGATGTTTTATGAAAGGATGTACTTTCTTCTATCTTTTTAACTCATCTATCTTATAGAACTATACAATTGAAATTCGTCCAAAACATCCTCAACCTTTTAGTTACGAATGGAAAAGTTTGGTCCTAGTGGATGTTTTTTATTTTGTTTGATGTTTTGTGTTGATGATTTCTTGACCTTCGAAAACCTTGAGCCCTGTTATGGTAATTTCATAACATCCCTGTCGTCAGGAAATTTTGATGTTTACATCTAAAATTCTTCATCTTAAATTCGTCCAAAACTACCTCAATTTTTTAGTTACCAATGGAAAAGTTTTGTTCTAGTTGATGTTTTCTTTTTTCTATGTTTTTTGGTCGATGATTTCTTGATTTCTGAAAGTGTGAACTTTGTTCTTTCTACGTGTGTCATTTATTTTATTAAATGAAAAAAAAAAATAAGTTTTTCAAAAGCAACTTCAATAATTTAGCTACCAAGGGAAGAGTTTTGTTTTAATCGATATATTCTTGTTTCGATGTTCTTTTTTGTTTCTTTGATTTTTGGTCGATATTTTCTGGAAAGAATGTACTTTGTTCTATCTTTTCTATATATATATCCTACAAAACTAAAATATATATCCTACAAAACTAAAATAATTAAATTCGTCTAAAACAACATCAATCTTTTACAACCAATGGAAAATTTGTATCCTTTTGTCTATGTTTTTTCGTCGACGATTTCTTGATTTGTGAAAGTGTGCACATTGTTCTTTCTATATCTTATCAAATTATAATAATTAATTATTCAAAAACAACCTTAATATTTTAGCTACCAAGAGACGAGTTTTCTTTTAGTCGATATTTTCTTGTTTCGCTGATTTTTGGTCAATGTTTTTTTTTGGTTTGGAACGATCAACGAGTTGTACCAACTCTTTAAAGAGATGGAAATATCGAATCGACATACTGTGGCTCCACTGGCTGGCCATGACACCCGTAAGGACGATGAAGCTCCAGCAAAAAAGTTGTTAGGGTAGTTGGATACCGAGAGCGAAAAGGGGGACCGTTTCCCCGGTAGAAGAACCAGGTTGGGCACATCCTATAATTTCTATCATCTCTTGGTGTGACTAACTGAGAAGTCGCACGCAAGGCAAAACTGCGCGGAGAGAACTTTTTCGGCAGACCATAACCCGGTAACGGATTGTTACAGTTAAGTTGGATTAGGTTAGCTGGCTGACCAGGTTGGCCACGCATAGACCCTATTGAGTCCTTAGCGATACCAGTTAGAGCTCCTAAGTGTTTCGGATCGCTGTAGAAGTGATCGGTGAGAATGCGGGTGTTCCTAGCGAGTTGTTACAGTTAAGTAAGTAAGAGTTTCTTAAAACATTTACTTAATTTCATCTATTTATCTCATACATCTTTTCAACTTTACATAAAAATTGCACACATTTTCTAAAAGAATCTCTTTTTCCACCCATCGAATTTCTGTCCGTGTATTTTGCCACCTTTGCCAACTGCCAACAAATTTGAACACCGCAATTGAAATGCAGCCCAGCCACCTCAAGTAGCAGCACACTTATTTATATTTAAGTAGTTTTTCCACATTCCTTCTTCCATCTCACACCTAAGGCCACCTTCACCTCATCAAATCACCACCTCGGCATAGTTGTGCGTTTGTTGTTGGTTTTCTTTTTTTAGGTCAGGTTCGCATGCCGTTAAACAGCAAATAGGCAGCAGTGGGTCTAGTGCGGACCGAGAGCCCTACACCGAAATGGGCAAAATTCCGAGCTAACCTATTGAAATCAATTACTTTCGCATGCCATAAAAAACACCCTTATCACTTTTTACAGCCGTTGCAACATTTTTCCTCTCGGCCATTTTATTTCGTTGGCGCCTGTTTGCGCCAAAACAAATCGAACCAAATATTTCAATAATATTAAAAATTTATAGAACAACAGCAACGTGAGAGGGGAGACCAGGCATGAAAACTGCGCCTTGCTGCGCGGAAAATGGCCAAAGCAAACCAAAAATATAAAAATAGTGAGGAAAATTGTGCGCCAAAAAAAAAACGAAAATACTTTTGTGGCCTCAATAAATTGATATTAAATATTTGAGTCATTTTTAAAAGTGCGCGTGGAAGGGAGCCCATGTGCGCTACTAAATCAGCAAATTTTTAGGAAAATAAAATTACCAAAAAAATAGAAAAAGAAAATAGGGAGTGTGCAAAATATGAGCGCAGAAGCCGAAAGCAAATAAGTTGGGGGAAGGAAAGCGTAGAGAAGTAAAGTAGGAGAAGTGACTGATGAAGAAGTGATAGGAATAGTTTAAGTGAGGCAAAACTATGCATTACAGGGTCAGCGCAAAATATTTTCGGCTAAACTCAAATATCAAAGCCTACTTTTATGCGCACTTCACCAAAAAAAAAAATATTTTACCGTTCGTTAGTGGACTATTGTGGACTATGTGAAAGACATTTTTGGAATGCAATAAAAAAAATTAATATTTGACCCATTTCACTACCTGAAACTGCAAAACATATAGTACAGACCCAACAATAACAACAACAAAAACAACCCCCAAAATTCCTATATTATATTGAGATGTGAAGATAAGGTCAACGCAATGACCGAACAGCGCTACTTATGACCCAAAACGCTCCAACACTCCGGCCAGCCATTCCAAGTCATTTGTAATCATTGTTGTTGTTGTTGTTGATGTTGCATTCGAAAGAACCAACATTGGCCGGCGGCATGAGGGGAGCAGGCAGTGAAATTGTGGCATGCAGCATTCGGAGCTTATTTGCCGACCACTGGTTAAGCTGCTGATGATTGTAGTTCTTCTTCTTTTCGTTGCGTGTGCACGTTGTATCGTTTGCGCTACAACATTACAAATTCACTTGTATATGCAATATTTGACAGACGAAATATTTTTCGGGTTTATCGAGTGATTTCCTCGTCTTTCTTTTGCTTTCGTTCTCATTTCATCTAAACCAAACCAACCAACCAAACTACACGTACAACACAATGCCACTGACTCCATTTGGCAGTCAGCAGTCAGCAACACTGCTGACATTTCATCTGCCGTGCAAGTGCCTTTGTATGTGTGTGCCTGTGTCTGTGTATGCGTGCAAGTCTTTGCATGCGATGGTGTAATGATGTCGGCAGTGACGGCAGCGCCAGCAACTTCCGCCATGGAAATTACCAGCGAGTTAAGAGAAATATTTATGCAGCTGCAGAGCATAAATTATTGCAATGAATAATCAAGTTCATAAATTACGAAACTTATCACTTGCGCAGTTGATATAGTATATATTTATTATATATTTTTTATGGTTTTAATTATTCATTTCGTGAAAAGAGCGAAATAATTTGGCCAGTTGGCTTTGCGGTGAGTTCATTGTTGCCAATGTGCTTTCGGTTCATTGTGGATACTGGAATAGACATCTGACAATGTTTATGTGTTTGAAGTTCAGGACATTACTATTGTTAGCTAATGAAGTTTCCAAGATGTTGGGTTCTAAACTCCGTGATGGACACACGATTAAACGGACGTAGGCGAAGAAACACGAACTTATGAAATGCTCAGAAGCAGACAGTTGCACAGATAAACGAGCAGATGGATGGTTACCCAAAAGGAAGTACAAATAAACTGATGAGAAAATGAATGGATATAGGATGGAGAGGTGCTTTGATAGATATTTTGCTGGAAGAATGAAGAGAAAATGTTCCTTGTCTTCTTTGGAACTGAATCATGTTTCAAAAGGATAGACAAATGAACATATCGAAAGCTAGACAGATGAACAGATAAACTCATGAGGGAATGGACGATTAAACAGACAGACGGTTGCACATATTAATAGACTGGCAAACAAATAGACAAAAGAATGTATATATATGCGGAGTTAAGGAAAGAACAATGAGTCAATAAAAATTCATAGATTGAACCATTTTCAATGAACAAAGAAACAATTGACTCTCTTTACACTCCTCTTTACCCTTTTCATTACTCTGCTACACCTCATCTTCAGCCTCACTTATTAATTCACCTTCCCATCCTTACCTTTTCTTGCAGGCCTTATCTATTTTCTCATCTTTATCGTTGCTCATACTTTTGATCTTATTTCCAATTACTTGCTTTTGTCTCCACTGCTTTTTCACTTTCAGCCTCAAGCTTAATTACATCTACTTATCCTCATCTCTCTCCTTAGCTCTTATTGCACTTCCTCATTCTCCACTTTCAACTCATATTCCACATTCTTATTTCGGTTTTTTGTACCACGGGCTCATTCTAATTTTTTCTTTAAATTGCTATTTCAATTCTACCGCGTCATCCTCATCTTCGCTCTAACTCCTTATTCTAATTTCTCAATTCTTATACCATCAGCTCCTCCTTATTTTCATTTTAACATAATTTTTCAAATGCTGCCCTCCCTATCCCTTTTTCTTTTCCGTTCTCATACCTCTTTACTTTCCCACACTCTTTTCATTCCCATGATTCCTCTCAGTTCTTATTTTACCTCTTCGTCATCTTTCCTCACACTTCTTACGTCACCTTCTCATTGTCATTTTTCTTCCCACTATCTATTTCACCTACCTACTTCTTTGTAATTTTTTCACACTTTCTGTGGGAACTGTGCATTTCACCTACTTCATCTTCCTTCTCACTGCTGATCCTCAACCAAACTGCTTACCCTCACCTTTTTTCCCTTCTTATAGCACCTGTACCACAGGCTCGTCTTTATCTTCTTTCCCCCTTCTTATACCACCACTTCATCCTAATTTTTCTTTTCACTCATTATTCCACGTAATCATTCTCACTCTATCTTTAACGTAACCCCGAACTTTATATTTCTATATTTAACATCTAACCTATACTTTAATATTTAACCTCTAACCCTATTTTTCCCCTCCTTATCTTCATTTTTCTTCGCACTTCTCATACCACCGGCTCATTCCTTTAACTTCTTATCTCACCTGGTCATCTTCATCAATCCTCTTGCTTCTTATTCGACTTTCTCTCCCACTCCTTATTTTAACTTCTTATTCTAATCTTTCCTCTCACTCCTTATTTCACTTCTACCTCATTATTCTCATATTTCCTCTCTCACTCCTTAGTCCAAATTTTCTTTCTTCTTCTTCTTCTCACACCCTATTCAACATTCTTGACTTTATTTTCCTTCCTTCATCCCTGCATTCCTTATTCCACTTTTCCACCTTTCCTCCTTATTTTTATTTTTTTCTGCTTCTTCTCACATCCTATTCAACCTTCTTGTCTTCATGTTTCTTCCTTCTTCCCCGCACTCCTTATTCCATCCATCCTTCTTCTTTTTGTTCTTCGTCTCACACCGCATTCAACCTTCTTGTCTTCATTTTTCTTCTTCTTCCCCGCACTCCTGCCCCACTTTCTTCTGCTTTTTCTTCTTCTTCTTCTCACACCCTACTCAACCCTCTTGTCATCATTTTCGTTCCTTCTTCCCCGCACTACTTATTCCACCCATCCTTCTTCCTTTTCTTCTTCTGCTCACACCCTATTCAACCTTCTTGTCTTCATTTCCTTCCTTCTTCCCTGCACTCCATCTTTCATCCACTCTTTGTTTCTTCTTCTTCTCCCATCCTATTCAACCTTCTTGTCTCCATTTTCCTTCCTTCTTCCGCGAACTCCTTATTTGATTCTTCCCTCTTCTTTTTCTTCTTCTTGTTCTTCTTCTTCTCACACCCTATTCAACCTTCTTGTCTTCATTTTCCTTCCTTCTTCCCTGCGCACCTTATTCCACATATCCTTCTTCTTTTCCTTCTTCTTCTTCTCACACCCTATTCAACCCTCTTGTCTTCATTTTCCTTCCTTCTTTCCCGTACTCCTTATTCCACCCGTCCTTTTTCTTTTTCTTCGTATTCTTCTCACACCCTATTGAACTTTCTTGTCTTCATTTTCCCTCCTTCTTCCTCGCACTTCTTATGCCACCCTTCCTTCTTCTTTTTCTTCTTCTTCTTCTCACACCCTATTCCACCTTCTTGTCTTCATTTGCCTTTCTTCTTCCCCGCACTCCTAATTCCACAATTCCTTCTTCTTATTCTTCTTCTCACATCTTATTCAACATTCTTGTCTTCATTTTCGTTCCTTCTTCCCTCGGGCTCCTTATTCCACACTTCCTTCTTCTTTTTCTTCTTCTTCTTCTCACACCCTATTCAACCTTCTTGTCTTCATTTTCCTTCCTTCCCCTCGCACTCCTTATTCCGCTCACTCATCAACATTTCCCCACTCATTCCTTATTCAGCCGCCTCACGTTCAATCATCCTCCCTCCCTCTCATTTTCCATTACATCTCTCCTCTTACTATTCATCTTTTTTTTAAACAATTTGTCTTCTTCATCACTACTTACTTATTATTTTTTTTAAATATCTTGTTTCTCACTGCTCATCTTCTCCCACACTCTCTCTCTCTCTCTCTTCTCAGACTAATGGCTTCCAATTGTCAATGCCAAGTCATAATTTCGACAATTCAACAGTTCCCCCTCCCCTCGCCTCTCCTAAGTCTTAATGCATAATACAGCATTATGCGAATATTACCATAAATCTGAATGTTTCATAATGACAAAAACAACAATGACCGCATTGAAATATGTAGCTGCAACAAATAAGAAGAACAAGCATAAACCGTAAAATACCGTGAAACCGAAAAATTCAATTAAACTGCAAAAGTACAAAGTTTTTCAATTAAAATGCTTTTCGGCAACAATACAATCAGCCAACCAGCCAAACCGTCGACCAATTTGTTTTTTGTTTCGTTTGCTGTTTTGTTTCGTTTTGTTTTGCTGCAACAATGCCAAACGTAAATGACGATAGCAAAGGATGCTGCTGACTGCAACTTGCAACACTCACACGTGCGCGCACACCCACACAAACAGCAGCGTTGCAACGTGCCAAAGTGAGACAGCACGAACAGCAATTGGTAACGTCGCCATGGCCGCAGTGTCAGTCAGTGTTGCAGTTGCGTTTCGCTTCGATTGCATGCGGCAGCACTCACGTTGACGGTGGCAATGCAACTTAACAAATACGTGGAACGAGGCAAAAGTTGCTCAAATAAAATACACTTGCAAACGTGAAATTGCCATCTTGCCGCAGCGGCAACTTGACATTTTATTATTGCACCCAACGCGAAATGGCTGAGTGGCGCAAACATGGCGCAACGAACGAAATATGTTGCGCTCTGCTAAAAAGTTCTAGCGCCCAGCAATTTTTGCATATCTTTGGCAAAGTTTTCATGGCGTGCAATACAAAAGTCACCGGAGCCGTCAGAGTCATCGTAGTCGTCGTCGTCGTCATCATCATCATCAGCGACAACAACAACCGGAAGAGCAACACTGCCACGTTGCGACCAGTGTTGCACATGATTTTTGCCGCAATGCATGCACGCAGCGGTGGCGGCGTTGCAAAAACGCAAACTGTCATTTTTGACATTTGACAAGTTTGCTGCAAGCAGCCACACCGCTGCGTGCCCGTTGCCTCTTGACCTTGCGTGAGTGTGAGTGTAAGTGCCAGCGTATAGGTGTGTGTGTGTGTGCTGAACTGTCGTTATTTTGTTGTTGTTGTTACATTTGCGCATATAAATTTCAAATGCAAAGCTGCGAGTTGCACCGTTCCGCCATATTTTTTACAAGTTGCGCAGCGTTTATTATGCGCACAAAAAGTGGAAAGTGAGCAACGGAGCGCGGGCTCGATATAAAAGTAGACATTTGCTGTAGTAGCTGTCAAGTTGAGTAGATAAACTTGCGTGACTCGCTGACGAGCTGACATAGACAGCCAGCAGACGCCATTGTCTGCCCCTCCAACATATACTTGGACGAGGCGAGGGCAAAAAAATCGGCGAAGTGGTGTTAGAAAAGTATGAGTTGTTTATATAAAACAACTGAAGGAAAATTGTTCAACGCAGGTTCCGGTTTTGCCGTAGTTACACTTAAGTCTTGACAATAGGGTGAATTATTTTCATACTATTGGGTCATTCCATAAGTAATGTGGATTTTTCCATTTCAGATAAAATTTTTATTAAAATTCAGAGCACATTAATAATAAATCATTCAAAACAACGCATTAACAGTGTTGCCATATACCTGAAATGACTTTCTCCTAAATCTTAACAAAATACTGAAATTTTCAACTTTCGTACGCTTTTGAAGGTACGGAGTCGCAAAATGCGGCAAATATAACATATAACAGCCAATTTGACTATTTCACTGCTTTGCACTGCTGACATGTCCAATCGCTGCTGGGCCGCCACCTGTGCGATACGTCTCGCTCTTCTGCGCTGCAAGTTCCAGCTTGGACTTACGCTTCAAGCTGTCAAACTTGTCCCTCAACGATTTCCAACGTCGGGACACGCCCCATTTGGCAGTAAAAGCATCAACAAGATTTTGCCAGGCAATTTTTATTTTTTTCCTTCAAAAATAATTATCATTTTTCACAGCTGATTGCGCCGCCAAGTGGCCATCGTAGACCAGTGTTGCCAAAAAATCAGACTTGTTACATTTATATTTATCAGGAAGATGAAAAACGAAAATATTTACCAGGCACTTTAAAGTGACCTTTAGCTAAAGGTCACTTTAACGGGAAGTTGAGAAAACGGCCCTAAAGGTTCTTCAATTGTCGGTTTCCAGAACTCATTGCTTGTGATTATGTTTGGTCAGAATATTCTGCAAATGATTCGCAAATACTTTTGTCAAATAGATTTCATTATTTTTTTTTTTTTTACGGAGGTTGAAAATCTTCGTAAGATACAAATTTACCGCATAAAAACCACCCCCGCGTTCGACCCCTGTGACACCCGCCTACCGGCATTACAACACACACCTGCCTAGACTGGCTCCGTCCTAACCCGCGTCTGCGCGCGCCTCTCTCTCTCGACTTGTCGTTGCGCTGCCATGATGCTCGCTGCATATTCATCCGCTGCATTCCAATTTGAGGCCGATCTAAACATTTCGCTAATAAGCGTCTGCACTGTGGGCACACATCCCAGCTGTGTGGTCAAGCAGCGTCGTATCTAGCACACTCAAACACGACGTGCTCCGCGTCCTCGACTTTTCCGTTGCATACACCGCAGTACGGATCATCTTCAAACCCACATCGATAGAGGTAGGCCTTAAAACAACCGTGCCCTGTGAGGACTTGCGTTAGGTGGTGATTTACCAGCCTATGCGTCCTGCTTGTCCACTGCTGCAGGTCGGCTATAAGGACGCGAGTCCATCGCCCCTTACTGGAACAGTTCCAGCGTTCTTGCCACTTCTCCAGTTTTAGCTTCTCGTAGTCAATGCATTCTGGAGGTTTGCCACGCTCCGCGTACTTCAAAAACGCCTTCCGCCAGCAAGTCAATGGGGACCATGCCTGCCACCACGAAAGGCGCAACAGACCCGCATCGCGCTGAGGCGATACGCAGTTTCTATGTGGCTTTGGTAAAACTTGACCCTCATCGCCGGAGCCCACACGTGCGCAGCGTACATCATCGTTGACGCAGCCACCTTCATTAGCGTCTTGGCTGCTTTGGGCCGTTCGGCATAATGCGTGATAAGGCAGCTACTACTTTCGCTGCCTTGCTGCTTGCGTGCGCCAAGTGATGCTTGAAGCTTAGCCTCGTGTCCAGCATGACTCCAAGGTATCTTATGGCTGGTTGCGAGTGGATGGTGTGGTCGCCAACCTTGATGTGCGCTGTCTCCACTATCTTTCTGCTGGAAATTAGCAGCGCCTCAGTCTTTTGCTGGGCAAGCTGCAGGCCGACCGATGTCAGCCATTGCTGCACTGACTCTACGGCGCTGATGCAGACTAGCTCAACGTCGTGTAGGTGTTTTCCTGTCACTACTACAGCTGTCACTACTACAGATTTCATTATTGAAAGCTCTGTGTGACTGACAACAACACTTAAAGCAGGCATTTTCCTAGTAGTTTTAATTATCTGCAGGCAGGTGATTGAGTTAGTTAAACCTATCATTCTAGTTGCTCTTAAAAGTCAGAGGTCGGCAGAGGGCAAGAAATCAAGGGTCGTTAGAAAAGTGTTTTGTGCAGAAAAAGGCGAGATTTGAACACCCATCCTTCTTATTCGACATCTAACCAATAAGTCTTCTTCTTCTTGACTGGCAATGGGTCATAATATATACTGATATTTATTTAACCCTTTCACTATGTGGTATCCATATACTTGACGTTTGTGGACATCTGCATCCTCTTTGGTTGCAAGAATACATTTTTTTGTTGGTCCTTAGAATGGTTTGAAGTTTTATAAAAAATACGAAATTAATAAACTGAATATTTTTTTACAGAAGAAAATTATGCACTTTTTTTAATGGCATTGTTTGATATAGTAAAGGAAGAAGAAGCAGAAAAAATGTGATAACTTTTTAAATTTACGTTTTCTTTCAATTTAGATACTATTTTTTTAATTTTGGTTGAAATTGATGAATAAATGTTCAAATTTTCGTTATGCGTAAGAATTATTATGTTTGAGTAATTATTACAGCCACAACGATGTGGCTGCTCCCATATAAAAACACTCTGAATTTAAAAATTTAACTTTCCCCAGATAAAATGTGTAGCGAAAGGGTTTACAAATCCGACTTGAAGCGAGTCTTTAAAATTTTGTCTCTGACATAATCAACGTTAGCAAAATTTTTCATAGCCTGGATTCCAAGAACCAAAACGTGTTTGTTGTATTTAATAACATTCAATTAACTAAAACCCATTACTACTCAGCAAACGAACGACAATCTATTAGCCATTCGAAGCTGATTTTGGCCAAATTTGCATACAAAAATTGTCGTTTTTCACCTACTCGCCTCATGTGGGACCCGTATAGGACAAATACGCAAACTCTGCATATCTTCTCTTCAACGCAACTATCTATGTGTGTCTTTTTGCTGCGAAACTCGCCCAACCCTCCGCAATTTGCATGTTTTGCTGCCCGAAAAAAACTCCATCCAACTGGATCCGGTTACATTGTTTCGCCAAGATTTCTCAAACATGCATAATTTATTTATGGTACAAGCAACGCCAGCAAACCAAAGACAACACCATCCCCCACCCCCATCACTCGCCCCGTTTCAGTATGAAAACTTTTAATTCCCTGTTAAACTTCGGTCATGGCAAAGCCAACGCCAAAGCCAAAGCGAAAGCCGTTGATTGGTGTCAGACCACTTGTCGTGCCATACGGCAGCCAGCCAGCCACCCGGCTTTGCGTCGAATTGTCGCCCTCAGTTCGGCCAGCAGCAGCAAACAATCATTTCACTACAACGCCACCGTTTTGCCTCGCTCCCTCTTCCCCTCTCGCTTCATTCATTCAACACAGCAACTTACACATTCAACGTAGACCTCGAAGCTATGCAAGAAGCTCGAACAAAGCTGACCAAATGCCAGATTGCTGCCCACTATTGGGCTGGTCGGCCTTTTGTTATTGTTGTTCTTTTTGTTATTGTAGTCGTTGGGTAGCATCGGCCTCTACTGGGCATTTTGTTTGGCAAACTTTTCTTTTAATCAAATTTGCATATTCTTTACCGTTTTATGTTTGGATTGTTTTTCTATTTCTCGTTGCTGTTACGTTTGGCTATTAGCTGTTGTTGTTATTGTTATTCTTGTTATTGTTTTTGTTGGTGTTGTTATTATTATTGCCGCTCGTTTCCCCATGTTATTTGGCCATCGAGATCCCTTATCATTTAGGAATTAAGCCGACAAAGTCGCTGCGTGCCATTCCCTTCTAAGTCCTAAGACAATCAAATGCATTTATCGGAGAATTTGTAAATTTGAGACCCATATCAGTGTTAATTAACATAAGGCGCAACGTGCTGTATCCTGCGTCCTGTGCAAAGGATGCGGCGGGTGCAATGTTTATTTGTTGGGCAACAAAAAAGTGATAAAACTTACTTGGACAGTCAACGTTTCAACTAAGTTGTGTTAGTTTACAAAATAGTCTTCTTCTTGGCTTTAAGTCGAAGACTAGGAATGTGTAACTGTTTTTCTTGTACTCTTAGTTTGAAAACGATGGCAGATGAAAGTTAAAGTTCTAATTGAGTAACTGCGGCACGAATAAACTTTATACAGAGTAATGTGTAAGAAGAAGAAAAAGAAGAGTGATGAATAAAGAAGCAGTTTTTTACTATCCCTGCGGCTGTCCAGCTTTTGCTGCTTCTATGAAAGCCGCTTTTTTCACAAATCTAAGCACTCCTCCTCTCCTTTTTCATAAAGTAAGCTAGCAATCATTGGGATACACAAAATATACTCCTTTACTGAAGAAGACGAAATGGATATGACTCTTGCTAACTAACCAAATCTTCTAGATATTTTTAGCGACAACGTTTTCTTGGAATCAAAATGGCACTAAAGCACTAAGTAGTCGGATTTCCATTTCAAACTAGAACTTATAAATTGACTACTCGTATGTGTAAAAAATCAAACTATCACAATCGGTACTTCTGAATTCTTCCACAGTTTTGCCAACTCTTCGTACTCAAACGAATATGAGTAGATATATAGTTTTTTATTTACCATTTAAGTTTTCAAGTTTTCATAACATAAGTTAAGAAGTTGGATGGATGGATGGATGTGAAGGAGAGCCGAGGAAATAACCTAAGGGAGGTCATTACCTCAAGCACTCAGGCTCTATAGCTCATTGTACTTAAGGCTCAGGAAAATGGTTGATAGAGAAGATGGGAATGGGAAAAGAAAAAGAGAAAGTGGGTGAAAAGGGAAAGAGAGTTATGAGTTCTCCTGTGCAAATTTCCCGGACTCATTAATGAATCTCAGGAGATCACACAGGGCGAGAGAATGAACTTCGTCCATTCTCATAACATCTGAACCCAGCGTGCGCAATCTCGTTCTAGAAAAGGCAGGACATGCACAGAGAAAGTACTATGTACCGTCTACCTCCTCCAGGCAAGACACGCAAGTCGGATTTTCGATGATGCCCATGTTGGCCATATGTCGCCCCCATGGATTGTGTCCTGTGATTAATCCGACCATTGGAGGTCTTTCCTTCTCAGCTTCTGGAGGAAATTCCCTGCTTTCCTGTTCGGGCTTTTCACAAAACACTTGGCAGGTTTACAGCTTCCCAAGCTAGACCAACGTTCCCTATGTAGGTTATTTACACAGGACTTGATCCAGTCCAGAGTTCCTGCTAGACTGGTGCCGATTATTGGTTCTGGTCACATGGGTGTGCACCCTCATCTACAGTTAGCCATTTTATCGGCAGTTTCGTTACTTAGAACACCGCAGTGTCCCGGAACCCAGATAAGTTTGAGCTTATTACGTCTCGCGACTGATTTAAGCTTCATCTTACATTCTTGGACAATCTTAGAGGTAACACGAGCGTTCTCCAGGGCCTTGAGTGCAGCTTGCCTATCACTACAGACTCCTATATGTTTTCCGCACCATTTCCTCCCGATTATCCATTCCACTGCTTTCAGAATGGCGAAGATTTCCGTCTGAAAGACGGTAGTCAGCCCACCCAATGAGTAGTAGCATTTGACACTTCCTTCGAGGTGCGATCCAGCTCCAGTACCGTTATCGGTCTTGGATCCGTCAGTGAAGAAAGTATCCGTCAGATCCCCTAGCATGGCCTCTGGGTTGTCCCATTGGCCGCGCGTTGGGAACCTCACTTCAAAGTTTCTCCTAAAGGATACTACGGGTATTAAGCAATCCTTAGGGGCCAGCAGCAATGGATATTGCACTGACAACCTCTTGAAGATGGCATTAAAGGCGTCACCCGAGACAGTGCTCATGGCACCCGTAATGCAGTTAGTAAGTTAGTTTTTCATAAGTTCTTAGAAAATAATTAACAATGAGTAAGACTCAAACTTAAACGGAGAACTGTGAGCTAAGAAGTAAATTAACATGGGTTTGGGGACAAATAGATCAAACATTAAAGAGACTCACAGCGCATCGAAGGCTCTAAGAATGGGTACGTTACTACTTACCATAGCTCATTCTGGAGAACTCAACAAAAATAGGAGAAACGTGTTGGTGCAATGATAGTTATTTTGGTCAGAAGAGAAAGGCAGTCAACGCTTCCATTGAAAATGAAAGGCATAGAGATGACAGATTTCCTGGTTTTTTAAGTAATTTTTGACTCAACACTACCCAGCGAGACCTGTAAGGAGGCAGAAAAAATTATGAAAAATTATGATAACAACTATCATTGCTGAACTTTATAATAACCACAAACGTTAGAAATCCTCTTTGGATATTTTTAAGCTACTTGAATAAGAGACATGGTAAGGTATCCAGATAAAAAGAGCATATTCCAGTCTACACCTTTTGTTAGGTCTTATTAGCTTTTAATGTTTTATTAAATAACTTAGCTACACCAACAGTAACTAAGCACCTAAACACATATTAGAAATTTAATCACTATTCACTGAATCTTTAAACCAATGACAGTGTGCTGGTTTTTTGAAAAAACTAAGAAGACTATGAATCACATCATTCTCCATTCGAATGCTGAATATTCGCCAGAAGAGAAGTACAGCCCAAGAAATTGTAAACTTTTTTTGGAGCAGTAAGTCCCATAAATATTTGTAGTAAACACAAGCAATCATTTTGTAGAGGACACCATTTAACCATTATTTGTGAACAAATAAATCATTATTTGATCACAGTGCAATCTGATTGAATCGTCAGTCGTATCTCCCCCATGGAACAATATTAAAAGATCATGAAGCAAAAATTGCCCATAACTTTGCTTACAAAGGTTTGTATTTATTCTTGTAAATTGTTATTTTGTTTTGAATTTATAAAAAGCAGTGGTTTTTAGAAAGGTTTCAGTTTTTGTTATTATTTTTACAGCTCTCGTTTAGACACACAAAGTCTTTCAAGGGACCTTCTCGGAAACGAAATGAAGCACTCGCTTTCATTCCTAGAACTATGTTTATTTTGTATCTTATTTGAATTTCTTCTTCTTATTCTCTTACCATGTTTTTGCATTACTCGACAGTGGGTCAATTGATTCACATTGACTCGATACGCTTGCGAGCCAAGTGTTTACAGACGACGGAGGGTTTAAACAATAATTCACAGAAGGACCTAAAGACGATCCCAAAAAGAGTCTATTTGCTTTCAAGATTAGTTAAAGGAAGCATTGGAATATGTGTGCAGATTACGTTGAAGTTTTCGTTTCGTTTTCGTTTTATTAATTATTTTATTTTATTTTATTTTATTTTATTTTATTTTATTTTATTATATTTTATTATATTTTATTATATTTTATTATATTTTATTTTATTTTATTTTATTTTATGTTATTTTATTTTATTTTATTTTATTTTATTTTATTTTATTTTATTTTATTTTATTTTATTTTATTTTATTTTATTTTATTTTATTTTATTTTAATGTATTTTATTTTATTTCATTTTTTTTATTTTATTTTATTTATTTTATTTTATTTTATTTTATTTTATTTTTTTTTATTTTATTGTATTTTATTTTATTTTATTTTATTTTATTTTATTTTATTTTATTTTATTTTATTTTATTTTGTTTTATTTTGTTTTGTTTTATTTTATTATATTTTATTTTATTTTAATTTATTTTATTTTATTTTATTTTATTTTATTTTATTTTGTTTTATTTAATTTAATTTAATTTAATTTAATTTAATTTTATTTTATTTTATTTTATTTTATTTTTTTTATTATTTTATTTTATTTTATTTTATTTTATTTAATTTTTTTATTTTATGTTGTTTTACACTATTTATTGTTTTTTATTATTAAAAAAGGGTTTTTAGGTATTTTTATCAGAAAAAGTAAGAAAGTTTAAAACTATGTCAAACCATACAAAATAATTAATAAAAAATTTACATCACCAAAATCAACTTCTGGCCTCTTTAAATTCAAATGCATAGAATTTTCACAAAAATTCACAAATTACTTTTTATCAATCTTAAATTATTTAAAATTGTTTAAAATTAAATTTTGTTAATTAAAAATCAAATGAATTTGTTCTAAATAATTCAAATCAAAAATGTGAAAATAATGCATGAGTATTTATCATTAAAACACATTCAAATGATTTGCATTTTTCGCGTCAAAACCCATCAATGAGCATTTAGGCTAAAAACAAAAACAAAAAAATTAACCAAAGAAAAAAAGAAAATAAATAAATAAAAGCAAAGCAATGAAATCGCATTTGTATGCTTTCAGGCGCATTAACAAGGCACAGCACATCATAAATAATGCAAATATGAGTTTATTATTTTATGAAAAGTTCATTATTGTTGCAGTTGTTGTTGTTTGTGTTTTTTTATTTAATTACATTTAATGTGTTTCAATTTGTGAAACTCATTTAATTTACGACAAATTATAAACAATAACAAAAGCCGCTCTTCCACACACACACACACACACACATATGCCACGACGATGATGACGACGACAACAACAAGCACAACAGTCAGCAACGCCAGCAACGCTAATGCAAAATAAACGCAAAGGTGTGTGCGCACACTGCATTAATTTAATTGTATTTGACATTCATATGCTAACAACGTTGCGGCAACAACAACAACATGAGTGACTGCGCAGCTCCGTTGCGGCAACAGCAACAAGCAAAACAATTGCAACACACTGCGCGCTTCCGGTCTTCTAATTTAACCCCAAACTGCAACGCCAACACTAACAAAATTAACAAAAACAACAACAACGTTTTCTAATTGTAACTGTAATAGCAGTGCCAACATTAACAGCAACAACAACTACTGCAATGAGCAAATGCGCAAAACTACGGGAGCAATGACAGCTGCGCAGCCAGAAGCGTCATCAAGCTGCCTTTTCTAAATTCGCATTACTCCGCCCCTCCTTACCGCCCTTCTGTCTACGCCACCATCAGTTGCACCGCCAAACGCCGCGACAGCGAAACCGGTGCAAATTTTGCAAAATATGAAAATCTGTTGTGGCGCTGACGACTCGCGACGCAAACGTGTAACAGCGGAAATGAAGTGGGCCAACAACAGCGCCAGAAACAGCAGTCGAGGTGCAAACTTTATTTAAATAAATTAGAAAAAGTGACAAAACGGCACACAAATGCCGAGTCGAGCGCTGAAAGTTGGTGTTGCCGGCTGGCGGCATTTGTTGCTATTTTTGTTATAAAACTCTCTTCACTGTTGTTGTTGTTATACATAGCTGTTGTTGTCATAACGTTGACACGATAAATGCGCTGACAGGTGACGCTGCTGCAGCTGTCGCCGCCGCTGTGGCTTTGATTGCGACAATGGCGTTGGCGGTGGCTCCTTGTTCTTTGCTCTGTTTTCGTTTATTGTAATTTTTTTTTTGTTTGCGGCAAAGTTTCTCCCCGCTTTTAATCTAATTTTAATGGAAAAGCACTTAAATTTTTTCAGGTCAGCGCATGCGTTGAACTCCCAACACACATTCATACACAGATTCCCTTTGGTGCCAAGTGAAACACACAAGTTTGGGTTATGAAAAACTAGGAGTGTGATGACAAGGGTTAAGTAAAATGTAGTGTGAAATGACACAATGGTTTTAACATTACGAAATGACGTGCTGCATTTTGGATTCCCGCACTGACACACTTCCAACATGGGGTCGTTGAAATATGAACTTCGTACAGTCTATGAAAGTTGTCCAGGAAGGAGTTCTGGAGCATAGATATTTGAGGAAGGATATCCAAATGGATATAGGCACCAATAGCCAATGGATACAAATGTATCCATTTAATAGTTTTGATTCATGATGTTAGTGATATCATTAACCATTTTAGTTCCTCTCAGAGCAGCCAGCGCCTAGCCAACTACTAACATAAGTTTAAGATGCTTATTTCTAGCTAAACCAACTGATCAATGCTGTACTCTTTATTCCATCTTTTTTTTTCATTCCAACTTTTTCCATAATCATTTTTGCTATCACAGTTCAAAAAATGAAACAAAAACTGTGCCACAGCCTGCTCATAATTACATCTTTCAGACACCCATCTTCTCTCTGGCAGCTTAAATTAAATAACAATAAGGAAAGCTAGACTTCAACATAACTCATTGCAAACTGTTCCAAGCCAAAATCATGATTTTAGGTCAGTGCAATTGTTACGTGTCCAAAATATAATTTCAGTCAGAATATCCTTTCTGCAAATAGCCATAAAAATCAGCAGCCATAAGATTATTTACTGATTTATGTCCCTTACACATCGACGCAATCGGAGCAGCCTCCGATTGGCTCAGGGTAACTGGTATCCTGATACTATCGGACAGCCAATCAGCTCTTAGAGCTCTGGATGCGGTCAAAATAACATCAAAGACTGTTCTTAGCTGCAGCAAATCTCTCAACGAGACTGCCAAGCAGCTTCAAATTCGCCTATGCTGGGTTCCGGGTATAGGTCAGAGAACTGTAGAGCGGATAAGCTCGCTAGACTTGGCACTACTGAGCAAGATGAACACGATTAAGAGATGAACACGCTCGGAGTCCGTCTTTAAACATGTAAGCTTCGTACCCTTACGAGCTCTATACACCATACCAATTTAAGATGAGTTGAAGGCAACACAAGTATCCTAACGCGCGAAACTTGACCAACCTTAAATCTTCGACGTTCTAAAGAACTCCTCTCATTAAACAAAGCCCAGATCAGAACCATGATCGGTGACCTTACCGGTCACTGCTTAATCGGCACCCACACAAAAAGGATGGGGCTGTTTTCGAACGACTTCTGTCGCAGCTATTTGGACGAGGAGGAAGAAAATAATCCTCACTTACTATGTAACTATCCTGCTCTATTCAAAAAAAGGCTGACCTATTTAAGCAACTTCTTCTTCGGAAGTCTGGTCATAACAACCCGTTATCGGGTTACGGCCTGCCGCAAAACTTCTCTCCAGATGCCTCTGCCTTGCGCGAGAGTGTCTCCAGTTGGTCACACCATGTGATGACAGGGCCTCTTTAACTTCGTCCTTCCACCGGAGACACGGCCTCCCTCTTCGCCGTCGACCTCCAACCATCGCATCGAACACCTTTTTCGCCGGAGCTTCGTCGTCCATACGGCAGACATGACCGAGCCAGCGTAGCCGCTGGATGATTATTCGCTGCGCTACGTCCATATCTGTATACACCTCATACAGCTCGTTGTTGGTTCGTATACGATAGTCGTCACCAACACGTACAGGGCCGACGATTTTGCGAAGTATCTTCCTCTCGAACACTCCAAGAGTCGCTATGTCGTTTCGTGTCATTGTCCATGCTTTAGCGCCATAGAGGAGCACGGGCAAGATAAGCGTCATATAGAGTGCAAGTTTTGTCGGTCGAGAGAGGTCTCTACTTCTCAATTGCCTACCGAGATCGTAGTAGCACCTGTTGGCAAGAGTAATCCTTTGCTTTATCTCTACTTCGCCGTCTACTAAGCTCCGTTAAAAGCTCCAACTGGTTTAACGAGTGAGCTCAGGTGGTTTCAGGTGGTGGCTCAGGTGGTTTCACAATGGGCCGCCTGGCTTAAGTGTGCTCCTCTTGGGGGCAGCCACACCTACCTACCTACCTATGTATGTCCCTCCGAATTTGCTTGTTAAGTGTCGCTTCGCTGTGAATAACCTTTGACATCTGTGTATAACCTATCAACCTTCGATCGGTTGTTACTAATAGGCGAATGATCTAAACAGAAGGACATCAATTACTACTACACTACTTGACTTCACTGTATGGCTTCACTAGCTTTCATGAAATGATCAATAGATGAACTAAGTATACTGAGTAAGTACTGGTCTTGCAAACAGACCCCAATTAGCGGAGCAATTCTAAAATATCTCCAAAGGAAACCAGGTCGTCACTTTGTCAAAGTTGCTTCAATTATTTTTTACGCTTGGGGTTTTGGTATTAACGGGCGAGAGATCAGTGATCAGTGCTTTAGATCGTTTAAAATCTCTGTAATGACTGCTGCCAAATTTGCGATTCAGTATCCTTTACCTCCTCTGCAATAACTGCTCTCAAAGATGCGATTCAGCATTCTCTGCCGCCTCTATTATGTCTACTGTGAAAGTTGGTATTCAGTATCCTTTGCCGCCTCTGTAATGACTACTGTCAAAGTTGCGATTCAGTATCGTTGTCCCCTCTGTAATGACTACTGCCGAAGTTATGATTCAGTATCCTTCTGAATGACTACTGTAGAAGTAGCGGGTCAGTTTAGGCTGTAATGACCACTGGCGAAGCTGAGGATCTATCAGGCGCGGATTCAGAAAAATATTTCGGGGTGTTTAAAAAAGTTATTCATTAATATTTATAAAATACCTTTTAATTTGTAAGTAGTTTTATAGATGATGCAAATATTTCGGGGGGTTTCAACTCCCAAAACCCCCCTGCATCCGCCATTATAAACAATAGGACTTTATTATTCTTAGGATATAGGGAGCATCAGAAAACGCGGGCAATAGGACTTATAACACTTGGAGAGATCCAGTATTCTTACAGACAGTATTTCAGTATTCCTTTCAGACAACCAACTGAATTGCGCAATTAAGACATTTTCTCAATTTATCGTCAATTTAGGTCTGAATTGAACTCAATTTGCTATAAAAATCTAAGTTCAGCTAATTGCAACTAACGCCAAATTGACCATAAATTTTGCCTGATTCGCCATGCAGCCCTGTGCCGTGCTGTAATCAATAACCAAATTCATTCACAGTTGATGGATTTAAAACACAAATGAGAATGTGACAGCAGCAAAAGTCGTTTGTTAACATTTGTTTGCTTTAAACATTCGTTAAATAAAATTGTGAGCATCAGTAAGGATGTTAAATAAACTTAGTAATATTCAATAAACGTTTTTAAGAAAATTTTTTATGCATAAACAGAAAAAAACGTTGTTCTATCAAAACAAAAACATGTTCGATAACAACTAAATTCAGGTGTTTGAACAGCAAAAGCGATTAACTAAATTAAGAACTAAGTTGCATGATTTTTTTTGCTGTCTGAAAAGGACATTAAGTCTCTATACCTACAGAATTTACTGAACTGTTAAAGACTGAACTGTCATAAGTCATTTCGGCCAGCTTACTTAATCAAAATCTAACTCATGTTTATCTCCTCAAAACGAATAGTTATTTCGACTGAATGCGAACTGTGATGTCACCATGAATCCATCGCCGACTCTTTTCAGCTACAAATGTAACTAATTTTCTAACCAACCTTTATACCTTTACCTTTATTTTTTTTATACCTTTATTTATACAAAATCTAACTCATGTTTATCTCTTCAACATGAATAGTTTTTTCAAATGAATTCTAACTGTGATGTCAGCACGAATCAATCAAGGCCTCTTTTGAGCTACAAGTCGAACTAATTTTCTATCCAATCCCCAATCAATCAATTATACAATTGTCCATCTATATGTCTGTCTATCTTTTTTATATCAGATTTATTTACAATAACCATACCTTTTTTCTTACTTTACTTCAACATTTTAAACTCGGTTAGCAGTAACCGAAATTCCATTAACAACATTGAGCTCGAAACCTTTTAATAGCTTAAATATCGTCAAAATTTCCACATTCATATCTCAGTAATGGCATTTCACCATAAACATAATTCGCCCCACTTACCCCGTTCGCTCGCCATTCACTAATTAGTCCCGTCGATTCCATCAGCTGCCCATTTAATTTTATACCAAATTTAAAATGCACTCAACTATTTGGTATCTGCATTCCATTAACTGCATT